>OZ020197.1:33748289-34186939 GCA_963971165.1 Philopedon plagiatum | reverse complement strand
GATATTGACAGCTAAAAATTGGAATTTTTCCGCGTTAACAGGCTTTAACATCCAAACGGTGCATCTTAAGGTGCGCGCACACTTAGGCGAAGTGTCGCGAAGCGAAGAGAAGAGAATTTTATCCGTCCAAGAAACTTACGTGCAATCAAATGGAAGCCCGCACAACGCTTCGCGGCGCTTCAGTGTGCGGGCTCCCATTTGATTGCATGTAAAGTTCTTGGATGGATAAAATTCTCTTCTCTTCGCGACGCTTCGCCTAAGTGTGCGCGCACCTTTAGAGTAAAACGGCTTACATGTCCCTATCTTAGTTTTTTATTGTTTACAGAAAAATGTCAACTTTCGGTTTAACCGGAATTGACCCAAAATCGGACAAAATATCACTTCCGGTTAAACCGGAGGTTAGGTAACATTTTTCTGTAGACAATGAAAAACTAAGATAGGGACATGTAAGCCGTTTTTCTCTAAGATTCTCCGTTTGGATGTTAAAGCCTGTCAAGCAAAAGCAAAATGCTAATTTTTACCTATCAATATCTCAGAAACTAATTAATTTGAGCACAGAGTATGTTACATAGAATGTGTCTAGAATCGACCGTGAAATCTTAAAATGTAAAAATAATACAAGGTGTTCTATTTAAAAAATAAAGTAGACGTACGTTCTGCTTTTTTGAGCCACATGAAAATTAGTTTAAAAAATGTGCAAGTAAAAATAAAAATTGACGTGTACGAGGACTTACCTGAAAAATAATTACCTGATTTTTTAATGAATTTATTCCGTCCTTTTTCCTATAAAGTTTTTTAGTGAAATACCCCATTATCGGATTATAATCCAATTATTTTCATAACTGAATTACCATCCGATTATTTCATATTTGAATTATAATCCTATTATGAAAATAATTGATAATCAAATATTCAAATTTTTTGCCCCCCACTAAGTGTACCTACTAGGGGTGGGCAAAATAATCGATTAATCGATTATTAATCGATTGAACGATTAAAAAAAAATTAAAATCGATTAATCGATTTTTCAATTAATCGATTTTATTATTCGATTTTTCGATTAATTGATTTGTCGATTAATCGATTTTTTCGATTAATAGATTTTCCAATTAATCGATTTTTCGATTAATCGATTTTTTCGATTAATCAATTTTCTCGATTAGTCGATTCTTTTTTATAATCATAACTCGACTATGAAACACGTATTGAACGAAAAAATTTGAATGTTTTTCGATCCGCGCTCCTTTAATTTTTAAGGGTCTAAAATTTAAATCGCCCGCCGGAATTGTGTTCAAGATAGGCAAGTGGTAAGCGCTGGAGTCGCTTTCATTATGTCATTAGTAATGACATAATTTCGACTAGTTCAATAATCGATTTAGTCCGATTAATCGATATTTCGAGTAATATAAATTTTCTCGATTAATCGATTTTGTCGATTAATCGATATGTCGATTAATCGATTTATCGATTAATTTCGATTAATCTCCATTAATCGATTAATTTCGATTAATCGATTAATTTCGATTAATCGGAAATAATCGATTATTTGAAATAATTAAAAATCGATTATCTTTTTCGATAATCGCCCAGCCCTAGTACCTACCCAGTTTTAATTATCTTTATTATTATCTTAATTGGTTACCTAAATAACAGTTGGAGACATTAAGGATCCGCACTGTATTTTCAATTCTCTATTGTATTTTCGGATAAATAAACAACAATACAGGAACACTGTCGACCCTTCCAGACATCTTGGATTTCGTGCAAATACAAAAATAACAGTAAATAGTAATGCCGCATAAAAGTTACATTAACGTAATTTTCACGGAATAGAACGACTCCGTTGGGGACGTTAAGTAACAGAAACAAGGCTCCAAAGAAAACGGCACCACTAAACATCGCAAAATGGATCAGACTAACTGTAAATATTTGAAGGCATTATCAAGATAGGGTAGGTTGCGGCGTAATTATTTAGAGGGCACTGCGGTTTTTCTTACGGGACACATACGATCAATTTTTTTGTAAAAATTGCGACATACTTATTAACAGTGCTAGATAATTATTTTTAATAATCATAGGATTGAAGAATAAATAATGTGACAAATTAGAAACATAATTTTACACCCAATAAACGATGTTTATTAAGTTAAATTTTTGATCAAGCGCGGATCCAGGGGGAGTCATGGGGTCATGAAACCCTCCAATACAATACAATATAACGTAAGATCAAAAAGGCGTCCTCAAAGTATGTCGTGAAATCAATCCCGCATGTCTTGAATTATTACTCTTGAAAGGTATCATAGGTAAAAGGCATAGGAATGAAAAATAGAGCTTGTTTTAATCTAAGACATCCCACGTAGACTTCAAGCATCAAAGGCCCCACACACCTGCGAACAAATTGCGCAAACTCACGTTGCACAACAGGTTGTTATGCCAACAAGGTCACTCTTACACTATACGCAATATTATGCAAACTTATGTCGTATACTTAAGGAAATATGCCGTCTGACGACGCAGTGTGTTTAGCTATAATAATTGCTGTTTTGTCGGATGGTGGTGTTAAAAAAGAAAAAGGAAACAGAGTGTCTGGATGAAAGAGCGGTTAAAGAAAAGAGGTTCCTGGTACCTGAGTTTCGGGATCCCTCAGGAAATCTAGTTCCTCGAAATACCATAAGCTTGGGTCGTAAACACTTTCAGTTCCTGTGCCAGATTTATAAGTTCCGATTACGTTTTTTAATCCTCTCCGAGAGGCACTGTGCAATACGTTAATTTTTTCCGCACCATCTCCCTATTCGCATTAGGTTCGACCTCCTTCAGTTTTTTTAGTCAGTTTTTCGGATCCCAAATTCTTCAAATTATTATTTTTGTATGAATCGCTCTTTACCTTCCATACCTCCGGCAACTGACGTACACAGGGGCCATACATAGGAATTCTTGGCAAAAACCCCCTATGAAAAAAACTGGATTCTGTTAAAAAATTTACCTGGATGTGATAGCTGAATAACAGCAACTTACGACCCAGTACTTCTGCTTTACAGAGGAAACGCTTATTGTGGCTTACAATCAGTCGAAATTTGATAGTTATTGCGATCGGTTCTGCTGACTAAAAATCAAGATAAAATACCACGCTCTTTTAAATGAACTACATCTTCGCGCTAGCGAAAATTTTGAATGTGAAACATGGCATCAATACCATCAGGTTAGTAGTTAATCATTTTTGTATAAAGGTTGTTTTATTATTTGCAGTAATAGATTTTAAATTTTAATTACTAAAAACAAAGGAAAAATTTAATAGTTACATAGTTATAATTTTTGTTTGTATAGTTTTAAAAATATCAGGTCATATCATGCCTCTCATTTTTATTTTATATGTTGGGTAGACATTCAACTGGACGGGAAATAAAAAAAATCGTGCGCATGTTTGCGCCATTTTTAGTTATAATGCTTTAAATGTGAAGTAGTATGATAACAATGTTTATATTATTACACAAGTTTTATATACACAGGCTTTACATTTGCTTCAGGATCTGGTTCCACGGGACTGTTTCTAAAAAGACGAACCTTATAAATGAGATTAAACAAAATGGACACCTTAAACTCGAAGATCAAGTTGAATATTTAATAAAATATATCATAAACCTTACAAACTGTCAAGAAAATCTTATTCTTGATAGGTATAAGAAAATTTCGTTTTTCGTCGCAGATTTTAAGCAGAGATGGAAAAAGGCAAACAGAAAGATTCTTACATAACAACAGAGATTGGTTGGATACTTCCATTGAATTTCCTCGGCCTGGCATATCTTCATGGAAACGAAAACCTGACCGTAAAAAAGTTGGTCGGCGATTCAAAGGTTTTGAAGTCGCTTCTGAAAGAAGAAAACGTAAGCCAACTAAGGCTCCAAATACTCCGCTAAACAATTAGCATATGCAGCACAAATGAAGTTGCGCTCAGAAATTGTTGAACATGCTTTATTACCAATAGATCAGCTGAGTGAAGAGGCTCAGGAAGCCACGAATAAAGATTTCAAAATATATAGGGAACGTTTCTCACGTAAAGTATCAAGATCTAAAACAAATCAAGATATTCTGAATTTATTTTTAGTTTCATCGGACCCTGTTATAACAAGTATGCGAAAAGTGTCTAAGAGAAAGGAAATGAGCTAGAAAATGATGTTTGGAATCTGCTGATACCTCCAAATAAAAGTTTTTTTTGTCAAATACTAAAGTTTCCTCTACTATTGAAAGAGAGGAGTCTACAAGTTCATCAGACAGTGAATAGTTTTCTCAATTTTTAGATAATTGTTACAAAACTTGATTAGAAGGGTTTTTTTAGTACAATTCTTACTTACATAGAAGTATGGTCCGTATAGTTTTTGCCAAGATTTTCCATTTAAATAATTTTTGCCAAGAAAAGGTGTGTTTGGCCCCTGTGTGTGACGGTATAAATCAATAAATTCGCTTAAAAATTCTTTGTTACTTATAAAATTCTTCATTTTAAAACACAACCTTCTAGTAACAAGTCTTAAAAGAAATTGCAGTTATTATACAATGAGTCGCACACAAATCCCATACACGAAGCAATTCGTTGCGCAAAACCATTTGTTGTGCATTTAATTTCAAACAAGTTTGAATATCTGCAATTAGTTGCGCAGCATGTTAAACAATACCATACACTATACAATTGTTTGCACTACAGCCTCTGTTGCGCAATTTGTTCGCAGGTGTATGGGGCCTTTAAGTAATAACGTACCGTGGGCATCTGAAAAGAAGGGATATGAAGTCTATTGACAAGGGATTTAAAGGATTGGAGGTTGGGACGGGAAGGGAAAGCATCTGCAGGCAATTTGTTCCATAATCTGTGGACCCTAGGTATGAATGAGCGAGAGAAGTAGTCTGCTCTAGGCTTTTGTAGCTGGACAGTAAAGGGATGCATACGTAACGCGCCTCTTGTTGCTCTGTTAGAAACAGTCAAGGGGGGAATAATACCGGCGAGTTCTACAGAGTAAAATCTGTGGAAGTACCTGTATAAAATGGATAAATCCCCAACAGCGCGACGATGAGCGAGAGAAGGGAGTTTTCTTATGAGGACTGGGTCATTGATAAGTCGAATGGCTCTCTTTTGGATAGAATCAAGGATGTTAAGTGTCGAAGGTGATGCCGCTCCCCATATGTAGGAGCAGTACTATAGGTTAGGTCTTATTTGGGAAACATAGAGAGTGTATAAGTTGGAAGGGGAGAAGTATTTTCTGGCTCGAAAGAGAAAATCAAGTTTTTTAGCTGCCGATGTGGCTACTGAAGTAATGTGTTTGTGCCAGCTGAGAACATGTTCGAAAGCGATGCCAACAAGATTGAACGTTGTCAAGTTCTGAAGTTTTTATTTTTAGGAACATTAAATATGGTAATCACAGCAGAACAAAAAGCTTTTATGATCGAAAGATACTTTAGAAGTGGTAGAAGGGTTGATGGCCAGTGGGTTTATTCAACACGGGATGGCATTTAGGATTTTCAAACAGAATTTCCACACATAGTCATGGATTTCGACCAGGTTCGCCAAGTTTTGACTAGATCTGTGGTTTTGTTTAGAGAAACAGGAAGGGCGAATAGAAATAAAGGCCCCAAAGCCACAAAGTTCGCACTGCACAAAAAGTAGGACAATTCAGGCAAATTCTTAATGAACACCCACAAAAAAATGCATTCTACGGAACCCGCAATAGAATCCTGAAATGTGACCTGTATATGCACGCCTATCGTCCCAGATCAGTCCAAGAATTGCTACTAAACGACAAATCGCAGTGATTGCAATTTTCAGAGTGGTTTATGGGTAATTTTCATGATAATGAAAATGTATTTGAAAAAACCTTTTTTGCTGACGAGGCATGGTTTTACCTCTCTGGTTATGTAAATTCTCAACAAATGAGAATGTGGAGTTCTGAAAATCCACATTTCTTTATAGAGAAGCCTCTGCATTCAAGAAAGTTGGCGTGTGGGCGGCTATATCGAAAAGAAGGTTAATTGGACCGATTTTTTTTTGAAGGGACTCTGAATTCGGCGCGATATAGTAATGAAATTTTAGAAAATTTTGAAAACGCATTAGACGATGAAGAGATGTGACAGGCTACTTCCAGAAGGACGGAGCACTAATTCACGTAACTCTTGATAATTTAAATTTTTTAGAAGATTCTTTCGAACACTTACGTTCAGATTCACTAAGAAGGTTTACGATATAGTACTGGTTTAAATTAAGATCTAGTTGATCAGTTATTTTCTGGCAGGTTTTGGTTCTGTTAATGTTAATAAGCCGTCATTAAACCTTATTAATTATTCTGATATTTCAGCGATTTGCTTGGTTTCCAAATGATTTTCATCTTGGAACGGGTTTCTAGAATGAATTTAGTTCTGTTATGGTGGAAAGTTCGTATTAAACTTGCCCTTTTCTTTATAAATTTGCGAAAAACCTCAGAAACAAATTCAGAGTATAAAAATTAGTGTCTTATTCTTACACTTGTCATTTTAAAACTTTTGGTTGTCAAATTAGACCGGACCAGCGTTGGAGAATCTGGCCGCAAATTATTAGTCGTAATATGCCAATCAGGTGGCCACCACGGTTCTGCGATCTCACGCCGTGTGACTTTTTTTATGGCCACACATTAAAAACTCGGTTTTCAAAACCCCTTGTGAAAATTTAGAAGACCTACGGGCTGGAATTACAAATAAATTTCAGGAGATTAACAACTCCCCAAGTGCTCTCCAATATTTTTGATGCTGTAAAAAGAAGAATGGGAAAATGTCTGGAAGTAGAAGGACACGTCTCTCATTTAGTTTAAATTTATAATTTTTAGGTTTTTTGTTGTATATGTTTTTTCTTTAATTATGTATTATGCAATGACAATGACAATAATGTAATTTTCTTAAAAATAAAAACTTCAGAACGTGACAGTTTTATTTTTCACTCATCTATACCTTTTACCTATGTTACCTTTCACAGTACTAATTCAACACATGCGTGATTGTTTCCACGGCATACTTTGAGGGCGTTTTCTTTTATCTTACGTTATGTCAGTATGTTTAATATGTATTCAATTTGTTAATCGACTCTAAGTACTTAAGTTCCGTTGCACAAAGACATTTAACTCTTAGTTACTGAGCATATTTTTATATTATTTAAAGCTGATCATGGGTCAGATTGACCCAGATCATTTTTTTGGGGTTTAAAAAGTTTTTTAAGAAAAAAAAGTATATACAATTTTTAATTTTATTATTTTTATCTTTAAAATTTAGCTCACTGTGAAAAAAAGTGTTATAATAAAAAAAATACAAACTTAAATAGAAAACATTCCCCGAGAAAATGTTTGTAAATTAAAACGACCAAAAATCCTAAAATTTAAAACATTAAAAGATTTCTTTGATTAGTACCAATTTTTCGAACATATAGAGTATAATGAAATAAAACATAAGATAATATCAAAAACAAAAAAACTGACAAGGCATTTGAAAGTAACACATATTTTCATTAGTCTTATAAGCAATTCAAACAAATATTTGAGGAACACTCAGTACATATAGGGCGTAAGCATATTCCACAAGCCTGGGAAGTCTTTCTGTCTTTTTTTGTTGGGCAGAGGTAGCATCTTTTTCGCTTTAGTAAAACCAAAGCTGCTGACGTAGATGCTTCATTTTCTGCGTAGCTGACGGTTTCCCCAAGTACGCGACATATATCTGATTTTAAACTTTTTTGTAATCTGGGATTATTATATCTGAAACAATGAAATAAAGTGATTATTGTTACTATATAATTATTCATTTATAATTACTACCTTTGACGAATATGAGTTTCTACTAGCTGATATGCCAGTTCATCAATGAAACCAAACCTGTCAACTTCCTTGGCATTTTTGAAACTTCGATACATGATGTAGCTGTTTACGGATGATATATTCACTATTGTATAAAATAGAGCCATCGGCCAGCGTCGAGTTCTTCGATTACTTGAATATAACGAACATTTCTGGTCCAGAGAATCGACTCCACCCTTGGTAATGTTGTAAAAAGCAATGATTTCAGGTTTGCCAGACTCTAAATCTTGTTATTACAGCCCTCCTTTCCTTTGGAACGTGGGACATGAGTGTTTTGTCCTTGGTAAAGCCGTAGCATAGCATACATCTCCAATAGGCCGGCTATTGTTGGCAAAAACTGAACCGGGATTTCTTTTTTGTTTTTACGAAGAGTGCCAACATATGTAAGGCCGCGTTTTTTAAGCTCTTCGACCAACTCGTTAGAAGAAAACCAAGAATCCCCAGTAACGTTTCTATTCGACCCTTCCAATGGTTTTACAAGGCGAATCACCGATTGTGTAGCAACTGCCAGCTTTTTTTCTTCCATAGACAAAGTAAAACCATCACTGCCTTTCCCACAGTAAACGTAAGCATTGTACAAATAACCACTCCTGGCATCAGTGAGACATTGCACTTTGAGTCCATACTTATTGGGCTTGCTGGGAATATACATCTTAAACTTGCACCTCCCACGGAAACCCACAAGCATTTCATCCACGCAAGCCACTTCACTAATACAAAAGTTTCCTTGGCAATTTTTGACAAATTCGTTGAAAATACTAGATATGGCCGCTAAAGGATCTTCCTTTTTTCTATCCTCCCGGGAAACTTTATCATCAAATCGCAGAAAAGTAAGCAACAACAAGCACCGATTTAGGGACATATTGCTTCTAAAAACATCTCTGCCTCTTCCATTGGTTGCAAACAAGGAAGCTCATCGTTCATGGCCTGACTTATATATTGAGGTGAATAATAATAGACCTACAAGCGCTTTCACCTCAGTTTTATTTGTAGGATTCAATTCTACTCGACTTTTATCTTTATATAGTTGTTTACTTATTTCAATTTTTTCATTGGTATGGGTAACTATCTCGTCTAATATTTTATCCGTGAATAAAAGTTCCCATATTTGAATTGGGGTTGCATTATCTCCTAGGAGTTTAGCTTGGCCCTTCAAACCAGGCAAATGAATAATTATATTTTCAGCTCTAGTTCTTACTTGCGTGTTAGGTGGCTCTTTAGACCATTTCATACGATTTTTTCCGTAATAAGAACGTCTTTCTTCATCCAAATTATCATTATGATCCGAAACTTCAATTTGAATGTGGTCCGGAACCTCATTTTTATCGGCCGATTGTTCATCGGTAGATTCGTGCTATCTTTAATTCGATTTTGTACCAATGTACAGGGTCTTCCAACGAGGACTGAACAGGGGCTCATTGTTGAGCTTCCTTGTATTTAAAGAAAAATCTAAAATAGCCAATCGATGTACTTTTTCCTGCAGAATTCAAAAATGAAACCAAAAATTTATTTGAACCAGAAACAAAAGAGTTACGCTATGGATAAGGTGTTTTTTAAATGGAACATAGCTTTTTTTATACGATTTTCGGAACGAGTGATTTTTTTTATGTCCGTTCTGATTAAAATATTTAATATTGTGACAGCTATTTTTATTAAATTTTAATGTTTTATCCAGTATAATTTAACTTCAACCTGTTTGAAACATACACTAGGTAATAAAGGTAAAATCACCTTGAAATCCTTCAAAGTCAAAAAATTTGACAAATTTACTATAATATTGCCGAAATGAAATATTCATTAGATGAGAGATTGCAGATTGTTATCTTGTTCTACAAATGCCAAGAAAATGCAAGAGAAGCAAGGAGAAGATTTATTGCAAATTTTCACAGAAATATATCCGTCAATACTATTCTAAGGATAATGAATATTTCATTTCGGCAATATTATAGTAAATTTGTCAAATTTTTTGACTTTGAAGGATTTCAAGGTGATTTTACCTTTATTACCTAGTGTATGTTTCAAACAGGTTGAAGTTAAATTATACTGGATAAAACATTAAAATTTAATAAAAATAGCTGTCACAATATTAAATATTTTAATCAGAACGGACATAAAAAAAATCACTCGTTCCGAAAATCGTATAAAAAAAGCTATGTTCCATTTAAAAAACACCTTATCCATAGCGTAACTCTTTTGTTTCTGGTTCAAATAAATTTTTGGTTTCATTTTTGAATTCTGCAGGAAAAAGTACATCGATTGGCTATTTTAGATTTTTCTTTAAATACAAGGAAGCTCAAAAATGAGCCCCTGTTCAGTCCTCGTTGGAAGACCCTGTACCATTGTAATTTTTCCGTAGATTTGTATGAAATAATCTAGTGTACTTCGTATAATCCGAAATTTTTTTTTTAACAATTATTTCAAAATATTCATAACTATGTTTATAATCGCAAAATCTGAATCCAATTGCCTGTCATCAACATCACTAGTCTCTTCTTCATACCACTGAAGAAGAGTTTTCTCAAAATTAGGGTCTTCGGCACGAACACGTGTACTTGCACTCATTCTGATCAGGGGTCAAATTGACCCAGACACGTGGTTTTACCGATGTTGTAAAATAGTGGCGAAAGCAACACATACACTTAACGGTCGAAGGCGCACTAATTTGTAGCTACAGAAAGGCGCGGGCGGTAACGGCGCTTCGAACGTTAGATATTCGCGAATTATATGACACGACCAACGAACTTCCTTTTAAAAAACTTTATTTTTCACAAAACGGCCTTAACTTAATTTACAATCTTAGGAACTATGGTGAACGATTAACTTGAACAGCCTTCTAGCTTTTACACAAAATTAATGTTAACAAATAAATACAATTATTGCTTTTATATGAGGCGATATGTACATTCAGCAATTTATGGTTGGTCTAGGGATATTATTCCTCCACCCTGAGTTCTTTCAACGTCCTCGTTGATGATTTTCTGTAGGGTCTTCACAGGAATGGCCTTTAAATATTTGTGTTTTCTCCACTGATATATAACAACACTTAAACTACATATAAAAATAATACATATTGATGAAAAGATAAAATAAGTATGCATTTGTTGTTGTGGGATGAGGTTTTCAAAATTAATTGGTTCTAAAAGATCCTCTCGAATTTTTGCTGGATCTTCTAAGTGCCTAATTTGCAGGTTTAGGGAGAAGTTGGTTGGCTGAAGATTTGTTGCTTCTGGATATATAATAGATATATTATTTATAGCTAACGAATATTTGCGTTGGCTAATGATGACATCACACTGACTTTGGATGAGGGAGCAGTCCTGAAGGATTTCTTTTTGAAACTGGAAGCAGTCTTCGTAGACTGTTTCTGGTGTTTTTGTGCAAAACAATAAGGAATTTTTATAAGTTAGTGTATGCACCTGATAGCTGTTTTGAACAGTAGCATACTGACAATTTTTGAGCAATAAGCAACTATTAACAAGTGGATTAAAGCATATCCATTTTGAGTTAATTTCTTTACAATTATCATACCATAATTCGTTACAGTAATATTTACTAGGGCTAATTAAAATTTTAGATTCGTTACTTGGAATGGGGTATACAATTTTTAAGTCGCATACATTTCTTTCGAAAATGGGTATTTTAATTGCGAGAATTGCCATTTCGTCTAAAATTAAAAACCCGGTTTTACAGATTAAGGTTAATTCTGAAATGTGTTTAATAGACCATAGGGTGTTTTTAGGGTAGTGTAATTTTAAGTATTCCCAAATTTCGTTTATTTCGTCCAAGCTAAAGATTTCTAAATCTAGAGTTTGCAAATGTGCAAAGGAGAAAATTCGTAAAAGTTTTTCCAAAAATTGATTTAAATTATTTATTTGTATATATTGGTCTTGTAACGACAAAATTAAATTAATTTCGTTATTTAGTTTTGAAAGTTCAGTTCTGATAGTTTCGGAGTTTTTATTTATAATTTTTATATTTTCTTGGAATTTATTCATAATATTCCCTGCAAATGAACTAAGGTCGTTGATCTTGTGCATTGAGTTTTGTTGATTATGCTTGAGTATTTCTAAGTTTTGAGTAATCGTTTCTAGGTCAGTGTTGTCTAAATTTCCTGTAATGAACTTGATACCACTGCCGATGAAGTTCATCAACCCGCGCTTCTTGCGATTCATAATTTCGCGAACATTTAACTTTGCATATGTATCATATGTGTTATTTAAGGCTTTAAATACATGAAAAAATTGTGTTTTAGTAAAGTTATTATTTTGCTTATTCACCATAGGTTGTAAAATTAAAACATTGCGTAGTAATTGGGACAATGTAATGTTTATATTATATATATTAAAAGGTATATATGTGGTATGATAATGATCAATGACTAATGAGGGTGCTATTTCTTCTATGTAGTAGCCATTATTGGGGGTTTTGTATACCTGAAGTGCCTGGTAAGGGTTCACTAGGGCTTGCATGATCAGGATCAGGAGGCTGAAAAGAAGTATGATTTTTTCTAAGTCTTTTGATCTTCCTGATATGTGTAGTTATTGGTTTCTTTTTCGCGACACCTGTTATTTTGTTTTTGTCAATCGATGTTACCTTTGTTGGTATATACTGAGGGTTTATTTTATTTCTAAGAGTTGTTTTCTTATATATTGTTTGATCGTGTTGTATGTTTGGGGGTTGCTCAGCATTTTTATTTTGTTTTTGAGTATTTTCGGATTGTTTTTGGTGAGCTGTTTTATAAATATGTTCGTAAAAAGGCATTAGTTCTTTTTTTCGTTTTTCGTTGTACTGTTCGAAGAGTGTAAGGTCATTGTTTATGTTGGGTTCATTAAGGTATGGACCGTATAAAATGGAAAAGGGGGACTGTCCCGTAGTAGAATGTATGTTTTGATTATAAATAAGAATGGCAGAGATCATGAGGTTTTGGGGAGTCTCTTCTGGATTTTGCATTTTAAGTATTCTTAGTTTTTCGAGCAGTGTAGAATGTAGTCGTTCTACGGGGCTGTTTGAGGAAGAATTACCAGGGGTTGTGTAATGGATTTCTATGCAAAAGAGTTGACAGAATTCTTTAAACAGATTATTTTGGAATTCCTTTCCTTGATCCGTAACGATTTTTTGGGGTGTGTTATGGTGTGAAAAGAAGTGCCTTAATTTACTTAAAATAGTGACTGCGTTTTTATCTGGTACAAAGTAAGCTTGTGCGTACTTAGAAAACGAGTCGATTATAGTTAAAAATTGACAGTTTGAAAACTGGAAGATGTCTAAATGAAGAGTTTTGAAGGGTTTTTCGGCAAGTAAAGGGCCTTCGTATGCGATTTTATAAGGGTGCCTTTCGTATTTATTTTGTAGGCATATTTCGCACTTGTTTATAAAATTCGTTATCGAGTCTCTTAGTTTCGGCCAATAATATTTTTGTTTAATATGATTGTAGGTTTCTGTTATTCCGTTATGGTTAGTTTGGTGGTAGTTTGTAATTATTTCTTGTTGCTGTTCGGGGTTAATTACATCAATTAAATACATATTAGAAAATACAAGTTTTGCCGTTGTGTTTAAGTTTGCTGAGATTATTCTTTCAAATTCAATTTTTAGTTCTTGATCTAGGATAAAAATAGTAAAAGTAAGATCAGGTCTTATTATTTCTTTTAATATTTTTAAAATATGTTGTTGTCTATTTTCCTTTTTTATGCGTACAAAGTGATGATTTTTCTTAAATGGCTTTGTAAAGGTGTGCTTAAATTCTTCGCCATAGCTGATTACTAGGCGATTTGTCCCATGGTTTAGGGGTAGTTCTGAAATAGGTAACCGTTTTCCTTGTGTATCATTATTTGAGTGTACGGTTACGTCAGAAGTATTGTCGGTTTCGTGAGGTCTATTCTCTTGAGGTGGGTTAGTTTTATTTGTTTCGTCAGTAATTACGTCATTATATTTTTCGTTGAGAACGAAGTCTGCAAGGTCAAAGTCACAAAGATTGGCAACGGTGTCGTCAACATTAGGGGCGTTAGATTGTGTGTCAATCGCGTCATTTGTTTCATTAGCATTGAGCTCTATACGGGATAGGGCGTCAGCAACGACATTTTCTTTGCCTTTTTTGTATTTTATTTCAAAATTAAATTCTTCTAACTTCAGTTTCCAGCGGATTAGGCGGGAGTTAGGTTCCTTAATTTTGGAAAGCCACACAAGAGGGTTGTGGTCGGTTTCTATAGTAAATTTGACTCCGTAAAGATAGCAACGAAAATGTTTAGTTGAGTCGACTATAGAAAGAAGTTCCTTCTCTATAGTGGAGTAATTTTTCTCGGCGGAATTAAGTGTGCGAGAGTAATATGCTATGGGATGGTCATTTTGGGAAAGAACGCTACCAATAGCCACGTTTGATGCGTCCGTTGTTAATTTAAACGGTTTAGAAAAATCGGGGTACTGGAGTATGGGTGAATTACTAATGAGTTCTTTGCATTTTAAAAATGCTTCTTTGAACTCTTGATTGCCAATGCTATGTTCACTGCCCTTTCGAAGGCATTTTGTTATGGGGAAGGTAATTTTTGAGAAGTTCTTTATGAACCTACGGTAGTAACCTACTAAGCCTAGAAAGGCTTTAATTTCTTTTTGGGTTTTAGGCATGGGATACCGCTGAATCGCTTCGATTTTTGAAGGATTTGGTTTTATTCCTTCAGGAGTAATGATATGTCCAAGAAATGCGACTTCTTTGCATAAGAACTCTGACTTATCGGGTTGGACTTTAAGATTGACGTCCTTTAGTTTTTTGAAAATTTTCCGGATATGATCAATGTGTTCGGATAAGGACTTAGAAAAAATAACCACATCGTCCATGTAAACGAAACAAAATTTGTAGAGGTAGTCACGCAAGATTTCGTCCATCATTCTTTGGAAAGTTGCGGGTGTGTTCTTAAGACCGAACGGCATGCGCAAGTACTCGTAATGACCATTGTTTACAGTAAAAGCGGTTTTTTCGACTGATTTGGGATCCATCTCGATTTGGTGAAATCCTTGGGCTAGGTCGAGGGTGGTGAAGTAAGTACATTTCCCGAGACTATCTAGGATTTCTTCGATTCGGGGTAGAGGCCATTTTTCTTCTACAGTGACGTCGTTAGGCCGACGATAGTCTATAACCATCCTAAATTTTCGTATTCCAGAAGCGTCGAGCTTCTTTGGAACTATCCAGACAGGTGCTGAATATGGGGAAATAGAGGGTCGAATAATTTTGTTATCTAATAACTTCTGGATTTGGGACTGTATTTCTTGGTTCATACTAGGAGGATGCCTAAAGGATTTGACATAGACTGGTCGATCGTCTGTCGTTCGAATAGTGTGTTTGGTTTGGCTTGTGAAGGTGAGGTCACAGTTTTCATGGTACATTATGTCTTTAAATTCGTGGCAAAGAGGTAAAATTTTTGATTTTTCTAGAGGTGATAGATGGTCAAGTCTTAACAGGTTTTCGGGGTTAAATTTCCGTGGTGTATTAGGTGAAGGGTTAATTAATTCGAATTGGTCTTGGGGAATAACCTTAACTCTTTGGTGAAAATTGATGCTTACTGTGGGTGCTGGATTGGGTATTTTACAAAGCCCATTATTTACTTCAATAAGGGAGTCAGGGACTATATGCTCCTGAATTGTAAACGAGGGCAAAATTGCTAAACCCTTTTCATAGTTAACTGGTATTACAAGAAAATTATTATTAAGATTTTCAATAGGTTGTGTTAAAGGTTTATTGTAAGCAAGCGAGAAAGGTATTTTAATATTTTGTAAGGTTAGTGTTTTGTCTTCGTAATTAATAAGTGCATTTAGATTTTTCAAGTCTTTAGTGCCTATAAGTGCGTCAAAGTCGTGGTGCCAATTTAAGACTCGTAGTTTGAAATCTCGTTTAATGCCGATTTCTTGTAAAAGGGGAATTTTTAAGTTTTGATTTTCTTTATAAATTCTTTTACATGCAGTAACCTCGAAGGGTTCAAAAAATAAGTTGTTTGGGTATAATTTGGCTATTTTTGGTGAAATAATGGAGTCAGAAGCGCCTGAGTCGATTAGTATTGTAATTTGTTTTTCGGGGAGATAGAAATATGGCAATTCGATTTGTTGTGCTAAGTTGTTCAGGTTAATGTTTGGTTCGAGGCTTGGTTTTGAAAATTTTCAAAATTTTCTTCAGTATTTTCAGGACTTGTGTCAAAATCGAAATTTTGATCTGGGGGATACTGTATATATGGGTTAGGATCTTGAGCATAGGACTGTTCCTCGAGATAGCTGTAATGTGATACAGGTTCCTGATACTGGTCTAAGGGTTGGTTAGGGTACGACAGTTCAGGGTTTATTTCTACGTTATACAATTCTTGAGAAACAAAATTTCTGGGTCCTGTCGATTGGAAAAAGTTTGGATATCTCATTGAAGGTTGCCTTTGTTGTTGCATACGGGAAGGTCCCGCGGTGGAAGTTGTCATGGGGATAGGAGCGTTATGTCGAGGGGCACTGTTTTGTGGGGGCTCCATTCTTTGTTGTTTGCCAAAAACTTGAGAGTTGGTAGGAAAATGTCTTTGAATCGGTCGGGGTTGTAATGTAATAGGTTGGCTAGGAAATACTTGTCTTGGTGGCATTGGTGGTTGTGTGTTAAATGGCCTGTTGGGTATTCGGTTATTTTGGTTGTGGTTGTTGTTTTGCTTAGGAGTGGCGTGTTGCAAAGTAGAATAATTATGTGTAAAATTTACTTGGGATTCGATCATATTATAGTTTATTACATGTCCGAATGCTTCATTGAGCGTTTTTGGGCGTTGAAGCATAAGCATAGTTTTTAAGGTTTGTGGAGAATTAGCCGTTAAAATAAGCACTGAGGTGTTTTCTATTTGCGCAACTAAAATTAATTTTGAGTTGACGTCTAAAACTTCACATTGAATTTTTGAAATTATTCTTTGGACAAAGGTCTTTAGCCTATCTACAAATTGTAATATATCTTCGTTTTTATTGATTCTAAAATATTGCAACTGTTGCATTAAGATCTGATAAGTAACGGGGTCACCGAATTTTTGTCTTAAAGCTTCTCTTATAGAAGCCCAATTGTTTAAATCTGGCCTAGAGAGTAGAAAATTTCGAGCATTATCAACTAATTTAGATTTAATGGCAGCCAAGACCACCTTACATTGATTTTCGTCATTGTTGGAATATAATGTATAAAATTCGTCTACAGACAAAATAAAACTCTCTAAATGGTCTTGATTACCAGAAAAGGTAGGTAAAAGGGAAGTATGGAATCTAATATTTTCCATCTTAGGCTTATTATTTAAACTTAAATTTTCAAGTAAATTTACTAACTCGTTTTGAGCGCTTGGAGTTAAAGTTCTATCTAAACTATCTGAATCACTGTCAGAATCTGGTGTATTTTGACTAATTTGAATATCTAACCCTAAAGCGGCCCTGTTTCGTAATAAAATATTTCTTAAACGATTAGAAGCGTCAGTCATTAAATGGCAATTCAGCAATTACTTACGACACAAACAAGGATGAGTCCATAGAGGTTGTATCGCAGTGGTTCACAACCAAAGGGATTCCTATAGAGGCGTGGCTGAAGGGCTCGTGACTGGACGTTGATCTGCGTCGGGAAGTCGGGAACTAGATCCACAGCGTCGCTGACAGCACGGTAGCAGGCTTGTGTCTCCAATATCCTTTTTACAAAATTTTGGAACTCACGGCTCGTACACTTTCACTAGGACGAGTCCGGAATGTCCTTTTTGTTCGGATAATGCACTAAGATTTAAGAATCACTTTCGCACAACGGAGAACCGATAAAGGGCGAAACTGCACTATCCTGTTCGCAGCGCCAATTATATGACACGACCAACGAACTTCCTTTTAAAAAACTTTATTTTTCACAAAACGGCCTTAACTTAATTTACAATCTTAGGAACTATGGTGAACGATTAACTTGAACAGCCTTCTAGCTTTTACACAAAATTAATGTTAACAAATAAATACAATTATTGCTTTTATATGAGGCGATATGTACATTCAGCAATTTATGGTTGGTCTAGGGATATTATTCGCGCATGAATTTTGGCTCGGGTCAAATTGACCCATGGTCAGTAGTTAAGGGTTAATGAAGAACTAGCTAATTGGGCACTTAAAACATGACAGCACGCCTAATAATGTCATTGTCAAGGTCGATTAAATTTATTACTTGATTCTTGAATGCTTTGTGCAACCGGACGTTAGAGTTCGACATTGCTATCTTTAATTCGATTTTGTACCAATGTACCATTGTAATTTTTCCGTCGATTTGTATAATCCAAAATTTTTTTTTTAACAATTATTTCAAAATATTCATAACTATGTTTATAATTGATTCACTGTATCTTTCCGCTCCTTTTTAGTCATAAAATTTAAGAGCTGTCATAGAGAACGTTTGCTGGAAAATGAACTGATTAAAAGTTTTAAGAGGGTAATTAAACAGCCCTGCGATGGGATAAAAGGCGCGAAACCAGCAATTTAATATCCGAAAATTGCATGAAAATATTGCAATATATTCCTTATTAAAACCATTAGCGCGCAATGCAATTACCGACCGATTGTAAATCCAGAATTATAGTTAAAGCGTTTAAAAGTTTTAATTGCCTACCTAATTGCTCCTTACCAAAATTCTTGTGTTATATGGCATAAAAGTTATAATTATTCTGGTATAAAATTTGTAATATTTCATATGCTAACAAACTTGGACTGTTACGAAATATACTAAACGTGATAAGTTTAACTAAATTGTTTATGTCCTAAAGCAAAATATTTTACTTAAATTTACAAATAATTAAATTTCTGTCAGGGGCAGATAAAGAAATTAATCTCAAAGAGGGCAAAAAGAAAAAAAAACATTTAACTTATAAAGTTTCTTTGGCCAGTACTAAACATAACATGTGTCACCAAAAGTGTTCTGATTATTTTATTTAATAACCAACTTTACTAGTCACCACAAAAATGCATTGATATTGCTTGTTTGTGCTACATACAAACATTATTTGCGCAAACTTGGAATTGTATAAATTACGAGTAATATACACACTCTATAAATACTTTGTACAAGGGAGGGATCCCGATTTTCTATCAAAAACGGCCACGGCGCACCCAGGATTTTGTCTTGGGGGGGGGGGGGGGGGGTCTGCATAATGCAATTCGGTGGATTTCTTCAATTGGTAGTGTACTTTTTTAAATTGTTGTGTGTCTAGGACGTTAGTCGGGGGGAGCCCCCAGCACCTCCCCCCACCCCCGCGGGTGCACCACTGCACACATCACAGTTATCTAACCCTGTGATTTGTCATAAATTTAGTACTTTTATAAGCTATATGACGCTTTTTTATAAGAAATATCAATGTACACTTGAACAAATAAGAATTATTTGTCAAAAAATACGTCACAAACGGGCATATTTTTAATAAGGGGTAGTTTCATTTTTAAAAAAATAGTATTATACTAAAGAATTAATGTACTAAAACTGTGTTGATAAACATCGACAAGGATTTATACTTGAAAATAGGCCTTTTTTTACTACAACTACGGTTAGATGCTATTTTGACTTGCTTTTTGACAACTGTTGTAGATGGAAGTGTATCTTTATAGACCAGGCGCGGCCAGTAAGTTTTTTCCGGGTGGGACAAATTTTGTGGGTAACTAGTAATATCAACGTAATAAGCAAAATACATTTTTTTTAATTAAGGAAGGTTTTTTAACACTGTGCCAAGAAATTATTCCAAGAAATTATTTACCTTCAAATAAACACCGCAAAAAACATAAAATATTAAAATTGCATATTTGCTGGGACTTTTGACTTTTTAAATTACATGAAAACAATTTTTTGCACTCTTAAAGCCATTATTACCACAAGTACTAGTACTATACTACTACACAAAGGACATAACACAAAATATCAAATAATATCCAAAAACATATTACTATTACACAACAAAATTAGAAAAGCCAAATCTCCTCTTAAACTAATAATGCCGGCGCGACGTAATGAAATGTAAACAAAAGTTTATGCAAATACAATGCGCATATTAGGTAATTCGTTTTCCTTGGTCTAACCCAAATGTTTTGCAATAGTATATTTCAGGGAACGGTTCGAGTGTATTTCCATAAAGGCACGGGACAACCCGAGAATCGGCGACGTCGACGGCCACGCGCGCGCCGAAAGTGATATTATTGGTGGGGCGTCGACAATTTCGGTATATATTTGTCTCTGTTTAACTTCCTAAAACGCGTATGTTTGTCTTCGCTTAGTTTTAATGCAGTTATATAGTTTTCTATTTCCATATAAACCTATGAAGTCAATTTAAAATACGGTCGGAAGAAGCTTGGCTCGGTTCTTTCTTGGGGAGTTTTCGCATGGAACTTGAACTTCTTTGAAAGAAACGATAATTATTTTTTGGTTTTAAAAATAAATTATTTGGTGGATCATTGAAAATAAATTTAGGTGGGTCATTGACCAAATGACCTTATGGACGAGTCGTGCAGATCAAGAGGCGAGTAAACGTTTTACTTATCATGACGATGCACAAACGCTACGGCTGCCTTGGCGAATCCTGTTCAGACGGTGGGGAGGGTTTTATTATAATGTTTCAAGGCAACCGTAGCTCTTGTGCATTTTCACCATAAGCACTAGGTACTTTTGTTGTCATTCTTTTAGAAATAAGCTTAGTATTTTTACAGTCGGCTTTGCTCAGGATATATCTTTCTTCAAAAGGATCATGCAGTTCATAAAAAATATTACATTTATATAATGTCTTTATGATTGTGAAGGATAGAGAGATCTAATAATTGGGTGCTAGGCCACCCTATCGTTAAAGGAAAATTATTATTTAAAAAAAGTTACTGCGTTTGAAAGTAACAAAAATAAAACAAATCCTAAAAAAAATTTCTGTGTACTGTTAGTAACTTTTAATTATAAAACCCTAATTTATCACCGATGTACCTATATATTCTGCTTAAAACTTAATTTTAAACAATTTGAACATTTATTCAATAAAAATAATATCTTTTTAGGTTTCCATTTTAAGAACAGATCTTGTTAAATAGCAAAGTCCTATTCATTTTTAAATTACAGGCCATATGTTCGCTTGCCAAGGGTGTTAAGAAACGATATAGGTAAGTTAATAAAAAATGGCTCTTATTTCGCCTTTTTCTCTTAAAAAGGGTAGGAACAGGTGGGCTATTCAGGACTAAATAAAACTTTGTTTTTAAACAAGGCGTATTATTTAAAATGGTTATACATTTTTACAAAATTCCAAATAAGGCATATGCTTGGATCTGAAATTCACTAAAGGGGTTAAAATATAGACAGTTTTAATTGAGAAAAAGTAGAATTTAATTCGAAGTTCGAGACAAGATTTTTGCTCGTTGTTTTTCGTGCCATTTAAAAATTAATAACAATATTTCTACCATTTGGAGCCTTTCCAATTAAAACTTTGTTGACAGCTTTATTATAATATAATAAAATATCATTAACTCTAGCGAAAAACTCCTAAAAACTATTTACAAAATAATTAAATTAGTTGCCCCCTGATTACACTACTAGTCATATTGAACCCAGGGGATTTATTTGCATAGAATCTGGAGTACGAGTACATGTCCTAAAATTTCTAATTCAAATATGGAAAATAGAGTTTTAATTTTAAATTTAAAAACCCAAACAAACCCAACCCAATCTAAGCAAATCCAAACAGACAAAATTTTTCCGCCTTCCAAGAATTTGTCTGTCAACAACATATTCTATTAAAATATTTTTTTCTCGTTTCCGATAAATACAAGCTTAGTTCGATTGAGTGAATCGGTTCTACTAAATTATGTCAGAATTTGGTGTAAAATATTGTAATGAGTTTTAAACTATTAAAAAGAAATTGAGAAAAAAATTACTAGTAACATAAGAAAAACTTACTTGACATCTTCCATCAATACACATATCCAAACTACCCGGCCGACACCGAGTACCGTCATGAACCTTATCTTTAAGCTTAACAACCACCAACACAGTATCTTCATCAGCGCCTTCTGGTTTTCCTTTACAAGTAAGTGCACATGGCTCGTCATCGTCATAGAATGGCATCCACTCGTAAATGCCACCTTCATATGGAAAATTGTCAAAGGCTGCACACTGTTCTTCTCGAAATTCGGGTGGCGCGTCTGGACATGGCTGCAAAGAGTTAATAACATTCATTATTGAGTTTTATTTATTAGGATTAATTTAATAATAATAGCGATAATTTGTCAATTTTCCAAAAAAACCTAAAAGCTTCAAAAAATATCTAAAAAAATGCATCTATTTATAAAAAATATCAAGTTTTCATACTCTTCGTAATATGTATTATTTTTTTCTTTGCATATCAGGTGACGCTGACACATTTCCTGACGTTTAAAACATTACTGTCACAATTTTGTTTCAAAAATGCATTTTTTGGTATTTTTTTGGAGCTTTTTAGGCATAATAGGCAAATTGTAAATATGCGTGAATTTTTTTTATTGCAAAAATTGTTCAAGCCAGTCATTACAAACCCGGGAATGTTATATTGAAGAAAATTATTGGAATAATTCAATTAAAATGGTAAATGACGTCAGATATTGTCTAAAGCATGCGTCGCCCGTGCTACGTTGTTACATTCAATACGTGTTATCTTTCTACTCGGAATTTTAAGAGCCTAGAGCTTGAGTAGCTATAAAAAATAACTTGAAAAGTTAACAATGCATCGTTGATATATTCCATAAACTAGAATAAAAAATTCGAAAATTTTTATCGTTACCAACACGGATGGAAAAAGAAACAATGCCACGGAATAAATTTACATATAATTTGAAGAGAAAATAAACACAATACATCACAATCTAAGTTCCCAAACAAACACATTTTGTACTTCCCTTAGCTGTTTTGCCGACACAGAACAGCAATATCTTGCGGGGAATGATTTTCAGGGTTCAGATTGTTGAACCGGAGACAACAGTCACTCGAAAGCGTTGCTCATCTGCAGCCTTTCTTTAGTTCAAGAATCGACCCGAAGAAGTAAACACGCTTTGCTTTAATATGATCGAAATCGATTATTTTTAATTTGGAATTAAATAAAGAAACAAAACTAATTAAAAATCACATACAATTCCTTTTTTGTGCAATACCCCAAATATGACTGGATTTTGGCGCAGTCTTTGGTTTTTATCTATATTATGTAGAAAACCAGCCAGTAATTCACCTTTTTGAATAAAACACAAAACATTCCCCAAAATAACTCTGTCTCATAAATTATACATATATAAAGTTTATTTTATGAATAATTTAAATTGAGGCAAGGCCGAAAACAAGGGTTTTTATTAATTTAGTAGCATGACACTCAACGTGGGTAATATTAGAAGATAAAACCACTATACAGAATTGAATTAAATAGGGACGTTAACCTATTAACTACCTAGTTTTACTTGCTTCGCGACAACATGTTTTAAATACGTGCAATAAAGAAATATTTCTGAAAATAAAAGTAATCTTAGGGTGGTCACTCACTTATTAACTATATATACAGCGTCTGCCCAGATTTGGTTACCAAATGGGAAACTTTTTTATTTTTGACTTTCACGAGAAAAAGTTATTCTTGATAAAAAGTTGTGCTTGTTGTAAAAGTAAGACTGGAATTGAAAAAAAAGATATGTTATACTGTTATACAGGGCGTAAAGAAAATAAAGAAAATCGAGTAGTTAAGGTAAATAGCATGGAAGTTTCGCTAGTAATTCTTTTTTAATGAAACGTTTCATTAAACTTCTTTCTTAATACTTCTTTTATGACTTATAAGAGTCTTTTTTTTGTTGAAAAACCTAATATCTTATTTTTATTATCATACCTGTATGTGGTGCTGGTTTCATAATAGGTAATAGGTAAGAGTGACATTCTGATTATATTTTTACCCATGAATGAAACGAAAATCAAACAAATCTGTATAAAGCGTTGGAAATTAAAAAGTTTTAATATTTTTTTAATATATCGTATTTTCTACTTCAATACTATTCTTAATTCTCAAGACTAACAAATTTACAATCTAAACACTTTTCTTTAAAAAGTTTTTTATATTATGACAAATAAATCACGTTATAACATTTGCACGTGCACTATAACAGTAATTTAATATATTTGAAAAGCTAGTTCGTTCAGTGTAGAAAACAAGCAGGATTTCTCTGCATATTTAGTTGGGTATCGCTAATATTCGTTCTGTGAACACGGACCAGTCGATATCAAAGGGACCGACAGGTATTGTCGCTTCTCGTTGGTTTGGTGTTCTCTGTTTACGAGACCAGGTTGACCCAGACAAAACCAGACCAGATGCGAAAGCTCCAATGTCGCCTGTACTTCATGCGACGGCGAGCCAAGGATTGACGAGACGATCCGCCGGCGGTCTGGCATCTAGTAAGGAGACCGAGGTTAGAAATGTAAATCACAATCACAATCAAATGTAACGTAACTGCCGTATAATACAGACGCCTGCACTACAGCAAAGCGATGGTGCAGGCAGCCTAAGTGCCGCGCCCCAAGGTCATTGAGCTTGAACACGATATTTGACAGACTTACGCATCTCGTCTGGTTTTATCAGGGACGTTGACTCAAACCGCGTCGGCGTCGTCCGCCCTGTGACAGGTGAGCATTTGCCTTTCCCGCTGCATGGGACTTTGTCTTTAGTTTCATGGGCGTTTTTTCACTCAAAAGCGGCAGAATAAACGATTTCAATTTTCAGTAATTGTACTTGAGGCTGCTGGTTGGTTATTTACCTATTGGCTTATTGTGCTCGACTTCCACTTGTTTACCCTGCTAAATGTTACGGTAAAATGTTTTTGTAGCATTTTATCTGTGCCAGGTACACATTTGAACAGAATATACCTTGCCCAGACATGCATAGGTCGGGCGAAAACGATTTTCCTAAAAATGTAGTCCAGAAATATTCAGTTAACCAATTTCTTAAACATTTTCACTTTCAATCACATTATACGTTCCATTTTTTTTATTTTTTTTTCAATAAAGCGGTGTAAATTTGGGCAGCAATAAAAATCTTTAAAAGTTAAGCTAGTGAGTTAAATAAAGCAAAGCGAACATTCTAACCGTTATTAATTTTAAAAAAATGTTCTTCGTCTAGTTTTTTTATTTATTGTTTAATAAGATGCAATTCACATTTATTATTTTTTATAGCCTCTTTATAAACTTCAATTTCACTTCTAAATATAAATATACTATGTATTTGTAAACTAGTTTCATTTATTTCCACTTTTACTTAGTGGGTACGTCTTTTTTTAAATGTGTTTATCTTTCAGAACACAGTTGATAAATAATAAAATAATAATAATAAAATTGTCCCGTTAGAGGCTCCAGTGGAAAATTTCAGAAACTTTTATACTCAACCACGTTTCCATAACGTATCATATTATGTTCTTATAAATAATGCATTGTTTGGAAAATAGAAAATAGAGAAATAAGGTTGTTGCGCTTTACGGTAAATAGAGAGATCTGCAATAGCAGCAAATACCGTTATATGTCCACAGGTGACAACAAATGTAATTTTCTATCCTAAAATTTAGATGGATTTTACTGTTGTACTGCAAGGCCGTAGCGAGTGGCAATGCCCACTCTGAAAGAAAAAGTTGCCCACTCTAGAAAATCACTGGAATCATTGTCTTGTCTACTAGAAAAATATTACATTATAAGTTTGCTCCCCCTAAAATTTTAGGTGCCCCCTCTAAAATCAAAACCTGGCTATAGGCCTGTTGTACTGTCATCTTTTAAATTTATCTAAATATAAATTACATACAAAATAAAACGTATGAAAGAAATATTTCGCTTGCAACTACAGTTATTTTAATCTTAGACGGTAATACCGGTAGTATATATTATGTCGTAGGCATATACTTAGTTGTTTTAGGCAAATGCTATCTGCCTGGGCAAATGACTTTTTTATTTTTTAATTGCTTAAAGACTAGGAAAATGCTATTTGACCAGGAATGTGGTATTTGCCTAAAGCCTTTTTAGGCAAATGGAAATAAAACTATTTTTGGACAAAACTAAATATTTACTCACCTATATGGCTATAAAACTGATAAACAATCTAAGGAGCAAAACGAACTGTACGTACGTACATGTCGCTGGAGTATTATTATGTAGTTATATTAGGCAGATGGCTTTTGTCCAGGCAAATGCTATCTGCCTGGGCAAATGACTTTTTTATTTTTTAATTGCTTAAAGACTAGGAAAATGCTATTTGACTAGGAATGTGGTATTTGCCTAAAGCCTTTTTAGGCAAATGGAAATAAAACTATTTTCGGACAAAACTAAATATTTACTCACCTACATGGCTATAAAACTGATAAACAATCTAAGGAGCAAAACGAACTGTACGTACGTACATGTCGCTGGCGTATTATTATGTAGTTATATTAGGCAGATGGCTTTTGTCCAGGCAAATGCTATCTGCCTGGGCAAATGACTTTTTTATTTTTTAATTGCTTAAAGACTAGGCAAATGCTAT
This sequence comes from Philopedon plagiatum, assembly GCA_963971165.1. NCBI lineage: Eukaryota > Metazoa > Arthropoda > Insecta > Coleoptera > Curculionidae > Philopedon > Philopedon plagiatum. The sequence goes on along the minus strand of OZ020197.1, from coordinate 34,160,571 downwards.
TTGACTAGGAATGTGGTATTTGCCTAAAGCCTTTTTAGGCAAATGGAAATAAAACTATTTTTGGACAAAACTAAATATTTACTCACCTATATGGCTATAAAACTGATAAACAATCTAAGGAGCAAAACGAACTGTACGTACGTACATGTCGCTGGCGTATTATTATGTATTAGGCAGATGGCTTTTGTCCAGGCAAATGCTATCTGCCTGGGCAAATGACTTCAAAAAGTAATTTTGTATTTAAAAGTTATTTACCTAGAAAATGGCATTCGCATAACCGTTGTTAGGCAAAGTACTATGAACTTATTAGTATACATTAGCTAATGTGTACAGTTCGTTTTGCTTCTTAGATTGTTTATCAATTTTATTGCCATGTAGATAAATATTTAGAATCTTTTATTGTTACCTAATAGTTTTTGCTCGGGTTTGCTGAGCTTTGCTCAAAAATAGTTTTATTTCCATTAGCCTAAAAAGGGTTTAGGCAAATACCACCTTCCTAGTCAAATAGCATTTTCCTAGTCTTTAAGCAATTAAAAAATATAAAAAGTTATTTTCCCAGGCAGATAGCATTTGCCTAATATAATACATTAATAAGTTCATGGTCATTTGCCTGACAACGATTATGGCAAATGATATTTTTCTTGGTAAATAACTTTTAAATAGAAATTACTTTTTAAAGTCATTTGCGCAGGCAGATAGCATTTGCCTAGACAAAAAGCCTAAAATAACTATATGCCTGTGACATATACAACACGTTTCTTTCATAAACTAGGTTGTATCGTAGCTAACGTATAAGAGCTAGAAATTCAATCTGCGCAAGCGTAGGTCTTAAAAAAATAGTGTATCCACAAATAGCGGTGACGTTATTTGATTCAAATCCACATTCCTCCAATAAATAAAGCTCGCCCTGGCGATTTCGTAAGTACCATCGATATATGTATTTATCTAATGGTCGGTTTCTTAAAGCAAATTATTTACTAATTAGCCAATAATTGGTCACTTGTAATGTGATAGTCACTGCCAAAGGTGAACAGTCAATTATTAAATTTATTACCAACTTGAATAAATGCTTTAAAATCATTATCGTCTAAGCGGAGGTCGCAAGAAGTATTACGTCATCGCGTAGAAGCATAAATAATGTATATTCCAAATAAAACATAAATATAGAAGAATACAGCGCTCTTAGATTGCCTATCCAGAGTTGGCCTCTATGTTTGAAACCATATTGTCACAATTTTAAATGTAATTCTCAAGTATTTTTTGGAGTTTTTTGCCATATTTGTCAAATAATAAACATAATAATAAGGATCCGCAATTTTTTATCTCTGTACTTCGCTCTATACTTCTAATAGACCAGGGCCTAATATATAGGATTAAAAATTTAACATGTAAAACCCTATGGTCCGGTTTGCTCAAAAATGTACTGTATAATATGCCCTAAAATTATACCTTGGACAACAGTGAGCCGCTTCGTCTAATAGTGTTTCATAATTTTGTTTATTTTACTTGTTTCGTCATACTTTGCGAATTAACCCATGTCAATTTTCTCTGGTAGTTTTACAAGTTGCAAAAATTTGAACAGAGGGTTGTATACAATATAGTTTCAAAATTTGTGCCTAAAACGAGAGAACATAATAGGCATAATAGTTTATTCAAATGTGAAATGTTTCAAAAATACTTAATTATCCATTAAATTAAAAGTTTTTAATTAAAAAAAATTATAATGTTTCTCTGTGTCATCATTACCTTTTGGATTTGGACCTTTTTGGATTTAAATTAATTTGGTATTTTTAAATTCAAATAATTGTGTTTAATTAAATCAATGATGGCTAAAATGCCTGACAAGCAACACATATCGTCGTATAATGTACATACCTCACCGATTTATTTTATTCTGTGAAATGTTATAGTACATAAACAAAATATTAGACTCAGATTTTTTTACCCCCGATTCCCCAAAATAAGGAAGAAAATCACCCCACAAAAAAGAATTTTGGTCCATTTTACCAATGAAATGATTATCAACTTTTACCTTTTTATTGGTGATCTTATAATATGATCGATCAAAATTTGTTTTTGGGGGTGATCATTAGTGGTGATTTTCTCCTTTACTTTGGAGAATTAGCACGTAAAAAAAATACGTGTCAAATATTTATTGATGTATACTATAACACGACTATCGGCAACTGGGGGACTGCGGTCCGGATTTGGACCGAGGAAGGTAGAAAACTGGCCGGCCAAAAAAATCTATCTTATATTATTTATAAGAGTAAAAATAAAATTTAAAAACTAACATAAGTCACGTTCCTTTTTGAGAAACAAAAATTACCTGAGGTTCATTTGAAGTTTTTCTATTTTTTTTTCTTTGGCCTCGATAAAATTTTTCAAAAGTATCCGGACCCCACTAGGAATTACTTACTTTTCATGTAAAACTAGTGTTGCTTTCTCAGTTGAGTACATGATATTATGTTTTTACACTTACTAAATAAAAATAATCGAGTATATTTAACATTTAAGTGAAACTTAACTACCGGAGATTGAGTATATACTCGCAGGCTTAACCAGCAGGTTCTGTCATTTTTCTGTTGTATTGTTGTTGAAGAACTACTAATATTTGAAGCTTCTTCCGTTACCAATTTATCTAATAAGTTAATATATTGTGCTTTTCAGTTAAAAATGTTCCACCAGAAATCGAATTATAGGATTTAAGACACGTCGGCCTTGTCAGGTCCAGTTATAAAATATGTTGCCGGCCTGCGACTCTCAGTTTTCAGTTGAACGTTTAATTAAAAGTGGACAGCATATACGCTTCTAGTACTGACCCTATCTATCTGTTTTTAGAGAAACTTATTATTGGTTATGGAAAGAAGCCCCGGCTACTGCTCTAGTTCCCTCGTTCATACTCCATTTGTCCTTCACCGCTTAGTGAACAAAATCCAAACTAGGTTAACCTGTTTTTGTCCAGAAAATGTTTTTTAAAACACTGCCAAATATGTCCTTTTAAACAACGCTAGTAAATTGTCTAATTTGACCCTAGTCAAAAAGTCAGAGATATCCATTCTGACAGGTCCATTAACATTTTTCCTGTTAATAATTCAGTGTCAAAAAAGGTATAAATTAGACGTATGCTGTTTTCCCTCTTATACATTTATTGTACCCATAGACTTTAAAAAACTAAAAACAAAGTTATTTACTATTTAAAACAAACAGTCATTGAATTTGAACTTAAATTGGTGAATTGTGTTAACTTGGCAACTGCAGACGGTTGCCAAAGTGTAGGTACAAAATGCCCTGATTGACGCTATCCAAGCAATACATTACTACACGATATTTATTTAACGATATCTTCATCTAATAAAATTAGCATACAAGTATTAACTAATAAAAAAAATTGTTCTATTTTATGCATCATTGCCGAATAAACTTTTATTCCCTTCTCACTGCCATAAATTAATAAGTTATTCAGTAAAAGTGGAAACTTTATATCATGGTTTACTACCAGTTTTACTACTAATTGAAAAGTGACACAAGCGACCATTCATTAAATTCGCTGACGTTTGCAACATTGTTCGAAAGTGGAATTGTCCGAATTGTGTTGTTTTGTGTTTGCGAGAAGCGTTTAAGTGTTTTTCTTTGAAGAAGCTGACACTATTTTGCGAAAAAAACATTTAAATATGGTGCGACAGTGTCAGGGCTGTAAAAAATTGAGCTATTTAAACTCATAAGTTTTTTTCACAAGTAAGTGCGGTTGTATTCACTATCGAATCCATTGGTGTAGTTTTACATATACCTACATATTAGTAATATTAGGGTAGCAAAAATTTAATACAAAAAGCACGCCACTTGTGTTGGAAGAGGCGGTTGCCAGGAATGTTGGACAGTGTTGCCAATTTTTCCGCTGTGTTTACCTCTCTTAGTCGCATCCATTGCATGTTTTAAACGGATGATTGATTTGGCGCGAAACGATTTTATGAATGAAATGTTTTGCCTACAGTTTTTTTTAATGTCAATGATTGTACCCTACATGGGCAGGGGCGGATCCAGAAATTTGGGGGGGGGGACTAAATGAAGAACTAAAATTCGCTATTACTATTTTACGTCTATAGTATAAATTCACATTTTTCGCATACATTTGGGGGGGGGGGCTGCCCTCCTGGATCCACCACTGTACATAGGTACCTACATTCATTTAGTACACAAAAAAAAATAATTCCAAAAACAATTTCTACCTTATCTATATTTGTTTAAAATATGTTTTTTATGGGAAAATTACATTGCAAAAAATAAAATTATTTTGAACTCTCATTTTACAATTAAATTATTAGGTATATGGTAAATGTTTCTCTGCTGTTTTAATAAGCCATTTTAAATCAATTATATCGTTTTATTAAATATTTGCCGTGAACTTGAAACCTACTTTATAAGTGAAAGTCTTCCGCACGGCTTGATGTCAAGAGCAAGGATCATGTTGGGTTTGGACAAACTGCATGTTAAACCTAGATAGAGGGAATATGGTCCATACCATAGACTAAATAATACCTAGACGAACACTGACGTGCAACGAAAAGCGGGTCTCCCTTGAGACATTTGGTGGGTTTACTGGTTTATGGTTTAAAAGTTTGTTTGTCTAACATTATATAAATATGTATATGTACTATGTATCTACATGTATAATAGTGGACAAGCAAACTTTTAAACCATCAACCAGTAAACCCACCAAATGTCTCAAGAGAGACCGGCTTTTCAGTGTATTCGCTTGTCTGTCTATATGCTTTATAGTCTCGGTCCATATCTATAATGTAGGCATGTCGTAATATGAATATTATGATTTATCATAACAAAAACTTAATTCAATGTACAGTGTGACCTGGAAAGTTCTTAACAAGGGAAAACTTTTTAGTGCTCCGTGAAACGGAACACTTACGTCCGTCACAGGCGACTTTCTATGAAATCTGAAACTATTCCACGTAAAATTTTGAAATTTAGCACAGAGGTAGAGTGTGCTGGCCCAATTACAGACGTGAAGTATAAAAAGTTGAATTTTCCAAGGGCATCGTGTAGGGTATCAAATGAAAGCTTATTGAAGCACAAACTCAATAATATATTTTTATGCATTTTTTTAAACACTTTTTGGGTAAAGCTCTTAAAAATTGCTGTCCCCCACTCTTATCACCAGAAGGAATGCTAAGAAAAATCTGAAAAAAATCTTGAACTCTAAGAATTGTAGATTGAACGAAAATTATCAGCATTGAAAAATTCTAGCGCGATAAACAATTTATTTGTTTATTTCGTTATGAACCATTGGTTTTAGAGAAATAGTCTTTTAACAAAAAATATTGCTCACGATGTAAGGAACAACTTCTGGCCTTATATGTTTTTAAAATTTTTTAAAACGCTCCCCACTCAGTTCCGCGCATACACGATCGGATACAGCGTTTGTGCCGACCGGGTAGCTCGGCAGATGGGCGGATATCGGACGGCCGAGGTTTGCTCAGGTTAAGGCTAACTGAAGGTACGGAACACTAATTGTGCAAGTAACACTTGACTGATTTTTTTATTATTAATTTTACGAAAAAAATTACTCTTTATAAAAAGTTGTGCTTTCTGAGGAAATAATACTAGCATTAATAAAACTTAAGATAAAATGTACAGAGCGTCCAAAAAAAAATGGACAAATTCAAAATTATCCTAGGGGAGAAGTACCCTTAATTTTTATTTTAGGGTAAAATATAATAACAAAACCCAAGCAACACACAATAGTTGAATAAACATTTATTTTTCGTTTATACCAAAAGTATAATTATGGTGTAAAGTTTACCCACGATAAAGGATAAAATGTCCGCGCGATATACGTTTCAGTATGGTCGACTATATCCAAATTAAAAACGTTTATAAAATTCGTATAATAATCTTGTACAGAAACACGATTATATGTGGTATAAATTAAACGTTAAAATATAGTTCATGGTAATTAGATTAGTAACGTTTTTGATACACGTTTAATAGTGATTGATACGCTACGATGATATCTGGTAAAACACAAACATTGAAATGTAATATAAGATCTACAAAGTGTTTACGCTTAAAGAACACATGGAATGCTTTTTGATGCAATACATTTATGCGATGTATCCCATAAAGTTCGCATATTATTCATATAAGAAAGCCTAGCTATTTCTTTGAAAATATTACTCTTCCTAACAACTATAATGTAGGAAAAAAATAAAAGCCTAGGAAGAAAGAACATACATATTTTATTATTGTACAAACTAACACCATATGCGTTTATAAACATACATATAACATATATAATATATACATACATATAGATAATATATACATACATATAACAGCTTGACAAATAGAGTAAAATACAAAATTTTGCATGAAAAAATTTATACAAGCTTACTAAATTCCATTAATCCGAATAATTACCATTTTGGTTTTCGGCGAATTTTGAGAATAATACTTAATAGTTAATTTCTATAGTGGAATAAAGGTTAATACTCAACCAAAATTATACCAGCAATAATCAAACATTTAACATTTATTTTATTATTCTTATTTTTTTACTAAAATTAGATGCTATTCGTTTTTCTAGGTATAATTAGAATGATCTTGCAAAGGGGTGGACAAATAAAGCCCTATGGCAAGCTACTGTGGAACAGCACCTTTAATTTTAATAAAGCAAAAAAAAATATCGCAACAATACTAATTGGGCAATTATAACACAAAAATGTTAATGAAAACAGATGACCTGAACTGTAAATACTTGCCTTATTAGCTCACAATGACTCTCAATCACACACGAAAAATAAACTTAAAGAAATACTTATAGAAATCAATAGCGGCTGCATAATCCAAAAACGGCGTTTGTTCTAGGTATCTTGACTATCTTGTCTGATTTATGTGGCAAACTAACGAAGCCAATGGGAACCGCGTGTATCGGCACCAGACAAGATACGCGATTCTTCCCGAAACATGACGAAACAATAAAATCTACGCACACGTTTAATTCAAGTAGAAAATTTGGTGTATAAAACGTATACCATATATCTTTTAATAACACCCTTAATAAGTTTAATGTTTAACGACTTTTGACCATTTAAGTGGCTCCATATGCTGTATATCATGAAAAAGCATTAACCTCATATGAATATGCGAAAGTTCATATGTGTACAATTATTTTTAAAACAAAATAGTATAATATAGACGTATATTACATGGTTGACAACATATACGTTTACCGTTAACGTTTAATTAATATACCATAATCAAATATATTACCCAAATAGTATAATATAGACGTATATTACATGGTTGAAAACATATACGTTTATCGTTAACGTTTAATTAATACACCATAACCAAATAATTACCAAAAAATGGTTGAATATACGTAAAATCAACGATAAGGCTTAATCGTGTGTTGCTTGGGAATGCTACCTAAAATTAAAAATTAACACTAAGTTAAGACTCATGGTCTCCTATTAGAAAAAGATTTTCTAACATTTCTAAACAAAACACTTTTTTAAATAAGTTAATGATAATATTTTCATAATTATTCCAACAATATAAATAAAATATATCTGTAATTAATTATTGTTCGGTCATTTTGTATAACGCGTGTTAAAGATTGGTCACCCTGCCAAATATCAATTGTTTTAAGAGGAGTAAAATTTTAAACAACCCGCTTAAAACGTTGACTTTAGTCAAATTTAGTCAATAGTCAAGAAATAAGACAACTGAGTTTTGTACTAAAATTTCATTTCTGTGTCTTTTTGCAAATTGATAAAGTAAGGGAAATTATTTAAGTATATTCTTGCCAGAATAATAGAATAATAAATTCATTGAAGCAACAAGTCCAAGATAAGAATCGTTTGTAAACCCCGCAAATCGGTTAAAATTTTTCGATATTTCGATTAATCTACCCTTATGCTGGCTGTATTATATATGAATTTATTTTTAAAATTAAAATCAGTGATGCCTAATTAATCAACTGACAAGTCTGTGTATATGTTTTATTACTTACTTAGCAGGTGGAGCTCCGGTCAGCTCGGTCTCGAGAAAAAGTACATAATTTCTATGATATTTTTATACCACAGTAATAAACAAGGGTATTTTAATGTACATATACGAGGCATTCTTTTAGAAATCGTTCGGATTTGGACAAACAAAATTTTGCAATTGTTAAAATGTCACAAAAAAAATTTTACCATCTTTTCATTATTTGAATCGATACGTGTATAGGGAATAATACATAAAAGTGTTTCAATTTACTGACAATTTAAAACAAGTTTTTAGTGATAAATGAATTTTTTCACTAAATTTTTTAGATGATTAAAAATTTGTAAACTAAAAAGTTATTACGTTTCGTATTTTTCGATTACACAGAGAAAAATAAAGAACAAAAATTACCATTCACTTCGGCAAATGTGCGATAAAGGCATCTGAGTGGCACGATGTACTGCTTTAAAATGAGGAAAAAATGCTGTATGTTTTGTAATATTCACCATTTTTATACACATTTTTACCAAACTTCCATCATTTTTTCTACGTTTTAGAGTAAATCATTTGCCACATGCCTTTATCAAGTGTCTACTACCATTTTGGCAATTTTTGCTTTTTTCTCAGTGCAGTATAAAAAATGACAATATAAATTGTACAATGAGTGAAAAAAAGCGTTCGATTCTGAATAAGTGTGAGGTTGGTCACACAAGCAAAGCAAGTACCATCACACTCATTCAGGCTCAAACGCTTTCTCACCAATTGTTGGTATAGTCGAGGCAATGAAGCACTAAAACAGCCAAAATCTCGGATTTTTTTGCACTAAGACGGATCGGAATGCGGTTTTTTGCATTCGCTTCCAAAAATTATTTGTAAAAAATGTATCTACTTTGTATCTTATACAAACCGGAAATTGCATTGCTGCAGCTAAAAATGCATTCAAAAAATGGATTTTTTGAAGTCGCTTTAAGAAAATTAATAACTTTGTTAATAAGACTCAGAATTGGCTCAAACCGGGTTTCCGGGGGTTTTCGAGGTCGCTGATCACGATTATGATGACCCACAGCCGACCTGGAGCTCAGGATCGCTGATGAACGTCATCTCCGTGGACTGTCCCAAAATTCACGCGGAGAAGGAGAGAAACTCGACGCCCGGGGGATTTTTGGGTTGCTGAATTCAAATATGGCATCGGCGAACACCCCCCGGACACCTGGTGTGCCGGAACCTGGACGTGGACGTCATCCCCGAGAGTTTTCCTGACAAGATCGCAAGAAACAAACCGAAAATCGTTGTGTGGGCGTTTTTTGGGGCGCTGAATCCAAATTTCACGTCGAAAACAACCCCCCAATACCTGGTGCACCGGAACCTAGACGCGGACGTCATCTCCGAGGGTTTTCCAGACATGATCGCTAAAGACAAACCGAAAATCGTTATGGGGGGTTTTTTGGGGCGCTGAATCCAAATTTCACGTCGAAAACGACCCCCCGAACACCATGACTTAGGAGAAAGTTTCTGTGTATACTTACACAAAAGCGTTTCGAGCGTTCGGAAAAAAGTGAAAGGACGCTCGGCAAAGTTCGGAGATCTAGCCGGAGATTATTGTCGTAATTCTCCTCGCTCTATTCAAACCCGGCATTCAGACTCGAATTTTACAGGACCGGCTGAACTTGTTCGAGGGCCCCAGGCGAGAATTACACATCAATGAATGTGTCAAATTATGAGACGATTTTCGTTTACTTTTTTGCGATCGTGTCTGGAAAACCCTCGGAGATGACGTCCGCGTCCAGTTTCCGGTGCACCAGGTGTTGCGGGGGGGGGGGTCGTTTTCGATGAGTAACTTGGATTCGGCGCCCCAAAAAAACGCCCACACAACGATTTTCGTTTGTTTTTTGCGATCTTGTCAGGAAAACTCTCGGGGATGACGTCCACATCCAGGTTCCGGCGCACCAGTTGTCCGGGGAGTGTTCGCCGATGCCAAATTTGAATTCAGCAAACCCAAAAAAACCCCGGGCGCCGAGTTTCTCTCCTTCCCCGCGTGAATTTTGGGAGAGTCCCACGGAGATGACGTACATCAGCGATCCTGAGCTCCAGGTCGGCTGAGGGTCAATTTGAACATCATAATCGTGATCAGCGACCTCGAAAACCTCCAGGAAAACCCGGTTTGAGCCAATTCTGAGTGTTATTAACAAAGTTATTTAATTTTCTTAAAGCGACTTCAAAAAATGCATTTTTTGAATGCATTTTTGACTGCAGCAATGCAATTTCCGGTTTGTATAAGATACAGAGTAGAAATATTTTTTACAAATAATTTTTGGAAGCGAATGCAAAAAACCGCATTCCGTTCCGTCTTAGTGCAAAAAATTTCGAGGTTGAGTGCTTCATTGCCTCGACTACTTAGTAGTACTTTTCTTTAAAAATATCATTGACACTTAAATTAATAAATTTTGCAATTTTATACGCTGTGGTGGCGAGTATGAAAAAATACTGAAACAATTAATTTGTTATTAATATTATTTAAATAATATTATAAAATCCTTTGTAACATGCAGTTAGAAATCTAATACAACAATACATACAACGGTGGGACAACGGTATCAATCCAATAATTAGAACCGGAGATAATGAATTTGCAATGTGACAGAAACAAGCAACCTATTAAATTCATAAATACCATAATTCGGAAAAAACATTTAAAAAAATCTCGATACATGTGTTGGCTAATTTTATGTATATTATTTGTAAAAAAAATTCCAACCTATTGACATCATGAAAATTTTTAGGCGTCCGATATGTAACAGAATATACCGAATTTAAACTAATCCTTGGTTATAAAGTGTATGAAATCAAACAAAATAAGTTTTAACCTTTATTGCCGTATACGCTACAAACGCTGTTCTCATTACAAAAATAGCATCAAATTCTGGACCCTTCTGAGGACAGTGTGTAGTAAACATCAAATTTATTATTTCTAACTATTTATCCTGGTTTGGGCCTGGATTAGAAATTTACCGAGACCTTCTTCCTTAATACAGGACTTAAAAAAGTATAAATGTGCCCATTATAAAGAACTATGTGAAACATAAAAAAAATTAAGTACAATATGGGCAAAAAGCTCATTAGAATTGGCCAGAAAAGCTCATCATTTTAAATGCGAATACTAAATTTAAAGAAATTACTTTTTTCATATTTAATAATTCCCTTTGCTAGATAAACAATTAAATAAATAATAATTAGAGTTAATAACCTATACTCTTATACATTTCTTCTAACAAAATATCGATGGAATCCCTTTATTTTTCTGTGATGGAATGACTGTGTTCATAAATCATTAACTCCACTTCTTTAACTTTTCAAAATTTACCGGTGGAGCAACAGGTTCCTATCGGTAAGCGTATTTGTTAGCTATGTTATGAAGACAATTCTTTCTAAAGAATATATTTCAAAAGCCCCACATATCTTATTAATTTTATTATAACTATTTGTTATTTTTCAAATATTTTTAGCAGTCATCCGTGTTGACTGTTTCCAACCATTCAAATGAAATCAAAAATAGTCCGGAGACCAAACTTGGCGTCGGACTACCTCCGCCCTAGGCACAATGTCACACTACTAGACGTCCTTGTTTCTTGCCTCTGTTTCTTGCCCGATTTATGTCAACTTACATTGAAATACCATTCTTTTGTCCATATACTTGCATCTCGTTCTCAGTCGTTCTTGTGTTTTAAACCTCCTGTGTGCGGTATTTTATTTGATAGAAAATATACAGAGCATTATGCAGTTGTATTTATTCAACGGATGCCATTTAGTTTTTTAAAAGTCATTAATACGATGTCCAAAAGTTTCTAAAATTTCGTCTGCAAAAATTCCACACTTTATATAGATCATATATCCAAATATCGTATCTCAGATCAGAGATGGGCAACAGACAGAACAAGCAACTAAAGTAAGAGAAAACAGACATCAGTTGTTTTTAGCGGTCTTTATAGATTTCCATTTATTTTATACGTCCAATACATCTTAAACAAATCAACTAAAATGCTCAAAGTGAGACGAAAAATCATTCGATTCGATATAGGAAAAAGTTAAAATTGTTTTAATTGTATTCGACGTCAAATCAGTTATTAAAATATTCCGAAGAAAATTTCAGAAATATTCTACTAATCAACGTCGGATCATCGTATCGGATGGATATTAATTTAAAAAATACCTAATACTTCCTTGTAAAGACAAACTATTTTTATTATTTAACAAAATTAAAAAATACCGTTTCTTTATACAAGGTGGTCCAAAAGTAATGGTACAATAAACAACCATAATGAGTTAGGTCAAAAAATTATAAATGGTATTGATATGCTCAAAAATGATAGGGATCTTTGTTTAAAATCCGACCGTCTTTTGTAAAGGGTACAGCGAAATGTATTGAGGTCAATGGCAACCATTTTGAGCAATTGTTATTAAGACGTTATTTTTTATTTCTAATAATTTTTCAATAGTAAGATCGATATATTACGCTTAAAAAAGTTATAACATTTAAAAGAAGGGCGGTATGCCGTAGGTGGCCCACTCTACTAGTGACATGAAAAGTGTGCAGAAATTTGAATTCCTCGCCTTAAAAAACCCTCAAATCCCTACTTCCATGCCGCTATGTCGCTTTGTTGAGAAATTATTGGAAAAAATTGAAAACAAAATTACAATTTTGACACCCTGTATCTTACTTATTATCAACTTTTGAATGAGGCAAGTTTGAATAAATCGCATTACTTCGATATAAGGCATCTACGCGCAGAAAAAGATAATCTACGTTTTGGAGTAGATATGTTACCGGCAACTGGCGAAATCCGACAATCTGCGAAATGCCTAGCCACTTTGCAAGCCGACCAATTTACCAGGCATTATGCAAATCGATGAGATCGTCAGATAATTTGAAAAGTGACTTAAGCACTTTAGGCAATCTGTAAAATGCCTGCTACAATCGTCAATATGCTTAACAGAGGTATTAATATCTTACATTGACTATTGACTAGGCATTATGCAAACCGTTGGCTGACCGGAAGCAATTCTCATTATGTGGGAGTATTGTGAAATATATTTAACAAACCTGAGCAAACCTAAATTTTTACATACAGGTTTTTAATCTGTAATATTTTTTTTGTTTGTTTCGGACTGGCTGTTCAGAATGTTAATTATGTCTTCTCGTTCAGCAAATGTCACAAAGGTGTTGTTATAAATCTTTTTACGGCACAATTTACTTAACTTCTCGAGAAATAGCTCTTTTTTAGTTCGTTGCGACGATGGCACGGCAAGTGTTGGCAAAACGCCTAGCCAATGTGTGATTTTCAGATTACAATTCAGCAGATTGACGATTGTAGCAGGCATTTTACAGATTGCCTGAAGTGTTTTAGTCATTTTTCAAATTATCTGAAGATTTCGTCAATTTGCATAATGCCTGGTGAAATGGTCGGCTTGCAAAATAGCTAGACATTTCGCAGATTGCCGGATTTCGCAAATTGCCGGCAACAGATGTACGTTAACTATGTAAAATATGTAATTTAAGTAGAAAACGCGTAAAATATGTAAACAATACGTATATTATTTTAGTGCACTGGTTTAGGTTATGTTTTAGACTTTCTTTGGAGAATTTACGCCAGTTTTGCTTTTACATATTTTGTCGCAGTGTATTTGCTTGTATGTTATTTATTTATTGTTACTTAAGAAACAGCGCGATTTTAATAAACGCTAATTTACTTTAAAAACTTTAGATATTATGTAGCATTGTGTAAAGTTGGTAAAAAACTTTCTATGGAAACTGCAGCATCCTTGTTGAAGAAAAAATATTAAACAATAAATTGGTGGACAATAAAGAAAATAAAAAAGACCGATTGTCTACATAGTTTACAAGTTTACATAATATACATAAAGAATAATGTAATTTAATGTAAACAACATGTAGACTGCGCGCAGGCAACCTGTGTAAAGTAAATTTAAACTACTTTACGCTCAATTGCTTGACCTGCGTGTTTCAACCTTTGGCAAAAAGTCTATATTCTGTCTTTAAACATTGAAGAATATACAGGGTGTTATGGAATTCACTGCATGTACTGAAACCGGTAAATCCTGGTATGAATTCAGATGGGGAAAATTAGTCATTAATGGCGCTTCGCGGTAATAAGCTAAATAAAAACACGGGTATTATCTGGTTAAATTGATATTTAGTAATAACGCCGCTCTTTAGTTATTTATTTATAATATTATTAAATAGAAACGCTAAATCACTAGCACAATTTCGCTACAACCCAACTAATCAGAACGCGTCTGACAACGATCGCTAATCGCTCGCCTTCGTCAAAGTTTGAAAACAAGCTTCACTTCACACACACATATATATATATATATATATATATATATATATATATATATATATATATATATATATATATATATATATATATATATATATATATATATATATATATATATATATATTAAAACACATGATTGCAGGCCACCATATACCCAGTTTCTGGGTCTTTTCAGGATCCCCTTATAAAAAAACAGTTTTTTGGCCATATTTTCCGTAAACGTGCAGCTCCGATTTTCATTCCAACGAAGATCGACTCCATAAATGTTCCAGAACACCCCCCCCATTCTTCGATTTCCGGGCCATTTTTGACAAACCTATGCATCATTGAGGATAGCTGTGTTCAGGTGTCGGTTTTAGACATCTCTGGACACATTTTGTATTTAACAGAATAATGTTTTTTTTGACAAAATTTCCTGATGTATTGGTTATAATTTTATAATAACTGCGTAGCTGTTCCCAATTAGTGTGATCGTAAATTATGTGAAACTCGGGAGCAACCCACCGGACTGGATGTGTTAGTAAATTATGAGAGGTTCGGCGGCGCGGTGGATGATGTTTGCGTTTTTATTTTTAACCTTTTTTTAAAGGCAGAAAGTTTAAGCTAGTAGGAATATATGAATAATGCTAATTTCATTAATAACGTAATAGGTAAGTCAGAATTCTTTATATTAACGGTATAACATAGCCTGTTTCGCTCTGATTACAATGTCAACTAATTTCAGTGAATGGTCCATATTTTCCGATATTTAGTAAAGAAATTGCTATTAAATTAAAATACACATTTTTAGCAAAATGAGTCTTTGGAGTTAAAAATACTTTGGATTATTTTCGGATTTCACTAAAACCGCTAAAAATGAGATGTAGTCTTTATTTTAAGTTTGGGGCCACGGCTGGGTCCCCTTTAGCTCATGACCGGCCGGTGGGTAGGGCCGCTGAGATACGAAGCGGTCTCACTCGATCACGTCGCCGTTCATGGTTCGATTCCGGTGCTGTGCCATAAAACCAAAAAGTACAGGTCTGGGTGTTTGTGATTGTCAGTATGAATGAAGCGGATACAGGCTGTATGCGTGTCGAATGAAGGAAGGTGGTAGATTGATTCTTCCTCGACCGAGGAGGTACCACCCTACACACCCTCTTAAAGGACTTCCTTAGGGATTTTTACAGCACTCGGTGTGTGAGTCGGTTACGTGATATCAGAGACTATAAAGAATATAGACAAATTCTCGAATACACCGAAATAGGACCGAAAGCGGGTCTCCCTTGAAACATTTGGGTGGGTTCACTGGTTTATAGTTTAGGAATTTGTTTGTCCACCATTACATATAATAGCCTTGATAAATGCTTTTAAAATAAATACAAATTTTGTTACTATGGGTTAAAGTATAAAAATACTTTTTTAAACATCAAAATTGACAATTTGGTTTTCCAAATGTACGCACTGGATTTTATATTAATCTCACTCGTGTTCTGTTTAAAATATAAAATACCAAATTTAAATTAGCAATATGAGCCACATCCTATGGCTGACATTGCGATTTTTGGCGTGTGCGATAAGCTTTTCGTTTATTTTAAAAATTTTCTAATTTAGGGTGTCTGCAAATGGTTTCCGCTTTTTAAAATAATAAAACAATAATAATTGAAGTTATTTAAAAAAATATTTTAATGCATAAACTTGCGCAAATTGTTTATAAAATACAGCTACAGCCAATATTTTACATATTATGTTTATGTTTTATTCGGACTCTGTTCTTTACAAAAATAATTTCGTAGCTAGAAAATGTTTTCTAGTTTACCCACTAACTTAGGTTTTGCCTCGATTCACGGTTAAGCCCTTCAGAAGAATACGTTTTTATAGGAGTAGTCTATATTAACGTTTTCAGCAAAACATCCTTAAAGTTAAATTAGCTGAGAGAAAAGAAATCGTTAAGTAATCGAGCAATTGTCTATTTTTGTCAGTGAATGATAGAACACTTAGTACTACACCAGTACTACATACCTTTGGGTCGAGAACGTACAACTATGTAAAGAGGAACAAACCTTAAATATAAACCCTTCAAATATAAAATTTCCGATATACATAATAATTAAAACAAAAAAGTATCCAAATAAATGTCATTTTTAGTGTTCCGTGAAAACGGAACACTAATCAATCCCAACCGGTCGCCGTCCGTCCGGCCGTCTGTCACAGGTGATTTTCTCTGAAATAATTAGACGTAAAAATTTAAAATTTGGCACAGGTATAGAGTGTGGTGACCCGATTAGAGACGTAAAGTATAAAAAGTAAAATTGTAATTCTGCGGGTTAATTTCAGGGGGTAAATTGGGAAATGGAAAAAAATTTCAGGGACATCGTGTAGGGTGTCAAATGAAAGCTTATTGAAGCACGAAGTCAAATTGTAATTGTTTATTTCGTTATAACTGCCGAACCATTAGTTTTAGTGAAAAAGTATATCGAAACAAAATTTTTGTACTAAGTGCAATTTGCACTTAGTACAAAAATTTTGTTTCATTCATACTTGAAAAAGTGCACACAGCCTTCACACATTCCTTAAAAAGTATATCGACAAATAATATTTCTCACGATGTAAGAAACAACTTTTGTCCTCACAAGTTTTTCCAAATTTTTGATTTGGCTCAGGCGAGACGCTTCCCACTTAGCTCCGCGCATACGCGATGTGATTGTAATACGGCGTTGGTGTCGACGGCGGCGAGTACAGGCTTGCTCAGGTTAAGTGGGGGACTGATGGCACGGAACACTAATTGTGCAAGTATAGCTTGCACTTTTAATCCATTTTTTTTTAATTGACCTATGACTCCTGATCGTCCAGTTGCACAAAGAATATAATGAAGAATTAAACTAATTTAACACTTGCAATGTTATAGTACGTTAATGTTTGCCAGAGGTGAGTAATCGTCAATTAAATTTATTTATTGATTAGAAGTTTTGAACAACAGGCTATAAAACAGAAAAAATCTTTCCATACACCTTGTACATGTCGGTATACAATAAAATAAAAATTTATGCAAAAAATGCCAGGATCATTATTGTTAAAAGTTGCGGAAATTATAAGGTTTATTGAATTGCCAAGAATGTGGTGTTTTTACACCGATGATGTTTTATTGACATTAAGTATGGAAAAGTTCTTAGTATTTTAAACAGTGGGTTTTGTTTAATTACAAAGATATTTTTGAAACAGGTCACATGTCGGTTTACCAATGGTCTTAAGACAAATAGACATGGGCGTCCGCAGGAGACGACCAGAGGGGGCCGTGGCCCCCCTGAGATTGTGAGATTGTCATACTTCCTACTTTTTGTTGGACGAATTGCCAGATATCTATTGTTTTTATAATAAATAATATTTCTTGTTATGATAAATGTTCTATTCTATATATTCTGTTCTATCTATCTATTTTTCTGATGTTTGAACATCTTTATAAAGCCACGTACAAAAAATTCAACTAGGAAAAGGAATATTATTTAAACCCACTCTTAACTCGATGCAGCTGGCAACCAAATTGCCATGAATTTTCTGCAGCGTGCATGTTTATTTTATGAAGAAGTTTTTAACATGATTTTTTAGTGTTTCGTGCTAAAATTAGCAAAACGGAACCACTTTGGTGTCATCATAGCAAAAATTGAAGTTAATAAAGTAGCAAGAAAAATAAAATCTTTGAAAATACAATTCTGTATTTTAAATGATTTAATTTTTGTGGCTATTTTATTAACTTCAGTTTTTGGTATGTAAATTTAGATATTCTTAGATATTCATAAATATTTTTTCTTTAATAAGCAACTAATGTCTAAAGTATTATATAGGAATAGATATAGTTCTTCCAATACTAACGATATATAATTTTTTCCTTGTCTTTGTACATAGATAAAAGGGCGGATTTAGAAATTTTGAAGTTTTATATCTCTGTTGCTACTTACGGGACCCATGCCAAGTTTAGGGTTTTTAATAATGAGTCTACTAGGAATGTTTTGGTAAAGAAAAAACACATTTTGTAATTTGCGAAAAAAATTGAATTTTTGCGTTACACTATATTTTCATAAAATTTTGGTTAGTTAATACGGAGATGGGGGACATATTTAAACATATTTTTGACATTTACCCCCTCTCTCTATTTTCGGGGGTGGAGGTAACTTTGGAATTTTAAATGGGATGATATACTCCTGTTTATAAAATTCAAATGTATGTAAAAAACTACGTATGTGTAAAAAAATTTGATTTGCTCTTTCGGTAACGAAATTAATTGACTGAATTTAAAAAATAAATAAATTTTACCAATAAGTATATCAAATTCGCTTATTCCAGAATTATTATTCGTTTCCATGGAAATGCGTTATTTTTACTTAAGTCAGTTGAAAATTTTGACGTTTTGACTGGCCTGCTGCCTGCTGGATTTGACTCCCCTTGACCTTTTTCTTGTGAGGTTTTATCAAGGACACAGTCATGGCGACTTCATCTTCAACTTTAGATGATATGAAAGACCGAATCCACTTTGCCTGCTTATTAGTGACACCTGAAATGTTACAGTGGGTAAAAGAGTGGAGAAAGTTGAAAGGGGACATTTCGAAAAACTTCTCAAACATGACAGACAGTGTCGGACTGGCAGTTGCCGCCTGGGCCAAACCTGAGAAGTTATAGGGGCCAAACCAGAACATTGCCTATGTTTACGGGACATTGCACTAATACAATATTATTTATTAAACGTCAACGTCTATTCTCATGGTTTAAGCGTACCTTACACGGTCAATAAAACTGACAATATGTTATATTGACAAAAATATTGATCGTGTAAGGGGGATATATTGATGGTTTAAGGGATTGAACTGACGCGAATTCGAATTTCCGAATATCAGGCATCAATATCAGCGAGTAGAGGGATACTGTCAGTATTACTGATCGTCTAAGGTGTGCTGTCAATATTGGATCAATCCTTAGTGTAACGTCAACTGTTGTCAACAATGAAAGCAGCAAGCATGCTTGTTTATTAACCAATCTTTCATCCAGCGCTTACGCTTTACTATACCTTTTATGCCTAAACTTAAAATTATCGTAATACGTACATATATATGCTCTCTGTCGAGGATCCATTTTCAACAGGCACGGATAATAGTAGGTTATGTACTGAAGGAAATATTGACAATAATACTAATCGTGTAAGGTTGAAAAATATTGATACAGAGATTGATGTTGATTGCTGAAATATTGTCAGTATTGATTGATTTCAATATTATTGACCGTGTAAGGTCCGCTATACGCGTTCGTTGAGACAAAATTAAAAAAATAAATTAGGGGTTACAAATATTGTACTTTTAATTTTAACTTTTATTTAAAACACAATAATCTTTAAGAATTAGAAAGGAAATTCAATAAGCAATTTTATGGTGATAAAGACAAGTTAGTTTGCAGGTCCGCTTTAACTAAAAAGTAGAATAAAGTTTAATAACCACAAACGTCATATATGCTAACGGCTGGTAAAACTAAATTTCTGCACTTGTTATTATCATTCGTAAAGTTCAGTTCCTGTACGAATTCTGTCAGAATTTCCTTAATCTTTAAGCTTAAAAGCCATAAATCCATGAAAACTAAGTATTTTTTTACCGCTTTAAAAAGTTTATAAAAGTTTTATGTTATCGATGTGATTTTAACACGTATGATTTATTCATTTGGTGAAACAAAATATAATTTAAAATTTTATTGTGCCTCTATAAATTAAAATACAGGTTCAAATTTTAAATAAAAACCAGAATATATAAAACATCAGCGGAGATAAAATTTATAAACTTTTAGAACATACAATAGCAGTGTTTTTTCATATTTTTCTAATATGGAAAATAATTTTAGAAGGTGTTTAAAATGTTTCTATTCTACCAATTAAAAAAATGTTTGAAACTTCGAGCCAAACAACTTGATTAAATAATAAAGCAAGAGTAAGGGCGATGAGGCACTTAGGAATGTTAGTTGTTAAACATCTCTGACTACGGGTACATTACCGTCCTTCAGTCGGATGGATCAATCTTCTAAAAATATAGAAGATATAAAATCAATGACATGAAAAGAAAAAAGTTGCTAAATATTTTTTTAAGTGTATCGAATGGCTGTGATATACCCCACATTTTTTAAGAATACATGAGTAGTATTAACATAGGGAAGATTTGACTAGGATGGGGTGGACGGCTAAAATTGGAAAAGGTATTTAGATTACCTATACCTAAACCGCGCAGCGGTAAAAAGTCTCTAATCTATAATTTTTATAGCATATTAGCGTTTTTCCCAAAAACGGTTCACGGTGTTAAAATTAACAGCTTTTTTGTACTAAGAGGTATAAACTACTTCAAGATTTTTAGAGTTCACCATTCTCAACGATATTAAAATTTCGAGGTTGTTAGTGTCAGAACTACTCCATTTCTGGTAAGCTGATTAACTGACAACTCATCTTGTACTACTGCGTTATGCAGTCTAGTGCACAACAAACTAAATCTATTCGAAATAATAAAAGTTTTCTTATAAACTTCTAGTATTATTTTGAAGTTTCCTACCCGAAAGAACGCCCCATGCTTCCTGGATGCTCTGCGTAATATCAAGAACAGTCACGAGTTGTATCTGGTTTAAAAAAAAATTCTAAGTGATCTGTAAGAAGACTTTTTCTTGCAAAAACATCGTGTCATATATCTGATTTAATTTCCTGTATGGCTTAAGTTGGCTGCACATAATATTCATATTTGGTATTAGAAGAGGCAACGCTGCCTAGGGAAACAGTATCAAGTTGACACTATTAATAGAAGGACACAAAACCAATTGTCTTATATATTAGGTCATAATTGTATAATAATAAAACTTAAAAGTGTTTAAGTAGCTATGATTTAATGTTGAGTCAAAATAGCACATATCGCTTCTACTTTTTAAATAATGGAATTTTCGACATCTAAAGAAGAATAAATGGATATGTAAGTCCCCTAAGGACCAAAAGTTACTTTTCAGCTATTGAAAAAAAACCCTTATAAGGCACATTAAGCCGCCTTTACCCAAAAAATGCTTTGCTCGAACGTTTATGAACGTTTGAAGATGATTGTGAATGCTCGCGAACATTTTTAAATGTGTGTCTCCACAACAAGCATGTTGGATTCTTTGTTGATCAATTTCATTTAATGTTTCATCTTGCGCTGTAGGAAAAATAATTAAAACAATGAAATATTGTTATATGTTGTACACCAAAAAATCAACGACACTGTCTATATTGAATACCGTCCTGGTTCCTGGTGCCCGTAGAGTCTATGTTTGGCACCGAGCCGATTTTAAAGAAAAAATGTATTAGTGTTTCACTTGCCTCAAATTGACATTATATTACTTGTTTTAGAGCATATTCGCATTGGCACTTGGACTGTGGTTACGTGAAAAAGAAGAAAAAAATTGTTTACACTTAGCCGACTTATCTATTTCATTCTTCAATTTCAGTACCAGAAACGATACAGTAGTAAAAAAATTAAAGTAAATCATTTTCAATTATAAGCTGCATAGACTTATTTATAGTATTTGTGGGCATTAGGGCTTGGCATGCAAGGTTGTGAATCAATATATAATAGTAAGTGCATTGTTATTGCATATTAGTTCGTTGGTGGCAAACTGTAAATAGCAAGAGTTGCAAAAATGGCCTGTAAGGTATGTGCTCATAGATCGTAGGCGAAAACCTATTTACATACGTTTTATTTCATTATTCTAAGTAATTTTTACAATTACAACTTTTATATCAATCAATGAGAAATAACATTAGCCACCTACTAAACTAAAAATAACTATAATGTTACTTAAAAAACTTTTCTAAAAAATCATAACATTAACTTCACCCTAAATATGTTTACTCCAAAGTTTCTCGGTTATAAAAAAGTCTCAACACTATTACAATCCATTATTTCACCCTCGACAAAGAAACCCGGCTTATGCTTAAAACTTAATTTTAAGTATTTAAGTTTTAACGATGATAAAATGTACAGTGGAGACATTTTAAAATTATTTTTTCACCACTTGTCACAAAATAGAGTCCGTAACTCTGAAGGAACTGATGGATTCATACTAAAAAGATTTATTAGTTGGGTGTTACGCCACTTAACTAATGGAAACAATTATTATTTTAGCAGTGACTTTAATTAAAGTCACTGCGCTTGAAAGTACAAAAATACCTTAAACAAATCCTGAAAAGAAAATTTTCTGTGCACTGTCAATGATCTTGAATTAATGAAGCTTGATCCTAATCTATCACTGATGTAGTATCGTATACCCAAGCTTCTAAAAATGTGGTTTATAAAATATCACGTCAGTGTGGTAAATTTTATATAGGTGAAACATCTAGGCCATTTAATGTTAGGTATAAAGAACATCAGGAATAATCAGGATCTAAGAGCCGTCGCGAGTTTCTTAAAAGTAAATTAGGTAAACACGTTTGGGAACCAGGTCATAATAGATAGAGTGGAATAATTCTAAAATTTTATTTAGAGAACCATTTTGTGATAAATATATTTCTCTTGATATAAACAGATTTTGGGTACCAATACTCAGAGAGAAACATAAGCGGATTTAGAATCTTGTCTAGGAGGGGGGCGCAACGTCAGCTCAAGCTATACAGAAGCAGATATAAAAAAAAAACGGGCAAGTACTCGGGCGACATTTTTGATTGTTTCGGGTTCTGAGAAATGAATGCTACTTTATAATGGACGAAAAATATAAACCTGTTATTGCGAAAACAGAACGATTGGTCATCTTAACTTACAAAATTCGAACATTTTTTTATTTATACGTTTTATCCATTTGGACTCATATAAAAAAATTTCGAAAACACGAAAAAGCACGTTTTATCAAAAATATATTTTCTTGGAAACAGAACTTTTTCGATAACAGCTATTTGAAAAGTGGCGGTGTGTTCCAATTTTTTTTAAAGAGTACTTTTCGAAAATACATTTTTTTAAAGAAATTTCCACACCTATAATTTTAAACCAATTAAAATACGTTATTTTGACAGATCACCATAGCAACGGAGGTATTTTAGTGATTATTTCACTCATGTGTTAAAAGTCCCGTAAGATGAGTAAAGTTTTTTAAAATTACAGCGATAATTTTTTGACGTTACGTCAATTAAAAAAAATTACACCGAAAATTTTATACCAGTTGTTTTAAGCCAATCAGATGCCTTGTTTTTGACAGGTTGCTATGGCAACAACCCGAATTTTTCGGAAATTTTTGCGGTCACGTGACCTAGTTGAAAAATTAATAAGTGATAATTTCCCTGACTTGACAGCTGTCACGTGCAGATGTCAGAATAACAACAGAAGCGTAGATTAAGTTTTACAAATATTTATTTTCAATTCAATAATAAGTAGGTAGGTACATGTTATTTATTATTAACAACATCAATTATTATCAATTCCAAATATTTCTGAAATTCATTTTCCACCTCTTTTTTCATCAATGGCGAATAAAGTCAAAAGCCGTGGGTTTTCTTCACTAAATGTCTATGCTTCATGAAATGAAAGTAATACTTCGATATGATTTTGTTCTTCTCAACACTGGATTTATGGATGAAATATGGAATAATTTCACGAAGAATATTGCTCATACCTCTGAATAGATCTTCTTGTTCGGGATTTAAGCCAGAATTGTTCACCAAATACGTTAAATATTTTATATTTTTGTGATAAATTTAAATATGCCCAGATTCCGTACAAAAGGAACAAAGATTGTACAATTTTCTATTCATTTTATGATATTTTCTTTGCGACAACAAAATTTAATATGACGAATAATAATTAATAAACAAAACAAAAAGATATTGGTGAAACGTCATTCCACCAATGCGCTGCAGCAGTCACCAACTTCGCAGACTTTATGTTTCCTACCTAAATACTTACCGCGTTAAATTGTCATCGACTTTGCAAGAGAATAATTAATTTTCCCTTCTCTCTAGTAGTATAAGATTATTAGAGTATGAAGAAATGTGTTCATTTCGGGATTTTGAGAATCGTTTTTTTTACTAGGGCAAAGGGAAAGTGAAAAAAAAAAAACAAATTCAAACTATTTGAAATACAAAACACCTAGCGTCCAATATAACACATGTGCCAAATTGTCAAAATTTGTATTTTTTTTTGAAATAATTTTTGGTATAAAATTTTCGTACCGAATCTCCCGCAAGCTTGAATTAATCTCCGAAAATTTTTTCTCTGTTGCGAATTTTTATGAGAAAATTTTCAAAAAATGCGCACCTCGAAAAAATTTTCGGAAATAATTCAAGCTCTTGGGAGATTATAAGTGAAAATTTTTTCCTGTCATTTTCTTGGTTGTCATATTAATTTCGATGCAAACAAATGGCTTGCAATTGTTATAAACCCGTAGTTACTGTTAGCAACCGTCGCGTCGGCATGATTTGTTATTTAGTTGTTTGTATGAACATTTTAAAGGATTTTCATATTTTTGTGTTTTCATTCGTGAAATAATCCCTAAATACCACTCGAGCATTTTGTGTTTTCATTCGTGAACTAATCCCCTAAATACCACTCGAGCTTTAAAAATACTGATAATTTTAATTCTTACGTATTTTCTTTGCAAATTTCACTCGTCCTGCGGACTAGGATTATAGAAAACACGCAATCCTGAAAAATTATCGGTAATTTTTAAGCTCTCGTGGTATTATCTCCGAAAAAATTTTCCTCCTGGGGTACCCAACAGCGAATTATACTGGAAATTTTTTGACGTTTACAATAACTGACCATTTTTGACAAACTGGTTTTTATTTTTTCACATAATATTTAGTTTTGATACATTTTAATTACAAAGCTAAGATGTTTTCTATATTCTTCGGACACCTCCTCTCTTCTTAATGGCGAAAATGCAGGACTTTGAATATTTTCAATTAAGTGTCTATGTCTAATAAAATATATATAATATTTAGAAACTAATTTATTCACCTTTTTCCCATTCAACACTTTGAATTTTGCGTAGTCTAGATGCAAATATTCGTGAACAATTCGGAACAAATTTTCTTTCTTGAAATTGGAGCCACAATCCTCTATTAATGCAAGTAAATAAGTCATGGTACGATGATTGATAATTACATCAGACAATTTCACGCATATTTTGCATATAGTATAATTTTCAAATCTATTCATTTTTTAAACAATGAATTTTGTTGGCTTTACTGGCTGTGCAATATTCTTTATTGCAACAAAACGCGAATTTTTTTAATGTTTTTTAAATGTCAAAATACAATGATCACAGCCTCCTATGATTAATGCTTGCTGACACTGATTATGAATTCTATACCATTAAAGCACGCATAACGCACGTTAATAAAAACGAAAAAAAAAACAATTTTCTACCACTTGTAGTTACTCAAAACTTATGTAAAATTGAAGAATATACTAATTTCTATCTTGAAATAGTATTCCCATTCAACTACAATAAGAAGAAGTTACCAATTTGAATGCCTATATAATTGCTGCCAAAGCTATAACGCGCTTGTGAATCTGTTCATGCAGCTTCCCGAAAAACCTCTAAAATTATAATTTTCTACCACTTGTAGTAAGCTCAAGTAACTATAAAATGAAAGAATATTATTTTTTTTGTTCCTAAATGGCACTTTTGAGCTACTACAATCAGTAGAAATCAACAGTTTATATGCTAAAAGTCCATAGCAACTCAACAATCAAGTCGACCACCCCTTTTATGTTTCGCTGGTGACTTGATGAAGAAAATAATCTGCATTGTTAAGAATCGAAAAATAAATTTTAAAAATATTTGATTTTCAACCACAATTCGGTGTGGAATTTTCTTACCGAATACCACTCGAGGTCAAATTAAAATCCGGAAAATTTTTTCTCGCTCATGAATATTTTTAGAAAATTTCCCTCGTCTGCGACTCGGGAAATTTTCAAAATATTCATGAGCTCGAAAAAATTTCCGGAAATAATTTGACCTCTAGTGGTATTACTAGTGAAAACATGTTTTTTTTGCAAGTATTAAATTTTTTCATTGTTTCGAGAAAAACTTCGAATATTCATATTAAAAAATCGCTTTTTTAAAGAAGTAATCTACTAGGTACAGAGTAATCTACCAGGACACAAGGAAACAAACCTGACCTATGTTTGAGGAAAATGTTCTTTTTTGGAAAAATTATACAGCGTGTCCAGAAAAGTTCTAGACATATGGGAATTTTCTTTATTGTTGATTTTACGAAAAAAAGTTATTCTTTATAAAAAGTTCTGCTTGATTCGCAAATAATATTGACATATAAAAGCTTAAGATATCTTGTACAGGGCGGCAAAAAAATGCAGAAACACAGAATTGCGATAAGAGAGAAGTACCCTCAATTTTTATTTTAGAGCAAATTGTTATAAGAAAACTTTACTAAGGACTACAAAACGAGGTCAGATACAATTTTTCGTTGAACTATTTTAATTTACAGGGTACCATAAAAAATACATTGAGCATTTTTATTACCTCTTGTTTGAAAGTAATTACGTAAACATGTCAATTTTCGTTACAACAGTATTGCACACATGTTCTGCTTGATGCGCAAATAATATTGACATATCAAAACTTAAGATATCATGTACAGGGCGACAAAAAACTATAGAAACACAGAATTGCGTTAAGAGGGACAATTTTTATTTTAGAGTAAATTGTTATAAGAAACATCAAAAACATCTAAACATCAGTGATCTAAAAACAGATAGTTTAAAATAAAAGATTATGTCTCCACATGCCCTCCTTCTTTTTCCATGCAAACTACAGTACGTCTTGTTACTTCTGATACTGTCGCCCGTATCATATTGGGAGTGATTTCTTGGACACAGTTTGTTATTACTGGTTCAAGATGGTCAATATCCTGAAAAGGTCTATGCTTATACACCATTTCTTTTAATCGGCCCCATAAAAAGAAGTCCAGGGGTGTGATGTCAGGCGATCTGGCTGGCCAAGGAATATTTGAACGTCTACCTATCCAACGTTGCGGAAATACTTCATTCAAATACCCAGTTACTGTGTTAGTACTATGGCATGGGGATCCATCATGTTGATACCAAATTATACGTCTTATATTTAGTGGCAGTTCGTCAAGAAATTGAGACAACTGGTTCCTTAAGAAGTCCAGGTAAATGGCAGCATTTATATTTTGTCGAAAAAAGTATGGTCCAACGATCCGATCATTAAAAATGCCACACCAAACATTGGTTTTAAATGAATATTGACTACGGCATTCGATTATAAAATTTGGATTGTTGTCACTCCACCACCGACAATTTTGGGTGCATACTACGCCGTTGGAAGTAAACATGGCCTCGTCCGTAAATAATATTTTTCTTGCAAAAAAAGGATCATCTTCACACTCGCCTTGGAACCACGCGCAAAATAGGAAACGAGAATCAAAATCTCTGGGAAGAAGCGTGTGAACGTATTTCGGTTTATATGGATGAAATTTATTTATTTCTAAAATTTTACGGTAATTATTGATATTACTGTAAACAGCGAATTTTTTCATGAAATTTTGCACAGACCCTAATTTTGGGTCGTAGAACACGAATCCGAAGTCAGCTTTTGGCGGTCTCGTATGGTTTTTCCAAAAAAAAATTGTTTTTGGAAAACTTTTAGGTTAACTTTTAGGTTACCTTTTTGTTATAGATTCCTTTAAGTTTCGACACTTTCACTTCAACATATCTGTAAACTTATAATTTTTATTAGTTTTCGTCACACAAAACACCACATTTAGGCAAAAATAGCTAAGAAAATTGCTGTTTTCTATAGAAAATTCCATTTTATGGCTCTAGATGTCATTATTTTGCCAGCTGTCAATTTTCCGGCGTTGCCACGTTTACAAAACATTTTTCTCGCAAATTTTAACAATTTCCGGCCATAAATAAATCCAAAAAAAGAGATGGCAATATGAGAGTAAAATAAGACAGATAGCATTTTATTTTCCCTAAAAGGGCAAAAAGATGACCCCAACCAACACCCTGGGGCACCGATCCCTCTTCGCCTGCGAGGAAAGAGACTGGTCAGGGCCCCTAACCAGGTGCTAACCCTGCTCCGACCTTAGGGTGCCCTCCGATCCACCGTTATACCACCGTTATATCGAAAATATTAGATCTGTCACCTAATTCACCGACTTAGAAAAGTTTTTGATACGAACGGTGGATCGGAGGGCACCCTAAGGTCGGAACAGGGTTAGCACCTGGTTAGGGGCCCTGACCAGTCTCTTTCCTCGCAGGCGAAGAGGGATCGGTGCCCCAGGGTGTTGGTTGGGGTCATCTTTTTGCCCTTTTGGTTAAATTTGGTTCATTTTCGCATTTTCCCGCCAACTTTTTATTATTCCTAATTTACAACTTTGTCTTGAAAAATAAGTAAACCTGGCAACGCCGGACATTTGACAGCTGGGAACGTACTGGCGTCTACTACCAAATACAATGGAATTTTATATAGGAAAAAGCAATTTTCTTAGCTATTTTTGGCTAAATGTGGTGTTTTGTGTGACGAAATAAAATAAAAATTATAAGTTTACAGATATGTTTAAGTGAAAGTGTCGAAACTTAAAGGAATCTATAAAAAAAGGTAACCTAAAAGTTAAAAAAATTTTTTGCGGAAAAACCATTCGAGACCGCCAAAAACTGACTTCGGATTCGTGTTCTACGACCCAAAATTAGGGTCTGTGCAAAATTTCATGAAAAAATTCGCTGTTTACAGTAATATCAATAATTACCAATTTTACTAGCAGTAGACTTCTTGACGTCATTTGGAATAGTTTCTGACAGTTTTCTTAAAGAAATTTTCGGGTTTTCGATAACCGCTTGCATGACATTGAGTTGATTTTCTTCTGTTGTGGACCATTTGTTATGTTGTTTCTTAAATACATTTTCGACGGAACCAGTAGCCATAAATTTATTCATTATATTTGCTATAGTGGCGCTACATACCATTTTGTCAGGGTGTCTATTATTAAATATGAGTGCGGCTTCCCTAATAGAGTTATAGTGATCTCCGACGATAAGTACAATTTCTATTTTCTCATGCAGCGTTAACTTTACAACCATGACGAAACTAACTAACAACTTTTGTTAATAACTCGCAAAATAGTAAATGATTTTTGACTAA
The DNA here is from genome assembly GCA_963971165.1 of Philopedon plagiatum. NCBI lineage: Eukaryota > Metazoa > Arthropoda > Insecta > Coleoptera > Curculionidae > Philopedon > Philopedon plagiatum. The sequence continues at coordinate 34,131,067 of OZ020197.1, read as the reverse complement.
CACGTCAATATTCGTTACTATAGTATTACACATAGTTGTTGCAAAATTGTTGCCGGTAAATGTTAAAGAAATAAAATAAAAAAATATTTTCCAAAGGCTTTTTTATAGTACCCTGTAAATTAAAATAGTTCAACGAAAAATTGTATCTGACCTCGTTTTGTAGTCCTTAGTAAAGTTTTCTTATAACAATTTGCCCTAAAATAAAAATTGAGGGTACTTCTCTCTTATCGCAATTCTGTGTTTCTGCATTTTTTTGCCGCCCTGTACAAGATATCTTAAGCTTTGATATGTCAATATTATTTGCGAATCAAGCAGAACTTTTTATAAAGAATAACTTTTTTTCGTAAAATCAACAATAACGAAAATTCCCATATGTCTAGAACTTTTCTGGACACGCTGTATATTATAGCATCTTTCGATAAAGCTGTTTTTCGACAAAATTTATCTTATTTAACATCGCAAAAACGTTTTTTTCAACAAAAAAAACAGTACCAGCGACAGGACCAATTGTTTGATTAATATGAAAGTATAAGCATTGTGGCATTTTTTTATTTATGCCTTCTGCTCATTTGAAGAGATAAACTTACGTAAGTACAATTTTTCGAAAATTACAATTTTTTTAAGCACTTTTTCAAAATGCATTTTTTCAGAGAACATCTTTTCGAAATGATTTTTTGTTTGAAAAACCCTTTTCGCATATTAATTTTTTCAACCAACGGCTTTTGGAAAAAGTATTTACGAAAAAGCAACCAAACCTTAGGAAACCCGATCAAACTCAAAAAAGGTTCGTTTAGGTTTGTTCAGGATCGTTTTCCTTCTTTTTTTATTTAACATTTTCCAAGCTAGTAGAGTTTATAGCCTAATACTATTTTTGAAAAAATACATTTTCGGGAAAACGGAATTTTTGAGAAATTATTTTCTTGACGAAATTTTTTTAAAAATGTCGTCAAGAAAATAATTTCTCAAAAATTCCGTTTTCCCGAAAATGTATTTTTTCAAAAATAGTATTAGGCTATAAACTCTACTAGCTTGGAAAATGTTAAATAAAAAAAGAAGGAAAACGATCCTGAACAAACCTAAACGAACCTTTTTTGAGTTTGATCGGGTTTCCTAAGGTTTGGTTGCTTTTTCGTAAATCACTTTTTCCAAAAGCCGTTGGTTGAAAAAATTAATATGCGAATAGGGTTTTTCAAACAAAAAATCATTTCGAAAAGATGTTCTCTGAAAAAATGCATTTTGAAAAAGTGCTTAAAAAAATTGTAATTTTCGAAAAATTGTACTTACGTAAGTTTATCTCTTCAAATGAGCAGAAGGCATAAATAAAAAAATGCCACAATGCTTATACTTTCATATTAATCAAACAATTGGTCCTGTCGCTGGTACTGTTTTTTTTGTTGAAAAAAACGTTTTTGCGATGTTAAATAAGATAACTTTTGTCGAAAAACAGCTTTATCGAAAGATGCTATAATATACAGGGTGTCCAGAAAAGTTCTAGACATATGGGAATTTTCTTTATTGTTGATTTTACGAAAAAAAGTTATTCTTTATAAAAAGTTCTGCTTGATTCGCAAATAATATTGACATATCAAAGCTTAAGATATCTTGTACAGGGCGGCAAAAAAATGCAGAAACACAGAATTGCGATAAGAGAGAAGTACCCTCAATTTTTATTTTAGGGCAAATTGTTATAAGAAAACTTTACTAAGGACTACAAAACGAGGTCAGATACAATTTTTCGTTGAACTATTTTAATTTACAGGGTACTATAAAAAAGCCTTTGGAAAATATTTTTTTATTTTATTTCTTTAACATTTACCGGCAACAATTTTGCAACAACTATGTGTAATACTATAGTAACGAATATTGACGTGTTAGTCAAAAATCATTTACTATTTTGCGAGTTATTAACAAAAGTTGTTAGTTAGTTTCGTCATGGTTGTAAAGTTAACGCTGCATGAGAAAATAGAAATTGTACTTATCGTCGGAGATCACTATAACTCTATTAGGGAAGCCGCACTCATATTTAATAATAGACACCCTGACAAAATGGTATGTAGCGCCACTATAGCAAATATAATGAATAAATTTATGGCTACTGGTTCCGTCGAAAATGTATTTAAGAAACAACATAACAAATGGTCCACAACAGAAGAAAATCAACTCAATGTCATGCAAGCGGTTATCGAAAACCCGAAAATTTCTTTAAGAAAACTGTCAGAAACTATTCCAAATGACGTCAAGAAGTCTACTGCTAGTAAAATTTTAAAAATAAATAAATTTCATCCATGTAAACCGAAATACGTTCACACGCTTCTTCCCAGAGATTTTGATTCTCGTTTCCTATTTTGCGCGTGGTTCCAAGGCGAGTGTGAAGATGATCCTTTTTTTGCAAGAAAAATATTATTTACGGACGAGGCCATGTTTACTTCCAACGGCGTGGTATGCACCCAAAATTGTCGGTGGTGGAGTGACAACAATCCAAATTTTATAATCGAATGCCGTAGTCAATATTCATTTAAAACCAATGTTTGGTGTGGCATTTTTAATGATCGGATCGTTGGACCATACTTTTTTCGACAAAATATAAATGCTGCCATTTACCTGGACTTCTTAAGGAACCAGTTGTCTCAATTTCTTGACGAACTGCCACTAAATATAAGACGTATAATTTGGTATCAACATGATGGATCCCCATGCCATAGTACTAACACAGTAACTGGGTATTTGAATGAAGTATTTCCGCAACGTTGGATAGGTAGACGTTCAAATATTCCTTGGCCAGCCAGATCGCCTGACATCACACCCCTGGACTTCTTTTTATGGGGCCGATTAAAAGAAATGGTGTATAAGCATAGACCTTTTCAGGATATTGACCATCTTGAAGCAGTAATAACAAACTGTGTCCAAGAAATCACTCCCAATATGATACGGGCGACAGTATCAGAAGTAACAAGACGTACTGTAGTTTGCATGGAAAAAGAAGGAGGGCATGTGGAGACATAATCTTTTATTTTAAACTATCTGTTTTTAGATCACTGATGTTTAGATGTTTTTGATGTTTCTTATAACAATTTACTCTAAAATAAAAATTGTCCCTCTTAACGCAATTCTGTGTTTCTATAGTTTTTTGTCGCCCTGTACATGATATCTTAAGTTTTGATATGTCAATATTATTTGCGCATCAAGCAGAACATGTGTGCAATACTGTTGTAACGAAAATTGACATGTTTACGTAATTACTTTCAAACAAGAGGTAATAAAAATGCTCAATGTATTTTTTATGGTACCCTGTAAATTAAAATAGTTCAACGAAAAATTGTATCTGACCTCGTTTTGTAGTCCTTAGTAAAGTTTTCTTATAACAATTTCCTCTAAAATAAAAATTGAGGGTACTTCTCTCTTATCGCAATTCTGTGTTTCTGCATTTTTTTGCCGCCCTGTACAAGATATCTTAAGCTTTTATATGTCAATATTATTTGCGAATCAAGCAGAACTTTTTATAAAGAATAACTTTTTTTCGTAAAATCAACAATAAAGAAAATTCCCATATGTCTAGAACTTTTCTGGACACGCTGTATAATTTTTCCAAAAAAGAACATTTTCCTAAAACATAGGTCAGGTTTGTTTCCTTGTGTCCTGGTAGGTTACTCTGTACTTTCGAAATATGTGTTTTGGAGAATTTCATAAATCTCTTTTTAAAAGAGTATCTTTTGAAAAAGCTGGTAAGATATTTTTAAAAAAGGTACTTAAAATAGGTTTTCGAGAAAATACTTTCGAAAAATTTCGCAAATCCGTTGTCGAAAAAGCTGCTCTTCCAAAAAAATTTGCTCTCAAAAAACATATTTTCGAGAAAAAAAATGTGGTTATTTGTTTGTCTCCTTTAGTAAGGAATGTTTTCAGACACCATCTAAAAGCATGTAAATCAAAAATTCCGAAAACGGCTAGCATTTTTTATTTAACATATTCGTATATGTAGATTGCTATGCATATTTTTCAGGTATAACTTATATACGAGTATTATAGACCTTACCTAGACGGCAAATGTTTGTTTTTGTTTATAACATGTTGTAGAACATGTACGTAATATTTATGTTACAATATTTATTTTTATAAAATTCGCTATTGGAATCCCTTTTGTATAATGCGCTAGGGGGGGGGGGGGCGCTCCATGAGCCCCCCTAAATCCGCGCCTGGAGAGAAAGTTATTAAAAATAATTTTGCATAAATAGGTAGTCCTATAATTTTCGGTCATGTTCCTGCATTACTTAAAGACTGGTTATTTTGACTAGTGTCAAGCTTCTGATGACAGATTTGTTTTAAAATTTAGTTGGTTCGAATTTATTAGATTCTTTGATATCGGCGCTAGAGATTCTAGGTCTCGAAACGTCAGAAAAAACTGTTTTGATTGGATCAGGTTTTAGGAGAATATACATATATGTATGTACTACATTAGTGATATATTAGGATCATTTTTTATAATTAAGGAGGGGGGGGGGGGGGGTTTTGCAGAAAAAATATCCAACTATGCGAAGATGAAAATCAAAAATTGTCGACGTTTTTTTGCGAATTTTCTTTGAGCAAAACTGTCGACGTTTTTTTTATAACTGGTCGAGCTACAAGTTACACTAATATATGTCGAAGTTGTCAAAAAGTTAAAGATTGCTGATATGGTTACCATGTAAACATGAGCTACATAATATGTCGGTATAAAATCTTTGGTGTGAATGTGCGAGAGAAAGAGGTCATAGTGATGTCTTGGACCGCTGTTTTTGACATATACATATAAAGTGTAGAAAACAATGCCGTTCCAACATTATTTCAAGTCTGACTTTATCGCAGACATTCTAAAATAATAACAAAATCTTTTGCAGGTGTCAGTCATATTAATTGCATTCTTGGCTGCTGATGTTAGTGCCTTCGCAATACCAACAGTAAATGTACTTCAAGGACCTGGAAGTAAGACCAGTTTGTATGGGCCAGATGGAAGTGCCTCAAAATCAGCAGCCCCAGGAGGCACAGTAGTTACTGACTCTCATGTTCCAGCAGGACTTGTTGCTGCAGGTAAAGTTAAGGATGAGGTTAACAAATAAAAAATATTCCATGGTTGTCAAAATATTTTGCGAATAACAAAAGTGAGAATATATACGTATTTTACAATATAATGGAAAAAGAACAGAAACATATTGTTGGCCAAAATAGTGTCATAATATGACTCTGAACATAAATATTTTTAAATTTATTAACAATTTTCTTACATTAGAGCTGCTAGTTTACGAATTAGTCAAAAATAGGGATTAAACAATCTGAGAAAGTTTTTTTTTTATTTATTTAACAAACACGTAATTTTTTTAGGTCCTGCGATTCTTCCCGCATCTCCTGAAATTGTTGTAGGTGGGGGACCTGCTGGTAAAATTGTTACTAGTTACACTCAAGCTGGCCCAGCGGTGGCAACAGCAGTTTTACCTATAAAGCTGCAGTTGTAGCACAGCCTATGGGAGTTGCAAAACCAGCGGTAAATCACCTGATCGCCTTAAATTCACCAGCTCTTTTGGGCCATTTAATTGCGTAAAAAAGGAAAATAATAAACTGGATTTTTCTCATATCTTGTAAAGTGTAATACTGTTTATGAACTATTTTATTATTAATTTCCCACGCCACACCTACCAAATAGAATTTAAATAGGAAATTGCATGTAAAAATGTCACAGTATTAGCGGTATTACTCATAAAGTAATAGTATTTGTATTACATGCATATTCATATATACATAAAAACCGCATTTAAATTAAATGTGTAACTGATTATATCTATAAGTACTATTTATATGCATATAGCTGTACTTTTTAACTGCAAATCAATAAATACGATTTTTGCATTGTCACTGTTTCATTACATATATACATTTGATTTAAAACATCATGATTACCTAATGAAACTTCATGTATATACTAGGGTTATCACCTTTTTTATGCGGCGAGGACCAGTCTATTGTTGGTTGTATACGGTGAGGGTGGGAGGGGTGTTACCGACATCAAGGTCAATGTTAAAATAAATTAGCGTCTTATAAAATATAATATATTTTGTTTTTGAGGGTGTACTAGATACTATAATGAAGATTCTTAAGTAAAATTAAAGAATTCGACACTGCTGTACTTTAAAACGTTAAGCATAGTGCATTATCTTTTTCTCAATAATATAGCAATTGTCTTGCGAGGATTTTTGTTGTTAGGCAAGGTCACGATGTCTAAGTATCAAAACGAGGATAGTCCAGGCGAAATAAGGAAGTTTGGAAACCCTAGTACATACATATGTAGGCATAAACTATACCTTGTAAATTTGAGAACATTTTGAATCGGATCATCTGTATGCTTCTGTGTTCTGTGAATTGTGAACCAATATTCATGCACAAGATAAGGATATCAAGCAAGAAGATAATGGCCAATGGCCTAAGTAATAAAAAGATGGAATATACTTTGAACTTGAGCCACTGGTTGCTGAGCAGTTGCATTTTAAAATAAATCAAAGAAATTGTATGTCAGTGTTAACTTCTAAATGTCAAAAATGTCTTCCATACAGTATACAGTAATAAAACAGATGTTCAAGATATTATCGGATGTTACGAAGATTACTTGGAGGGCAATTCAGAGATAACGTGTACTTGTCAAGACGTATACGTTTATTTCCGAAGCTTAACGTACGGCTGCTACAAACTCCACCATCAAAAGCCATGGTTCTCCAAGGCCTGTGATAAAGCTAAGCATAAAAAAGTCCAAGCTCATAAAAGATATCTTCAAAATCCTACACCCGAAAATCGTCAAATTTCTCCCCTGATCTCTGACAACGAAAATATCTCCACCTGTAAAGCGAAAGCCGAACTATTCGCCAAACAATTCGCTGCCAATTCCACTCTGATTCCTCCTCCCAATTTCGCTCTTCCGACAACTAAGTCTGTACCCCACAAAATGCCCGATATAATACTTAAGGTCAAATAAGTTCAAAAAAATCTTCTATCCCTCGACACCAAAAAGTCCTCCGGTCTGGATGGCATGCCAGCGATTGTCTTAAAAAAATGCGCTCCGGAACTTGCACCCATCTTAACTCGTCTTTTCCAGATCTCTTATGACAACGGTATCTTCCCAGATAGATGGAAGACTGCTCGTGTGCAGACTGTCCCGAAGAAAGGTTCCAAGTCCCTTCCATCCAATTATAGACCTATCTCTCTTCTCTCCATTGTCAGCAAAGTTATGGAGAAAGTGGTCAACTTGCAAATTCTAAAATACCTAGAAACACACAAAATCATACATGACAGACAGTACGTATTTCGTCACCAAACATCCACAGCTGATCTCCTTAGTTTTGTCACATATAACTGGAACAAGTCTCTCGAATTTTATGGCGAATCTCAGATTGTTGCTCTCGATATTTCCAAGGCCTTTGAACAAGTATGGCATACCACACTCCTCAACAAACTACCTTCTTACGGTCTTCCTACCAAACTATGTACCTGGATCGGTAGCTTCCTCTCTAATCGGCGCACATCTGTTGTGGTTGATGGTCACTCATCTAACTTCCATCCTATCAATGCTGGCGTCCCCCAAGGTTCGGTCCTGGCACCAACCCAATTTCTTCTTCACATTAATGACCTGCTCTCTTCAACTACCAATCCCATCCACAGTTATGTTGACGATAGTACTCTTCACTCCAATATTCATTTTTCCAGAAAACGTTTCGAATCATGAGTTGGATAATAGACGCAGATCCTGTGTATCTATGTTCCCAAGATCTCCAATTAATCTTAGACTGGGGTGTCAAGAACCTTGTTCAGTTCAACGCCTCCAAAACCCAGTCTTGCTCCTTGTCACGCAAAAAATCTGGCAACGCTTACCCCATCCACATGAATGGTCAAGCCCTACAAAACAATGGAACATTCGATCTTGTTGGAGTCGCTTTTGAACATGATCTCAGCTGGCAAAAACACACTACTTCAGTAGCCACATCGGCAGCTAAAAAGCTTGGTTTTCTCTTTCGAGCCAGAAAATACTTCTCCCCTTCCAACTTACACACTCTCTATGTTTCCACAATAAGACCTAACCTAGAGTACTGCTCCCACGTCTGGGGAGCAGCATCTCTGATCTCTTTGACACCTAACATCCTTGATTCTATCCAAAAGACAGTCATTGGACTTATCAATGACCCAGCCCTCACGAGAAAACTCCCTTCTCTCGCTCATCGCCGCGCTGTTGGGGATTTATCCCTTTTCTACCGCTATTTCCACGGATTTTGTTCTGAAGAACTAGCCGGTATTATTCCCCCCTTGACTGTTCCTAACAGAACAACAAGAGGCGGGTTACGTATGCATCCCTTTACTGCCCAGCTACAAAAGCCTAGAACAGACCACTTCTCTCGCTCATTCATACCTAGGATCTCCAGATTATGGAACAAATTGCCTGCAGATGTTTTCCCTTCCCGTCCCAACCTCCAATCCTTCAAATCCCGTGTCAATATTTTCGCTTCCCTTCAGACGCCCACGGTACGTTAGTACTTAGGCTTGAAGTCCACGTGGGATGTCTTAGATAGAAAAAAAATAGAGACGCATGCCCCACCGTATACGCGTGACTGGGATCTTCAAAAATTTTATTTTCCTTCTTTGTTCATTATTTGCCGATGGTGGATTAGTCTGTCTTTTACTAAGTTTGGCATTTTTCTTCTTGGCTGACGTGATGCAATTATACGAGGCGAGACATTTGAGGTTATGAGACATTGTTGATCCATTTGCGGTTCAAACCTTTTTTTTAGGATTTCAGCGCTTTATAATAGATTTTGGTATTTTTTGTGTGTGCGTTTGTGAATTATTACTTTATAGATTTAGTGTGGTGTAGTGCAGTGTACTGTGTAATGGCACAGAAGAGTCAAGAACAACTAGCGGTTTTGGCTAGCCGCATTTCCGAGGATGAACCTCTCGGATTGGACAAGTAGGTCCCACATTAACCGTCAAGGATATCAACAGCAAATTTTATAAAAATAAACATTGTATCATCATAAACATTAACTATTCCTATATATTCTACAAAATATTATAAACAAAAACAAACATTTGAAGCAGGGCCGGATTATCTATTAGGCTAAGTAGGCTATAGCCTAGGGGCCCAAGGCTTGCGGGGGGCCCTTGAAATTAATGCAATAGACTAAAATAAAAAGAAAAACCGGAAAAAAATACATTTACCTAATTATGCCAACGATTTACGGTTGTAAAAAATTGTGACACTGTACTTTAAAATACTTTTAATTAACGTGTACCGAATAGAGTGTGTTTTAAGAGGTACCTACTTAGGAAACGAACCCTTAAGCCAAAAACCAGATGTGGAGTGGACGGGACTTTTAAGAAAGGGATGGTGTGTTTTGACCTGCTAAACGAGTAATATTAAAGACGATAGGACTAGATCAATATTTATATTTTCATTGCATTTAGATTTTAGATAACATTAAATTTAGTTACGAACCAGATCGGGTTTTAATCCAACGTATTTATCAAAACGGTATATAATATATTTTTACCATGGTATAATAATAAAAATCCAAAAATAATAATAACAAATACAATAATAACAAAACTATTCCTTCCTACTAATATTTTTATCGATGGCAGTAACTAACTGTAGTGGGGAGAGATCATTTTCAACTTTAGAAAGGGTAAAAAGTCATAAAAGAAATTCATTAGGTGATGAAAAAACTAACGATCTTTCTTTATTGGCCATAGAAAGTGATCTTCTTAAAAAAATTCAAACTGAAAAAAGTATTGAAAGTTTTGCAGCTCTAAAATCACGGAAAAGAATATTTACTTCAATAAGGTACCAGTCAACACATACTATATTTTTTTTTAATGAAGATATCCATGCTTTAATGTTTTTTGTCATTCTTATTATTTGATGTAGGTATATGTATTATGTTTTTTTTAATAAAGACATTTAAAAACCAACCATTTTTGTTTAAAATTTTATGAAAAAAATATCTAAAACAAAATGTATTAAATGGTCCAAATAGGGGCCCTAAATCAATTTTAGCCTAGGGTCCAATGCACCGTTAATCCGGTCCTGATTTGAAGTCTATGTAAGGTCTTTGAAATGAATTATACCACAAAATATAAATATAAATACATGTAATGTAGGTCAATATTAATATGTTATATCAAAATGCAAGCGGTTTTGTGGCATTTTTGATTTATATGCTCTTTGGTTGTTTCTGAAAACATTCCTTGTACATCTCACTGCGATTTTACCAAAATTTGCGCGGGATCGTTTTGACTTCTAAAGGAAATAAAACCTACATAGTTCGTTCTGCAAAAAGTATTCTTTTGAAAGTAATTTTTTTCGAAAACAGATTATCAAAATTTTTCAAAAATATTTTCTCGAATACGCATACATATTTCGAACGTACTTTCATTTTTTCAAAAACGTCCTGACGGCTTTTTCAGAGATGCTTTTTTGAAAACGGATTTATTAAATATTTTTTCGAAAACACGTATTTCGAAAGTACCTACATTTTTTGAAAAATGTCTTCAACAAATAATTTTAATAAAATAGGTACATTTCCGAAAATTATGTTTTCCGAAACAGTATAAATTTAGAAAATTAAATTATGAACTCTAGTAGCATGAAAAATGTTAATGACAAAGAGACGAGAAAAGATCCTGAACAAACCTAAACGAACCTTTTTTGGGTTTGATCAGGTTTCCTTAGGGTTTGTAAGTAGGTATATTACTTTCTCGTAAATTTCTTTTTCAAACAGCCGTTGCTGGAGAAAATTAATATCCGAAAAAATTTAATTTTGAAAAAGATGTTCTCTAAAAAATATATTTTTCAAAAGTGCTTAAACAAAATTTTGAAAAATTGGTTTCAGAAAAGTACCTACTTTCTTAAGTACTCGTACATCCCCCTAAATGAGCAGAAGACATAAATAAGAAAATACTAAAATATCTACACTTTCATACATACCTAATAATCAAACAATTTGTCCTGTCGCGTGTAAGCTAAGATGACCAACTGGTCTGTTTTTATTTTCAAAAAATATCTTGTTTGATATTAAATTAAGTAATTTTTTCGAAAAACAGCTTCTTTGAAAGATGCTTTTTCGGAAGTGGATCAACAATTGTTTTCGAAAATAATTTTTTTAAAAGATTCTTTCAAAAATACATTTTCCGGAATACCGACTACAGGAAAGCCATTACGGTGGCGCGCCGAGAAGGAATCATAGCGGTTGGTCTTTGTCCTACACCCGCACAATGTATGAAACAAACATAGTTATAAATGAACGGCTTCGTCTCCTCCTGCTGAAGGCCCATGGACGCAACATTGTTTATTGATTTATTTCTTTGGATTTAAATTGTGACCTTAAAAATATTGCAATGTCTCGCGCTAGAGAAAGCGATCCGAACAATGTTTGTTATATATGTAGTAATTTTACCACAACACAGAAGAATGAAAATTAAGCCCCATAATTTTGTTATTTAAATCCAGACCAAACAAGAGCTAAGTTGGCCATAAGATTAGTACCAAAATACTTATTTATAGATACCGTGTCAAAAATTGTAAAAATCGTTTAATGGATAAACAAATGTTAATGTTTTGTTGATTAGTGTAATTGGTCATTAGAAAGTACCTTCATTTTCAACTGTTATTGTAAAGCATGTTTCCATAACTTAGAACATGCATGTACATTATATACCTACGTACACGAGAGCTTATAAAAGGAACTGTAAAATTTTATTATTTTAACTTTCAATAGAACGCAGCGTTATATAAATTTTATAGTTTACATTAACAGCAGAAAGAAAGAAACAACTGAAAAGCCTTTAACAATGCAGGTGGTCAACCAAGTGCAGAAGGAAAATGACTTCATAGTGTCATGCTTCAGCAATAGTTCACATAGCTTAAATTTTACAAGATACACACCCATAATAGTTGAGGCGACTTTATCATAAAAACAAAAATTGCTACATGCTTTCAACGATTCTTAGTTCGTGGACTAAGACTTAAGATCTCACTAATGCGATAATGTTTACAGTACATCACTATAATCTGTTTAAATGTACTTTGCACCGAAAGAACGCCACAAAAACTTCTTAATACACTTTACTGTGTATAAGTAACGTAACGTACAATAAATGGGTTTTCACGTGATTTTCTCTGTGGTAGGTTTGAACAGACCTTTGCGCTAAAACAAGATTTCTTTGACTAAATTAGATCTTTTGTGAATACCCTTATAATTTATCTACTCATCAATTCCTAAACTTTTGGATAAATTAAGCATATTTCTGGTGGTGAACTTTCATATATTATGTATTATTGTGCATTAGGAAAGCTCCCTCAAGGTATTGCAGCCTTTGGCGAGTTATTACCCTGCATTCACAGAGCAAGCATTAGGCAGTTTCGTCCGCTTCGTTACAGAATCTGCAGGGTTTACCATAAGTCTTTTCTATCTTTTTGAGGTGATACCTCCAAGGACCGTGTCCAGTGAGAAGGCAAGTAATCAGTCTTGAGTTAATTTTTTTGAAGCTCCAAGAGTTTCTTTGTGTAGTCAGTCAACTAATAATTCTTTTGTCCTGGAGCGTTCCCGCATGGGCAATTTTCTGTTATTTTTCACACGGTAACCATATCAGCAGCCTATAACTATAAACGACGGGCATCGACAGTTTTCCCTGATTTTTCTTTTACCCGCCTTAAATCTTTAGAAACCGGCCAATCAAAATATCAGAAATTGGCGAAAATATCGAATCGACAATCTAATCGATTGTTCATGGTTTGACCCCAGACCCCGGATCACGCCACATAGAATTCTATTCTACGTGTCAAAGTCACATGACTACTAAAACAAAACAAACGATCTACCACACGGCCACTGTCAGTAGTGTCAAAATCGCGTAGAATTCAAAGCATCGTGATCCAGCAGCAGGAGTCCTAAATCTTTTTGACATCGACGGATGTCAATAAAATGCATTATATATATATATATATATATATATATATATATATATATATATATATATATATATATATATATATAAATGTAAATGCGAAGATTTACTTCTTCGCTAGTGCAGCGAAAAGGCCGTGAATGAAAAATAAAAATAATGAGGACTATCTTTGATTCTGGTCTGGGTGACCTCCTGCCGGGCAGGCTTACACCCAGGGTGGCTGAAGAACAGACCACGATTTGGCCAGAATCAAAGAGAGTCCTTATATCCAAAATGATCGGAAAGGATGGGTAAGATGTAGTGGCTCGCGCCAACTAGTTCACCCAGTGTTGCTCCAAAAATGTTTGGCTGCTAACACAATAATACTCGAAAGTATGTCGAATGTCGATTTTCTCGACGTCGACGGTACAAATGCACCATTGTACAACAATAGTAGAAAAATGGAAGATTTATTGGCCTATAGGTAATATAATAAATGTAAATGCGAAGATTTACTTCTTGAAGAAGTAAATCTTCGCATTTACATTTATTATATTACCTATAGGCCAATAAATCTTCCATTTTTCTACTATTGTTGTACAATGGTGCATTTGTACCGTCGACGTCGAGAAAATCGACATTCGACATACTTTCGAGTATTATTGTGTTAGCAGCCAAACATTTTTGGAGCAACACTGGGTGAACTAGTTGGCGCGAGCCACTACATCTTACCCATCCTTTCCGATCATTTTGGATATAAGGACTCTCTTTGATTCTGGCCAAATCGTGGTCTGTTCTTCAGCCACCCTGGGTGTAAGCCTGCCCGGCAGGAGGTCACCCAGACCAGAATCAAAGATAGTCCTCATTATTTTTATTTTTCATTCACGGCCTTTTCGCTGCACTAGCGAAGAAGTAAATCTTCGCATTTACATTTATTATATTACCTATAGGCCAATAAATCTTCCATTTTTCTACTATATATATATATATATATATATATATATATATATATATATATATATATATATATATTCTTTAGGGAATAAACACACGTTGGTTGGTGAAGAAAATATTGTGCCTAATACGAGTCACAAATGGGTCTTTAGCGCACTCATGTGATTGAAAAAGTAGCCGAAGGCACTTGTTTGTGCGGTAGAGACGTACTTAATCTACAGGGTGTTATGAAATTCACTGCATATATTGAAACCGGTAAATCCTGATTTGAATTCAAATTGGGGAAAATAGTCATAAATGGGGCTTTGCTATAATAAGCTAGGTATCGCACCTCAAAAAAAATTAATCACTGCACACCACTGATAATAAAACATATGGCCATATAAAGAAGAAAAGAACAGTGAGCTAGGCTGTTGTGTTGCCAGATCTCTTAGCAATGTTTCTGTGAAACAAGTTTTAAGAAATAATATTTTTATTACATTACCTTTAAAAATCCTACTAACCCTTCCAAAATTCTTAATTTTAAAAAGTTAGAACACTACCTATAACACAAATAAAAACCTCTAGAGAACAGCTGCTTAAACCAACAAATAAATACATCAACTTCAACTTAACACCCAGAAATTAGTGTTTAACTAATTAAAAATGCACATACCTAAGCGCGTACAATATTTTGTTAATATTAAACGGCTGTAACTTTTGTTAATATTTAACGGCTTTAACTTTTTCTTTCACAAATTAAGAAATAAAAAGCAAAAATAATGTACACCGTATTATTAATGTCTATGATCTATACACACAGCTGACGCTGACGCATGAGCTCAGCAGCCGTACAAAATACGAAAATTATTTCAATAGACACACAGGAATAGAATCAGTTGTATAGAAAATCTTGTATAGAAGAATGTAATTTGAATGTGTGTATAGTATTATTGAGTATATTTTTATTATTGTTTATATGTTCGCTAGGGTATATATTATTCAAAGCATATTTGCATTACAAAAACTATATTTAAAATACTTGCCTAAGCTAAGGTCACTAAATAACAGGTCGTGTACTCTCGAATCTTGATTACCGAATGTCGCATGCGACATCGATATAATTTCTCATAAAATTTATTGCATTTCTTATTATGTGAATCGGTCTTGTTTATAGTTAGGTAAAACCTAGAGAACAATAAAATTTTTATACGATGTGTATTTTTAAGTAAAATTATTATAGTGATGTCGCGTGCGACATTCGGTAATTGAGATTCGAGAATAGACCTGCAGGAAGTAAAATACCGGCTTTAGAATTGCGGATGTGCCAATTTGCACTATTTTTTCAATTTTCAGCCGAGCAAAGCAACTGTACGGATAAATGAACGAAATATAATTGCGATTAGCACATACTAAACATATTTTTTTTTATATATATATATGTATTTATTTTGAAGGAAATGAAAAACATATATTGGTAGGGCAGCGCGTTTACAAAGCTTTATTCTTTGAACCACGATCCGCCTCTGTACAGATACAATAATATAATAGAAATAGAAAAAGTTTTATCAAAATAAATGAAAACATTATATTTACATATGTACATTCTGCTCCACTAAAATATACTCGTATTGCCAGACTACACGCCTTTATTAGCAAATACAGTATGGAGGAGTACAAGGACTTGTTACTAGGATTAAAACGAGATAATGAGCTGATTTTTAAATAAAAAAACTACTTAACGGACCATTTATTTCATGATTTTTATTTTAGTGCAAGGCAAGTTACTTGTCACCATACTTACCGGCAAAAAATGCAAGTGTAGTAGATTTAAATAAAAAGGTCGAATGATATTATAAAATTACAACAGCTATTATTTCACGAGTAATAAGTTCCGTTTAAACACGATATAAATTGCAAAATTCTCATAATATAATCATGTTAATTTTTATCAGGATGCCAGTGAAATCAATAATCTCTATATTATATAAAAGAAGAAACCGACTGACTGATTGACTGACGTAGCAACGCACAGCTCACGTCTAGAAATTTTAAATCTTGCAGAGAGGTTTTTTATACATCGTAGGCATGCACGAAGAAAAGGTTGTTCAAAATTCAACCCCTAAGGGGGTAAAACAGTGGTTCAAACTTAGTATGGAAAAATATTAGATGGTCCTATAAACTCAAAACTTCATAGAAGTACTCTAAAAAATATGTGTTTAAAAACGTGTTTTACAGTTTTTAATAAATCAACCCCTCAGGGGATGAAATGGGGGTTCAAAGTTTATAATGGAGTAAAGGTGTTATACCGCGGACGAAGACGCGGGCGCAAGCTAATCTTAAATATACGAGTACGTATGACTGTGTCATGAACTTTAAACATTCAAAATCAAAATCTTTACTTATATTGTATTTTATTATTACTTGTTATTAACTGGTATCTTGCAGTGCTAGAATCGAGGCGCAAGTAAACCGTCTTGGAACTGCTTAAAACCACAAAAACAAATTCTCGTACTTTTTAAAACTTTATAATATCTTTCTGGGAAATTTGATTTGAATCATATGTTACTGGATCCAGGGGCGTCATCTCAGGTATGTTGGGGGTGGGGGCAAACCTATTTT
Source organism: Philopedon plagiatum (assembly GCA_963971165.1). Lineage (NCBI taxonomy): Eukaryota > Metazoa > Arthropoda > Insecta > Coleoptera > Curculionidae > Philopedon > Philopedon plagiatum. The sequence goes on along the minus strand of OZ020197.1, from coordinate 34,114,564 downwards.
TATCCTTCGGTCTTTAATTTGCGAATGCATTAACCAACTTGTAAAGGAGGGGGGGGGGGCAAATGCCCCCTCATTGGATAGTAGCTTATGATAGGGACACTACATACATTTTTTAGGTGGAACTCTCTTGGCATATTAGTCAAGCTCACATAATCTTAAGACTCTAAAATTTACCTATGTCAAGTTATACTTCCAATGAACACGGGGTTAAAAGTTTAACATGATATATAAGCTCCATGGCCCGCCATGAAAAAAAAATCCACTGTAGGTTACAGTCCTTGGCGAATTTTTTGATGAATAACCTTTTTGATTATGTCAGTCAGAAGTTCATTAGATTTCAGTGACAAAATCACCAAGAAAACTTAAACAGGTACATCTATTTATTGTTGTGAAAAATACCTAAAACTGGCAAATAAACTGCTGGACACTCGAAACGCACCGATCGATTTTTCTTGCATTTTTTGATAGAAGATTTCGCGCAAACTACACAATATTTTGTAATGCGGTTTTCAGTACTTTGAAGTCTTATCCCTTTGTGTTTCTGTCGAAGTCGCGGGAAATTTTAACACTTCATAAACAACTTATACAGGGTGGATAATAACAAATTGAAAATTTTGCTAATTTTCATTCTTAGCGCGAATTTTATTCACCTGATATTTTTTTCAAATTTACTGACCGTACGAATCCTTATTTTAAACGTCAAAAACAACTTTGTCCGATTTTACTTTTCTTCTCTGTTTTTGAAGATACAGGGTGATTTCTAATTTGTCGTCAATATTTTGAATATTTGAGTGTCAATTAACATCTGATGATTAATTTACAAGTTTTTTGATACTAAACGACTTAGTTTAGATCAAAAAACATAGGACATTACGCACTTGATATTTAAGATATACAGGGTGTCTTCAATCGGTGATTTAGATGTATAAAATGTAGCACGAACCTGGATTTTCCTAAATAAATTATACAAATCCAAAAAGTAAAAGAATACATCACTATTATTGGTCATTAGAACTCATAAACGATACTAAAATATGTATCACCCTGTAGCGTCTACAAACTTTCAGGAATCAGAAAATTAAAAAAAAAACCTTTCAGTAGATAATCCTAATGATTGTACCAGTATACATAAATCACGGATAGATGTTTTATCATCCAATACAGCCAGTTCGAAAGCGGAAAATAAAAAATTAATATTACCTTTGGAAATTTAAATCTAAATGGCCGATTGAAGACACCCTGTATATCTTAAATATCAAGTGCGTAACGTCCTATGTTTTTTGATCTAAACTAAGTCGTTTAGTGTCAACAAACTTGTAAATTAATCATCAGATGATAATTGACACTCACATATTCAAAATATTGACGACAGATTAGAAATCACCCTGTATCTTCAAAAACACAGAAGAAAAGTAAAATCCGGAAAAGCTGTTTTTGACGTTTAAAATAAGGATTCGTATGGTCAGTAAATTTGAAAAAAATATCAGGTGAATAAAATTCGCGCTGAGAATGAAAATTAGCAAAATTTTCAATCTGTTATTATCCACCCTGTATAAGTTTATTTATGAAGTGTTAAAATTTCCCGCGACTTCGACAGAAACACAAAGGGATAAGACTTCAAAGTATTGAAAACCGCATTTCAAAATATTGTGTAGTTTGTGCGAAATGTTCTATCAAAAAATGCAAGAAAAATCGATCGGTGCGTTTCGAGTGTCCAGCAGTTTAGATGCTGCTTAGCGGTCAATTAAAAACAATTAAAATTATGAAGTTGGCATCGCATGAACACCAGACACCAAGAGTATTTTTACATTTGATTTGATTTTTAGTGTTCCCTCTTAAAATTAGCTAAACGGAAGACTTACAGAATTACTTTGGTGTCCGTCCGTCCGTCCGTCCGTTCATCTGTCTGTCACAAGCGATTTTTTCTGAAACTATTCGATGTAAAAATTTAAAATTTAGCATAGAGATAGAGTGTGGTAGCCCAATTATAGACGTGAAGCATAAAATGTTGAATTTTCATTCTGGGGGTTAATTTCGGGGTAAATTGAGAAATGAAAAAAAAATTCAAATGCATCGTGTAGGGTAGGCTGTCAAATAAAAGCTTATTAAAGCACGAACTCAATAATATAGGGTAGTTCCGGGGGAGATGGCGCAGCTTTATAATAATTGCTATAAAAACTATAGGAAAAATCTGAAGTTTTTTTTTTAAATAAAAGCTGTATTATTTGGTTATTTGGGTACAAATATTCATTATCTAATTTGAAAATAAATAAGTCTAAAAAACTATGAAAAATACTTGAACAAAAACATACAAAAACCATCTAACCCAAAAGTTGCGGTTGAGTTGGCGTAAAAAGTTTTGGGTAATATAATTATTGTTTTTTTTTATTGTCAAGTAAAATGTTCTTTGCACAAAAAACACATACCTAATTCAATATAGGCTGAACAAGTTTAATGGTACCAGGACGGACATCGAATGCATTTTAACCAATCATCCTTTTTTTTGTTATCGCGTAAGGTTCGTTGCATCCCCTTCAACATTCTTCTTCGGAACCATCTGATTTACTGCAGCTACGACTTGAACCATCTGATTTTTAGTCCAACTACCCCTTGAAGATCCGCTACGACTTTTGTATCTGGTCGGCAATGGACACCATCTATCCCGAATTTAAATGCGCCATCTCTTCCAAAATGGCCGGGTGAGATGGCGCACTGAATTACTAAAATCGGCAACTATGCACAACCATCATTTTAGGTAAATATAATAACAACAAGAATACATGACCAATAAATATTAATATAAACAATTATTTATATGTAATAACTTATCAATCTGTTATAATCTACAATGCTGGATACATTTTCAATGCCACAAAGTTAAGTATCTGGGATTAGTCGCTTCTTTTACTAGAAAAATCGGACGTTTACATAAGAGCCCACGTGCACTACGGAATGATTATTGCATACTGAATACTGACACCAGATCGACTTAAGTCTATCCGTCAGTGAATTATGGTGTTGCGCCATCTCAACCTCTGCGCCATCTCCCCCGGAATTACCCTACCCATATGATGCATTTTTCATGCATTTTTTTAAACATTTTTCGGAAAAACGCTTAAAAATTGCTGTCCCTCACCCATATCACCAAAAGGATCGCTTAGAAAAATCTGAAAAAAATATTTCCCACGATGTTCTCCTTACACGTTTTTCAAAATTTTTAATTCGGCTCAGTCGAAATACTCCCCACTCAGCTCCGCGTATGCGCGATGTGATACGGCGTTGGTGCCATCGCGACGGGTAGCGCCGCAGATGAGCGGAGATCGGGCGGCCGAGATTTGCTCACGTTAAGTGGGGGCTGATGGCACGGAACACTATATAGTATACAGGATATTTTGCACCTGACCAAATTTCTTTGACATATTATTTTGATATATTTTTTAAATACCTATTGATTTTTTTGCACTCTCCCTAAATTTCTCCACTCGCCTGCGGCTTGTGCCGCAAACTTCATCCTCAGGAACAATTGCCAGTTTTATAGAAAAAAGTATTGTCTGTCCAAGATATCTGCAACCGGCAAAATAATTTTAAAAATGCAAGGGACGGCTTAAACAACGTTGCAAATGTGTTTGTAAACCAGATGTGACAAGAAAAGTATAAATCTTATTACGAAAAATTAAACAGCTTTCCAAAACTGGGTTACAAACAATTGGTAACGTTGTTTAAGCCTTCCATTGCATTCTTTGGATTCTTTTGCCGGTTGCAAATATCTTGGACGGACTATAACTGCTTGGTCTTTCTTGGCTTGTAGATACAATTTTATTGATATAAAATACTCGAGTTTGCCTTTGGCTTCCGTTGCGTTAACATCTCTCGGTCGACTACATAGTTAGATTTCGGGTTAGATCGCCTAGAAGCGGTGAGTAGAGTGACGGAATACGAAGGGAAGCTCCACGGCCTGTTGAGGGGAGTCTTTACCAAATCCAAGGGGGGTGAGCGATGAAGCCTAAAATCCCTGTTCGTGCTGCGTTTTTTCATCCACACAAGGTGGACATGTGACGGCCATGTCTTGTTGTGGGAGGAGCGTAGGGCGGAAGTGTGGCTTAAAGAAAAGGTCATGCGCAATAGACTCTACCAGAGGGGGGAAACTCCATAACCTCAACTGGGCCGAACCGAAAACATTGACGTTTTGCCATTTTTTATCATTGTTATTGTTTGTATTCGGAATCTCCGAGGGTACATACCCGACAAATCGGAGATTCTAAGGGAATTACCACCCAAACTGGGTAACGTGTAAGCCATCCCTAAGGGTAGCTAGGGCTCTGGTTAAGCGCCGGACCGGGTGGAGAGCTGGCCAACCTGTCCCATGGACGAGGGCCAATAACAGGTGATGAAAGAAGAAAGATATAAAATACTCTGTAGTAAGGCATACATAAAAAGCAGAAAAAGCAAATTTGAGAGTTATTAAACATGCAGTAAAAATTTTTTCAGAAATAGTACTACATTTTTTAAGAAAAGTAAAATTAATAAAAAAAGTGCATTTATAGTTTATATCGTAAAGCTCGACTGATAGTTGACCAGTGTATTACAAATAATGAATATATAAAAGAAGTCTTTTTCATTATATCAAGGTCGTTCTAAGAATAATTTTGCAACTCTAACATAATAACATATTATTACACATCAGTCACTTTTTATAGTAACAATTAATGCCAAAAAATGTTAATTTAGAGATAAACTTATTAAAATACAACAGAAGTCACGCGTTATTTAATGTTTCCTAAATTTTAAGATATTGTATTAACGTATCCTGTTTTCAATGTTATAAAAAACGAATTATTATATTTTCAGTCATAGCTAATCAATTTTTACGCAATTGTTTTTTTTACCACCAGCATGATATTACGGCTGCATTTGCCGACCACACCTATTTATTGTCAACTTAATCTTATTTTAGTATAATTTTTTGCTTTATATTTTATTTGTATGAAAGTTCTTACAATATTATCCGTATATTTGTATTCTATGGGTATGTTTTAACGTATTAATAAAAGTTTCAAGATATTTTACGATTTGTTTTAGGAAAACAATATTTAAAAAGAATATGGAGGTCCTAGTAGCAGAAAAAATTACACCATAGATCATCTGAATGAAATCATTGTACGCCTCGAAACTTTAAATAATTGACTGAAAATTGCTTGCAGTTTATAAATCTATATTTAACATCTTAATAATACGTGAAACGCCTCTTTCAAGAATTTTATTTAGTAATGACTTGAATGTGTTTGGTTTCATTCGGAAGAGTTAGAAAAATACAACTTCATTATAATAATTATTAATCCAAAAATTATGGTCCACAAGCTGCCTCTCGTGTCTCTCTTAGTATAAAGTACCAAGGTTTCAAATTATCCTGATGTAATAAATAATTTACGATTACAGTGTAACTGTGGTCTAAAATAATGTATTCAGCCAACCACAGGAATGAAATCAATAAAGACATTTTTCTTTAAATAGTCATTTAACCTTAAAACCACGATCAAACAAAACCACAGAATTTTGAGGTTAAAAATTCTGCGAGAAAACATATCGGTTAACCGCTGCGTTTTACCGACTACCTGCATTTTGGTATAAACACTTGGGGAAGGCGAAATTTTTAGGAGTGGGTTTGCAGTAACCGCACCGATTATAAACGGTAATAAACGATATGGCGCAAACACTTTTAAGTTAACATTCGAAAAACGCCACAATTTCAAACAAAACGCGCGAGAGCAGGGTCGTATTAAGAGAACATCTACGTTTTCCAATAAAATAAAATTATGCATGGAAAATTTAATATTCTTTTATCTTTTTCTTCAAGTTCTCTAATTATATTTCAGTGTAGGCTACTTCTCGCATATATTCGTAGTGTGTGTCTGGCGTTTTTCATAGTTTGTTTTTCTTAGGTATGGGACCTACACTAAGTGGTGTTTGGCATTCCCCTCTTTTCTCACTTTAAATATCGGTTGTATCAAAAAAAGTAAAATAAAGATATAACTAAGACAGATGTACTGGACACTAATTATATAGTATGCGGAAATTAGGTGTAAAAACGACGAATAGGAGAAAAAGTTTATATATAAAATATATTTGGGGTAATAACAGTTTATAGAGTTTAAAATCAGAATCCGAATAGTTCCCATTTCTTTCGTTGATGCAAAAGCCGCAATTTGACAAAAAAACACCCCTAAAAACGAGTTAATGTAAATTTTTTTACTTTTTTCTCCGAGATCGTTTTTCCACGGATAAACTGAAGTAAAGGAATAAAATTCTACGTAAAAAAATTCCTACAGACTAATCGCCACCCTTCTGTCGCAATGGCGTTCAAAATAAGGGTAGTTTAGTGCGATTGATAAAAAATCCGTATACTCTATTTTTCACAGAGAATATCTCTAAACTGGCTACTTGTACATTAAAAATGATTATAATAAAAATTGCAGCATTTTCTCTACAAAATACATGTATTGGGCTTTTGCCTTTGATTTATTTGTATATATCTTTATTCACAAACAATGTGGTCAAAGGGTAACTGTGGTATTTAACGGCTACACTGAAAATTCCTACAGTACAAAGAACATTGAACCACAACAGCGTCATTTAAAACTGCTTTCTCCAGAAATTGCTTCTGCTAAAAACATACCAACTAATATTCCACAAAAAAAATAATCAGCAATCTCAATAATGAAGTTCGTTTAATTTCGCATCTCGTCCATAGATATGTAGACCAAGGATTTACCACTCTTACTGGTAAAGACGATACTGATCTGTTAATCGTTCAAACTGCAATTGCCAAATCTCGTGAAAATGAGACTCTTATTATCGTTGGACAGGATGCCACTCTTCCTATGCTTATAATTGTACTAGCACTACTAGCTTCTACAAATAAAGACAATCGATTTTGGAGGACCGCTCAGGGGGAAATAAAGGAAAAAATGTATAGTTCTCGTGACTTGCAGACCTTGAATGTTTTGAAAAAGTCTGAAGAAACTGCGTTCTTTATACATGCATTTAGTAAATGCGATACCACATCTGCTTTTTTTGGCAAAGGCAAAGCCCAAGCGGTAACTCTGCCAAATAGCAGGAAAGATTTAGAAAATATGTTTGCTATATTCAGTAAATGATCAATCGGTCAAAGAAGAAATTGAAAGTGCTGGAAAGCGATTTACATTCGCATTATACAAAGCTCCATAGAAAGAAACATAATTTAAACCACCATAGATTTCTTTATTTAAAAAGTTAGTTGCAAAGTTAAAAAGCTACGTTGTTATTTGATCAAGAATGCCACCAACATCTGCAGCTTGCCAGCAACACTGATACAGAGTTTTCCATCAAATACAGTTATGGAAAGGAGTAACCTTGGATCCGACAAAGTGGGGATGGAAAAAACAAGGAACATTCTGACCTATTTTCATAAAGATGTCGCAGCTGCAGATACAGCAACTAATATCTTGCAACAGCAAGAAGGGCTGCTGTAAGCGATGCAGTTGTGTTAAAGGGGGATTACACTGTTCAATAATGTGCTCTTATTGTAACAGACAAGGTTGCTTGAATTCATCATCAGAGGAAGATTTTCTGGCCAAAGCCTCCATGGATGACTAGAACCAGTAAATATAGAAGAGGACACGGGTTTACTGAAGTATCGGAAAATGTATATAAAAAAAGGAAGAAAAAACTGTAACATACGGATGACCTAGAAAAAAATCTGCCTACAATCATTATACCTAATAAACATTTTTTACGTAAAAGTAGCAGATAGCAGTAGCATGGCGTAATACAGATTTTGTATTGAGGGCACTAAACTACTCCCTTATTTGAAGACTGATTGCGATAAAAGGGTAGGGAATAGATCCATACGGCCAGATTTGACAACCAAAAGTTTTAAACTGACAAGTGTAAGAATGAGACAATGACTTTGTTTCTGAGGTTTTTCGCAAATGTATAAAGATAAGGGCAATTTTAGTACGTACTTTCGACAATAATAGAACTAAATTCATTCTAGCAAAATAAAAGTCATTTGGAAACCAAGTAAATCACTGAAATATCAGAATAATTCATACGTTTTTTTATGACGAGTTATTAACAATGACAGGACAAACCCTTGTCAAAACAGAGCTGATCAACTAGAAGATCTTAATTTAAACCAGTACTAATAAACCTTTTCCCCCTCCCTGTATTGTAAGCAACCTATTTTGACACTGCTTTGACAGACGGAAGTGAAAGTTACTCAACAAGGTATTGGTTGCCCTTAACGACAGGATGTAAGTCAACTTACATCCCTAGGGAAATAATAATCTGAAATTATTATAAGAATAACTTTAATTTTTGATTTCATCAACATATTACAAAAATCCGGTGATATTAATTGAAATGAATATTAATGGTACAATTATTACAATTATTCACATTATTAACAAAATTTGGAAACACGTTTTCTCGTTTCTTCTTGATGTGTATTACATTTTCTGACTCCACAGATCCTTCATTTCTAACCAATGTTTCTGTCACTGTTGAAGCACTGCAAGAGACTTCTGGCTGGGTCTTATTGTATAAAATTTTATTCGCTACTTCCTTTTTATTATTGAGGCTCCCAGCTACGTAACTTTCCGCAATAGTAGCGGATTTCCATCCACCATGTCGCTTGATAGCTAATACATCAACTCCAGTATTTGCTAATAAAGTTGCCGACGTTCTTCTAAAAGAGTGTCCAGTATACATTTTGAAGTTCTCAAACTTTAGAAATTTCGCAATTTTACTTGGAATTGACGAAAACGTATTTTTCCCAACAGGCTGGTTTAAGCACTTTCCATTTTGATATCGCATAAAGAAGCGCGGATTAATAGTCGTCATGTGGGATCTTATATCAATGTACTTTTGAATTATTTTGAAATGACAAACCTGAGTGTCGTCACTTTTTGTCACTGTAAATGTACGTGACATTCCATTTTTGGAGTCAGGAATGGTCACAATTATGACTTCTTGACTTATTTTAACATTGTCCATTTTCATTTCATAGAGTTCATTAGAACGGCACGCCCCAGCAACTCCCATTGCCATTACGACCTTCATCAATAAGTACATATCATCGGGGGCTTCAAGCATGAACTTATTCACATCTTCCCTGTTAAACACATTCGATTTTTTGGGTCTGTAACCATCATTTTTTCTTTTCAAAAAATGCTCGAAGTTTTGGATACTTAGAAATATCTATATTTTCCTCTATAAAAAGGGTGGACTTCAACATCGAATACTCACACCATAAGCTTGATGGGGACTTCAGTAAAGCACTTTTCTCGTGGAAATACGCCAAAAACAAGGCTTCTGAGACTGCAGTAGCCGTCTTGCTTTGGCACCAATTCTTAAAGGATTTATATGCTGCTTCATACCTTTTTTTCGACTTTTCCGGTAGCAGAGATAAACAAGCAATATTTGCTGATTCTTCTATGTCTGAAACATCCATTTTGTCCACACAGAATCAAATAATTCGACTTCTTCAAGCTTTTCGCTATGAATTGTCAACTTGACGTTGTTGATAAAATAAAAACTGCTTATATTGCTCTGGCAACGGATCACGGCTGCCTTCATAATTTAATGAGAATGCTATCGAATGTAATGATAAAAAAAATCCAAAAATATATCCAGCATTTTCTGGTAAACATACAATTCAGGGAGGGGGAAAAATGTTATATACTATATGGGATGTAAGTACATTAACCAGTCTCGGACTTTTTTGCCAGCCCTCGCTATCGCTCGGGCGCAAAATTCGTCCTCGACTGGTAAATGTTACTTACATCCCTTATAGTATAAGTAACTATAAACCTTCTTAATGAATCTGAACGATAGTTTTAAGAACATTTTCTACGTAGAATTTTATAGAGATTTTTTTTACCTCTTTAACTTTTTTCGTAGTAATGACGGTTTCGGAAAAAATACAAAAAATGGCGTTAAAATGGCATTAAAGAGTTCGCATGTTTCTGCACTGCCTGATGCTTCGCCAAGTTCGAGGTTGTGTTGATTCTTTCGATGGTCACTTAGTGAAAAAAGAACGTAAGTAAAGGCACGCCGCAATGAGCCTATAACGTAAAGAAAGGAATACGCTGTCATGTGGCATAAAGCTATTCTAAATTTTTGCTACAGAAACGTTATCGGGCAAATTCTTCACTCTGAAACAAACTACTCTGTCAGCCTTGTTGTCTACATTCTAATTTTTTGTGTACTCAAAACAAAAATAACATTCAAATTCAAAAATCAATGTTTTTGATAAGGCCAATTCTCGTATAAAATAAATATTTATTGATTTAGATTAAATTACAATGCAATGCTGAAACAGCAACCTTGACATTATACTTTATGTATCAGTTTCGGTTTTTAAATCAAGTTTTTTCATAGGTGACAACTAAATCAGATATGGAATTATAATAGGAATAAAACAGTTAATTAGAAAAATGTAAATGTGGACCAGTGGCCTAAATTCTGTAATTAAGAGGGCGTCGGCGTCGCTCCGTCATCCACAAATTGATGTCGGGGTGCTAAAAATTTTTAAGACTAAAAAACCTACCCAATCCTGTATAATAATTAAAAGTTTGGATCCCTGTTCGGACTCCAATTTCCGACCAAAAAATCTCAAAAATCGTAAAGCCAGTAAAGTTGAAATTTTGCAGGCAGGTAGCCCTTACCCCAAAGAAATACATCTGTATCTTTTTGATATCTGTACTTATTTGGGTTATATGCATATTCCCTATTATAGTTCCGTGGTATATACGCTATTTCTTTGCACTCCAAAAATTATAGGACCCAAATTAACAAATATTTTTTAGTATTATTTTAAAAATCATTTTGCGCAATAATAAGACACATGCATAACTGTAATAATCGTTTATTATAAAATTATAATGGCTTTTCTACTATGGAAACTAAGATTTTGTTTAAAACAGTCAAAATTTTTTTAAGTTTTTACCCGAAAGTTCGAACCTATGAGTGATTTTTTCATTAATGAAATTGAGAGAGATGCTGCAGAAGCTACGTCAAGCATATTGCGGCCCAAATGAAATTTTGAACAGGATCTCAGCTGGCACAAACACATTACTTCAGTAGCCACATCGGTAGCTAAAAAGCTTGGTTTTCTCTTTCGAGCCAGAAAATACTTCTCCCGTTCCATCTTATACACTCTCTATATTTCCCAAATAAGACCTAACCTAGAGTACTGCTCCCACATCTGGGTAGCGGCATCACCTTCGACACTTAACATCCTTGATTCTATCCAAAAGAGAGCCATTCGACTTATCAATGACCCAGCCCTCACGAGAAAACTCCCTTCTCTCGCTCATCGCCGCGCTGTTGGGGATTTAACCCTTTTCTACCGCTACTTCCACCGATTTTGCTCTGAAGAACTAGCCGGTATTATTCCCCCCTTGACTGTTCCTAACAGAACAACAAGAGGCGCCTTACGTATGCATCTCTTTACTGTCCAGCTACAAAAGCCTAGAACAGACCACTTCTCTCGCTCATTCATACCTAGGGTCTCCAGATTATGGAACAAATTGCCTGCAGATCTTTTCCCTTCCCGTCCCAACCTCCAATCCTTCAAATCACGTGGGATGTCTTAGATAAGAAAATATATAAAAAACAATATGAAGATTTTGCAACCTGGTGCCGTTTCAAGAAAATAACTGAATATCCGGAAAACGTACTCCTAGCATATTTTCTTTTAAAATCGAGGACACCGCGAAGCTCGACCTTATGGTCTCTATGGTCCCCAAGTATTCAATGGTCAAAGTGATGGAAACAGTATCCTAACCAATTTAAGGATCATTTTTTAACACAGACCGATCCTATTCGTACATCCGAAGAAACAAAGCGGCTATTAAAATTTGTACATTGTAAATAGTGTTCACAGAAACGTAAATATTAATAATCACCAATATTGTTCGTTAGACCTAGGCAAAGAATATATGTATATGTACCACTTTCTTTGACCTAGGTAATTTTTGACGTTTTAAATAGATTAGCTGTCAATGTTTTGATATAATAAATATTGTGTTTCTAACTTTACTTTTCGTTTTTTTTTTATTGTTACTATACAGGGATTAAAAATATATTTTAAAGGGATTTAAAGCATTTTTATTCCCTCACCTATTAAAGGTCACACTTTAGTCCTTAAAATGGGGACTACAATAGCCTTTTTCAGCTACCGAGTGCAAAAATACTTTTTATTTTTTTTATAATTTCCGAAATAAATCGTAAAAAAATAAAAAATCGGACACTTCAATTTTGTTCTTCTTTTGAATATTTTTAATTTGAGAGTGGCTTCTGTATTAGTGTCAAATAACGAAACTTTGCTCTAATCTAACTATCTCTCTACCTCTATGGTTACCGAGATGCCATGCCACATAACAGATAGAATATTAAGAAACTAATCCTTAAAGAATTTTATGCCTTCGCGAACTGGAACTTTACAGCACGAACTATAAAATGTTGAAAAAGTTGTGTCTAATTCTTTCCTCTATGTATACAGCATACAAAATTCAAGCTAAAGATGTTTACCCTATAACTAGTGAACCAGAACAATATATCTGATTAACTGAAAGCAAGCAGAAGTTAGCGTTTCTTCTAGGTTAAACTCTATACAGGGCTGTGGCTGGGTAAATTCGTTCTAGCTAGTGGATTAAAATTTAATCAATTTAGTTTAAGGGTCCTGTGTCATACAAATTTGTGCTATACAGAGTGTTGTACTTTACTTACAAAATTTTACGGGTTATTCTTTGGAATAAAACAACAAAAAAAGTTCCTATTAACCTTAACCGTTGCGTTTCCAAAATACAGGGTGATCAAATTTTATTTTATTCTGCTTTTCCCATAGACTTAGAAACAAGGAGAAGATACTTACCACATTATTTACATTTTAGAGCAAAACTGCTCTGAAGTTGGCCACTGGCCAACTCTATGGTCAGTGGCGGGCCGTGCCTTTACGGGCGGGGGGCACAATGATTTGGGGGCGCCAAAATACTTTCCTTTTATTGGAGAATATGTGGTAGGCAGTGAATCTCCAGATATATTTTTTAAAGAAATTCGAATGCGCCAATAGACAAAAAAGAAACTTACTATAAGAATGACTTCCAGGTGGATTTACTTAATTGACTTGTTTGTAAGTTATAGGGTTTTTAACAATGATATAACAAGTTATTTTTAATAGGCTATAAAATCACAACAAATAATATTTTAGTACGCCAGTAGTACTCACCATCCAGTAAAGCTGCTGTGTACCAAAACAGTCATGGTTTTATCCTAATAAAAGTGAAAACGTTAAACTTAGTGATCTTGATTTTTAAAAATAAGAATACTGAATTGCAAAGGACTGCAATGCCGTACCTACAAAGGGTGTCCAAAAAGTTTTAGTATGGGCAAATATTTTTGCTATTAGTAAAGATAAAGACACCAAATTTTAGGGATATCCTATCGGTTACTAAATCTACTTTTTGTTTGTAATTTAACTTTTTCAACACCCTTGAGGAGCGACCCTAGGGAGTTGAGGTCAAAAATTTCCCGTGTGGTACCTCGCTTTAAACGTCTTTAATAAAGAAACATTTTAACGCAAACTTGAGGTCCGTATCTTAATTCGCTTTTAAATGGCAAGCCTTTAAAAAATTAAAAATCTTGAAAAAAAAATTTTAATACCTTTTTTTCTTTTATTAATTATTTAAAAGTTATGTAAAATGACCACCATGAACTTTTTGGCAGTAATTAAGATGAAATTTGAAACTCACTTCTCACATTTTCGAGAAGTAACACCTGCCATTCTAAAAAATGTGAGAAATGAGTTTTAACATCGCCTTTATTGCTGCCAAGAAGTTCATGGTGGTCATTTTGAACAACTTTTAAAGTAATAAGAGAAATAAAGGTATATATTTAAATTTTTAGGTTTTCTTTCACGATTTTTAATTTTTAAAGGCTCGCCATTTCAAAACGAATTAAGATACGCGGTAAGAAGTTTATTTTTTAAAGACCTTTAAAATGAGCTACCACAGGGCATAAGGTTGCATTTAAAATTTTTGACCTCAATTTTTACCCAAGCAAGTCAGTGTGTTGCCAGTACCAAAATTCGTGATATACAATTATAGTTTGGTGCTGCCGAAATTATCAGATTTTGCCAGAAATTATGATTTTTTTTTACTTATTTAGCTGGAAGTATAAACATTTTGAAAAGAGTAAATAAACTTTGTTAATTTAAAAGTTTTTTTTTTTTCATTTTGTTAAGGGGCGCCGTTACGAGGGCAGGGGGAGGGAGCTTGCGTCCCCTAGACCCCGATGGCACGCCACGGTCTATGGTCCCCACCTACTTTTTAAGAACGGCTGTTGTCAGCAGGCGCGGCCCGTGAAAAAGTTGTATATCTCTGTTGCTACTTATGGGACCCATACCAAATTCAGGTATTTTAGTAGAGAGCGTACTAGGAATGTTCTGGTAAAGAAAAAAATATTTTGCAATTTGCGAAAAAAAGTTGAATTTTTGAATTGACCCACCCGGGAAAAAAATTAACACGCTTAGGTATTTTATTTATTATTTTTTCTAAACAAATTTTACATCATTTTGTCGACAATTCTTAAATTTTAAGAGAAAAAATTGTGTTAGTAGAAAGTTATAGTCATTTGAATTTTTTGTTAAATTATATTTTAGGTTTACAACAGCTCGAAAAGCGTGTCTATGATATTACTTTAATACTCTATGTAACAGTTACAATATTATGCAAGTTTAAATTTTTATTTCTCTTTTAGTCCCAATAATCAATGGCAAGCTCGGGGTGAGAAAGAGTCGCTACTCTGGCCAAGTGAGCAAAAAAGATGCTATACAGCTGGAGATGACTTCAACAGGCAATAAAGTGTGTAACCCGTCGCATTGTTCCCGTGTGCTTGTTTATCAGGAGCGTGACCACATCTGAGTTCAGAGGGAGGTTAATATCAAAAATAGTTTGTCAAGGGATAGTCGAGCCTCGCGCTAGAAAGTTTCCATACCTGATACATTCTTCCGTTGGAAGCTTCTTACAGCCTCTACTTGGAGAATAAAAATTATAAATGCTGACATCTACTTGGAAATTTTTTTAATTTGGTACCCCGCTAGCCTTTCTATGATGAAACAGACTTTCCTAGTAAATAATGTTAGAGGGAAGAACATTTTTTTTGAGTTTAAAACTTTTTACAGTGGCACTTTTTGTGGTTAAAATATAGATGCAAAAAATATTCTACTGGATTGGTAGGTACAACTGTTTTATTTATGTTTATTGTAATTATATGCTTAAAATTTTTCAAAACTTTGTTGTGTATTACCTATTTGCTCTCTATATTTCTGTGTCAAACTTTATCGTCGAGATTCACTAAAAAGATTATTGGCTTAAACTTAAATCTTCTAGCGATTACTTGGGTTTTGACAAGATATTATCCTGTCATTGTTAAAAAATTGTCATTAAAAACGTATGACCATTCTCTTGCGACGCTTTCTTTTCATTTTTATCTTGGAACTTGCTGCTGACATGAATTTACTTATTACTATAAAACTCAGAAATAAATTCACAGTGCAAAACATAGTTGTCTTATTATTATATTTGTCAATTTTAAATCTTGATTGTCAAATTAGATCAATCTTAGCAATAGTCAATCTGGCCTTATGTACTTAGCTTTTACAGTTTAGGAGATTTTCTTATAGGTTACAGTATTGTCAGCTGTAGGATTTGACGAGCATAGGCCTACTAAGTATAAGGAGGTGTACTTAGAAGTTGCTGTTACAAGCCAATAAAAAAGACCAAGTAAATATATAACATAAAAAATATAAAATATTATATTTTTAACAAGAAAGCTTTGATTAATCCTTTGTTAAGACCATCGTGGGCATATATATAAAAAGTTGTATTTTTAGTACGAAACAAATTTTTTAAAAACAAAGTTTGTTAAATCAAATATTTAACTGGCGCAGTCGGTAGGATCAGGATCCTGGAAGAAATTTCATCGTGAATATTTAACCAGTTTCAACTGTTTGTTCAGAAGACCTCACATGAGAATGAATATCTGTCTGTAAGTCACTCGTTATTTTCCTCTTATCCTTTCCCTATTTTTAGTGCATATAAGAATACGGGAACACACTGAAAATTTTAACAATATTTTATGTCTAGTCCTGGCATAACTAATTTAGAAACAAGTCTTTTAAATCCTAGTATAAGTGACACAAATAATCCCACAATGGCTAGACCACAATTTGATCTTAAAGTTTTAGATATCGTTCCAAAATTCGAAGGCGAAAGTAGCGAACTCGCCGCATTTATTGAAATTTGTCAAACGCTAATTAAAACATACTGGGACACAAATCCCGCAAATATTAACTCTGTTCAAAATGTTTTATTAATAAATGGCATTTACTCAAAACTTATTGGTAGAGCTAGAAGTGTTTATTGTAATTGTATTTTTAAAGACTGGGAAAATGTTAAAATAACTCTTATTGCTCATTTCGGTGATCAGAGAAAAGAAAGTGGTTTAAATGGACTTAGGTAATTTAAAACAATTACAAAACGAACCCTCTTTACAATTCTTAACTAGAGTAATGAACATTTTAAACGCCTTGCATAATTATATAGATATTCACGAAACAGTTGTAGAAGTTAAAATCTTGAAAAAGACATTTTATCAGATCATGCCCTGAATGTTTTATTAGCTGAACTTAGGGAACCACAAGGATCTATGATAATGATAAGATCCATGCGACCAAATAGTTTAGCAGAAGCTCAACAATTTATTATAACCGATAATAATATTAGGTACCAACAAAGAAATATTAAACACGATAATTTTAATTATAATAATAATAACAGCCAAAATAATAAAATATCTAATCACATTTTTCACCTCAACCTTCAAACCATCCCTCGCAAAATTTTAGACCGGTTATTCCCCAAAGGTCATTCCCCTCTAACCCTATCAATATTCAACCTAGCGCCAAAGCTCCAACTAAATATTTTACGAACACACAAGCATTCGGACCACCAACTAATGTATTTAAACCCAAAAATAATATTCACACCCTACCAAAACCAACACCTATGAGTGGTATTTCTACTTCCACACAAAAATTCAATAACAATCCCGAACATAGACCTCCTTTCACACACCAAAATCCACAAATAAAAGACCAAAATACGTTTTCGAAGAATTATATAACCTAGAAGGAAACCAATATTATCAGCCCCATACTTTCGAACCCAGTACATCTCAATACTATTACAACTATTACTCCAATGAACATCTCCCAGATCAAGAACAATTCGTTTCGCAAATAGAACACGATAATTCCACAACAGAAGAAAATGACTCCCCAAATGAATATTACAATGAAAATTTTCAGGAAGTAGCCCCTCAGGAAGACACAACATTCACTGGATTTATGACAAAAAAACATTTACCATACATAACCATGCAAGGCCCCCCATTAAAACTACTTATAGACACAGGAGCGACGAAATCATTTTTAGACGCAGATATAGCCCAGGAATATTTCTATGATTTTATAAAAAAAGGAACCATTCACGGTGAGCTCAATATTTCAAACTACTTCTAGAGATCATTGTGTAGAATTGCCAATTTTTAAAGAATTCCATGAAACTAGCAAAATTAAAATGTTTCCCTTTATGTTTTATAACTTTTTCGATGGACTTACAGGCTTTGACGCCATAAAAGATTTGAAAATCCAATTAGATTTCGAAAAGGGTTGATTAATAACTCCCCATACTGAAATCCCCATATCATATTGTGATTCAGATAAGAATCTTTTATTTTACGCTAAAATCGAACAATTAAGCGCTACAAAAATAAAAATTCCAGTTAATCTAGAAAGTGGACACATAATTATACCTGAAACGAAATATCGCAATAATTGTTTCATTACGGCTAGCTTAAGTACCGCTGTTAATGGATACGCATTAACAGAAGTACATAACATTTCGAAATTTACCACGTGAAAGTTCACCCTGAAACTAACGTACCAATTAATGACATAACGACACTAATTAGTACTGACCATATGAATGACGAAGAAAATAAATTAGTAAAAAAATTATGCACCGAATATTTAGGTATTTTTCATAAAGAAGGCAACCCATTAGCTTTTACCAACAAAATAAAACATGAAATAAAAATAAAAGACGAAATCCCCGTTTATATCAAATCCTACAGGTATCCCTTTATTCATAAACCGGAGGTAGAGAAACAAATTAACAGCATGCTAAACCAAGGTATCATTAGACCAAGCGAATCCCCTTGGTCAAGCCCCATATGGATAGTCCCAAAAAAAATTAGAAGCTTCGGGAAAAAGGAAATGGAGAATTGTAGTGGATATCGTAAAATAAACGAAAAAACAATCGACGACAGATATCCCCTCCCAAATATTAATGACATACTTGACAAATTTGGTCGTTGCCAATATTTCACGCCACTAGACCTCGCTCAAGGCTTTCATCAAATAGAAATACACCCGATGACATAAAAAAACCGCTTTCAACGTAGAAAACGGTCATTATGAATACGTTAGAATGCCGTTTGGTTCAAAAACCGCACCTGCTACATTTCAACGCGTTATGGACAAAGTCCTACATGGTCTTCAAAACACCATTTGTTTAGTATACATGGACGACATAATAATATTTTCAACCTCCCTACAAGAACACATAACCAACATAACTAAAGTTTTTCAACGTTTACGTGAAGCTAACTTAAGAACAAATCGGAATTCTTACGGAAAGAAGTAGCCTTTTTAGGACACATAATATCCCCAGATGGCGTAAAAGCAAACCCGATAAAATCAAAGCCATTTTAAACTTTCCTATCCCGAAAACGCAAAAAGAAATTGAAGGATTTCTAGGTCTTAGGTTATTACCGTAAACTTATTAAAGACTTCGCTAAACTTACAAAGCCGCTAACAAAATGTTTAAAGAAAGATGCAAAAGTCATTCACGACGAAAATTTTATTAACACTTTTGAAATGTGCAAAAAACTATTGACAAACGATCCTATATTGCAATATCCCGACTTTTCGAAACCTTTTAACCTGACCACCGATGCAAGTAACTTCGCCCTTGGAGCCCTGTCTCAAGGTCCAATGGGTAGCGACAAACCCATTGCATACGCCTCGCGAACCCTTAATGATTCCGAACAAAACTATTCCACAATTGAAAAAGAACTTCTTGCAATTGTTTGGGCAACCAAATACCTCTTCGGTCGTAAATTCAAAATAATAACAGATCACCAACCACTTCAATGGCTAATGTCCTTAAAAGAACCTAATTCACGTCTAGTCCTTTGGCGCCTTAAACTAGAGGAATACGATTACGAAATTCACTATAAAAAAGGCAAATTAAATACGAACGCAGACACCTTATCGCGCATAGAAATTTTCCCCAACGAAACAGACGAACTACGCATTTTTAAAATAATGAAAGAATGTAACGACAACCCACGATAAATTAGTGAACCTGGCCCCTCAACTAGTACAGAAAATCAATCAATAATTGCTCGCAATGATAAGAGATGCATGATGAATGATGATGATATTTCGATTCTGATTTGGCCAAAGCGAAAATCGTACAGCGTTGCCAGCTACCACTATTTTTATCATATGAATAAAGAATAATTCATAACACGTCTCTGATGCCTATTTTGCAAAAGATGAGAGAGAAAGAAATAATTGCGGTCTCTGTCAGTTATGACGTTAGTGGCTTTTTCTTGCTTGATTCTTACTTTACAAATAATAGCGTTGCATTTCAAATACACAGCTCGCCTCTGGTTACGATATGTCACTATTTGTCATAATATTGGTGTTCGTTTCTCGTTGTCTGTATTGTTTGTATATTGCTGGGACTATATTTGCGTTAACATCAAACGGGCAAAAGCGCGTTAATTAATAAGAAAAAAAATTACGCGCCAGGCCTTACATTTTTAACTGGCTACACTAATGCGTTATGTATAATATGCCACTCGAGCATCGCCTAACGCCTAATGTCATTAAAACGCCGTTATAAAATGAGTACGTTAATTTGTGGCTACACTTGCACTTTACACCAGATTACGTGGTAAGTGTTACGTTAAGCGCAGATGTGGCCCCAGCATTACAAGCAGGCTACGAAAATGTGGCATGAACGTATAAATGGGAGTTTTATTTTTTTATGGGTGTTGTTCTATACAAGTCAAAAATCTCTATAACTATTTCGAAATTCCAGGTCACAGCTGTTAGTTAATGGAGATACTTGTGAATGCTACACAGACGGGTGGGCCGAAAGATGAACGGAAGAGCCTCACCATAATGGTTCCAGTTTATCTCTTTAAGGTATAATGGCCGTTAGATAAATGCGTACGCCGTTAGTGCTTCAGTGTAAATGTAACTTTTTATACCTTTATTAAGACCGCCTACCGGCGCGGCGGCCTGTATACCTAATCCTAGGCGACGAAAATGTTCGTCTGTTGTCGTCCATTTTGACAATTTTTTTTTCTCAAAAACAGTCAAAGGGGGAGCGATCAACTGTTTTTGGTTAATAGAGGGATAGTGCGACTAGCTTCGGTAAAAAATTTAGTTCTACAGGGTGTACCGTTTCGGAGTTATTAAACGTCAAAGTCGAAATTTCCGCGATTTTATATGGGATCGGTTACAGGTCGCAAAAGTGAATTAAATCGATTTAAATTTCCGGAGTTTGTAGAGCACTGGGAGCTTCCAAACCCTATTGAAATTAGTGAGTATCGAAAAATGGGAAGTATTTCTTTTGAATTTTTTTAGGTCGAGAATTGCCGTTTGCAGACCCCATTTTGGTACTTAATAACTCGAAAACCAAAGGACAAAAAAACGCATTCATTCGAAAAACCTTAGAAACTCAAATACTTTCTTTTTGCAATACATTTACCTATACCTAAAACGGCTGGAAAATGGATTTATTTGAGAAAAACTGTAAAAATAAATTTTGGACCCAAATTTTTCATGGATTTTAATTTCTTTGGGGGTCAAAATAGATCCAAATCAAAATACCATGTACCTGATTGGAAAGAGCTCGTCAAAATACGTGGAATCTATATTTTTTAGTTTTTTCATTCTTAATAGGAAGGGAGCAATCGACGAATAAATTTCCATTTGTTCCTAAAATCTTATTCATGTATTCTTCAAGCCGAAATCTGTCCAGGAACCTTTCAATTTTGCAAAAAAATTGGCATTTCTGCGAAATTTTTGACATATCATCTTAATAATTTCGAGGAAATAAACTGCAATTCTTTATTTTCATGGCAACCTTCGAAAATTCAAAAATTTTCAAATTTTAGATGTCCCCGATGCAAATAAATCTATTTATTTATAACTTTACCGAAAAAATAAGCGATGTAAATTAGTGGGAGGTATTCCTAGATAATTAACGGATGAAATAAACCCAAAAAAATTCACTAAATAGGGTAAATAGTGTGGAATAATGTCGGTTAAAAATAGGATTTGTCGGAAAAAATCAAGAAAATCCCAATTTTACCCCTTAAATACGCTCCTGGATGACCCATTCGGTATTCAGTTTAAAGTGTGATTATTCCTTTATAAGATAGTGCTGAGAAATTGGGAAAAAAGTAGATAGGAAAGAATACAGAGTGATTCAAATGTTCCGACGTCGAGGGCAAAAAAAGTTAAAAAATCGAAATTTAATCAGCGATTGTTCCCTTCCTATAGAGAACGAAGAAACTAAAAATATGGATATCATATACTTCGACGAGCTCTTTCCCATGACGTATATGGGATTGCAATTTGAACCATTTTGACCCCACAAAAAATTAAGAACCGTGAAATATTTGGGTCAAAAATTCCAAATATTTTCATTTTCCAGTGATTTTAGGTTTAGGTAAATGTACCTATTGCAAAAAAAGTATTTGAGATTTTAAAGTTTTACTTATGAGTCAGTTTTTCGAGCTGACGTTTTGTTTTCGAGTTATTAGGTATCAAAGAGGGGTCTGGAAATGGCATTTTCGACCTAAAAAAATTCAAGAGAATTACTTCCCATTTTCTGATCCTCACCAGTTTCAGTGGAGTTGTGAAGCTCCGGGTACCCTACGATCTCCGAAAATTTACATCGATTTAATTCACATTTGCGACCTATACTCGATTTCAACGGAAATCGCAGAAATTTTGACTTTGACATTTAATAGCTCCGAAACGAAACATCCTGTATAACCGAATTTTTTTACCGAAGCTAGTTCAGCTATTCCTGTATCAACACAAAAAATTAGATTTCTCTCCCTCTGACTGTTTCCGAGAAAACCAAACCGGTTCGACTTTAAGTTAAGCTTTACGGTAACCTGTAGATTTTTGCTGATCTCCTGACGTCACTTTTCACTAAGGACAAATGGCTGCTTTTTAAATTGTAATAAATTATACCGAAAAGTAAACATTTTTTGTAGCTAAATTATCCTAGTAATTTTCTTCAAAATATTTTTTTTTGGGTTTGTAATGACTTCCTTAAAAGATTTATGCAATAAAAAAATATGTGCATATTCCTTATTCTCGAGAATTTATGCTGGGAAATATTCTCGGTAATTAACCGTTTTCCAGAAATATTCTCTTGAGAACATTCTCATGGCACATCTCCATCACTAATATTAATTTGTTTAGAGTCGAGTTAGAATACTCGTGAGAACCGTAATAAGACGATGACTTCAAATCATCCTCCGGCGATATTCTCGATGCTACTCTAATACTAGGTACTTTTACTTTCATTCTTTACAATTTAAAGAGTCATCGTCATCTGTTAAATATTCCATTCATAGAAGATATTACTTTTATAACCGATGATATCAGAAGGTAGTATCTATTTTAGGTTTATATTTTATAATAACTGCTGAAATCATCAAATTTAATTAGAACACCTTTTATCTTTTATTTTTATAATTATAATAATATTAAAATTCTGTGTTTATCACCTTTAATTTATAAAATTATACTTGAAAAATGATGGCCATTAAAAAGCAATATCACCGCGTGTTTCAATTTTATAAAAATAGAAATTGGGCAATTAAAATGGTAAATGGTATTATATTAATGATACAACATATCAAAGCGTGCTATTTTACCTGGAAAAAACGATTTAGCCTCCGGCCGGATAAAAAAAATGTTTTCCGGTGTGTTTCCTTTTTCCATAATTTATTCTTTCGGTATGGGTATGATACAATCGTCGCGTCGTTTTATGGTCTAGGCCGACAAAATTTTTATGTTTCATAATTGAGTTTTTTTTATTTCTGACCTACCTTATTCTTAAATAAACTGCTCGTCAAAGAATGATGATTATTTAAAAATCTTTTTGTTGTTAAATTTGAACAACGTTTCCAGATTCAAAAGCTTACTTCGTATGAATCCAGTAGCGAGGATGCCTTTAATTCATTTAACATTTTTCAATATTATAGATAGATAGAAATCTGAGAAAACCTGTGTAATCCTAAACGTATGTAAGCGAACCTATCCTATTCTTATATAAACTGCTCCTCAAAAAGTGAGGATTTTTAAAAATATGATTGTTGTTGAATTTAAACAAATTTTTCAAATTGTAAAAGCTTTTCTCGTGTAGATTCAGGTAGCGAGAACTCATTTTGATTCAATTAACATTTCCAATGTTCTACAGAGTTCTACAGACGGGTCCCCGGTGGCCGAGTTGGTACCGGCGCCAGCTTTGCAACCTAGACGCGCGGGTTCGAATCCCGCTTCGACCATGGATATTTTGTGATTGTTCTTGGAAGGTGGTAGAGGAATTCTTCCTCGGCCGAGGTGGTGCCACCCCACACATCCCCTTAAAGGTCTGGTGAAATCCCTACGGATGTTTCCAGCTCTGGATGTATGAGTCGACTCCCCAGTACACCCACGGTACATAGTACTTAGACTTCGGTCTTCGTGGGCTGTCAGAAGATAAAAAAGAGAGTGGTAAAAAGTAAAAAAAAACTAAGGTACTACCTGGAAATAAGATTTCGTGTATAACATTATAATGGTGTTTGAAGTGTCGATATCTAGGGACGTTTTGACTGTTTTTAACCGACTTTATGAGGAGGGTATCAATTCGACCCGCATGTGTCATTATTATTATCATTATTTTTTTATGTATGTTCAGGCATAATTTGTGAACTGATTAACCGATTTCGAGAATTTTTTTTTTGTTTGTAGATGGATTCTCCCAAATGGTCCCTTTTAAAGATTTTTTGGTAAACTGAGTAGAAACCTAAAAAAACTGCGAAAAACTAAAAAAAACTCTTGAAATCGACAATTTTTGCGTGTGTACTTCGGAATGGTAGCACCGATTTCAATAATTTTTATCCGTTGGGTTTACCATGCCGGTCCGGTGGTCCTGTTGGTATTTGACTTCCAAAAATATGCAAGGGGAGGGGGTAAGAGGGGTAAATCCGGAGCGGCTTAGAATTTTTTCGAAAATGTTGACTAATATCTCATTTTCGGGGTTAATGAGGGCGTAAAATCTAATTTTGTCTAACAGATGTTAAAAAAATTAACCGGGGGGGGGGGGGGGGGAAGGAGCGATTGACAATTTCTAACTAACATGTAATTTTTCGGGTTATTGAGGTCAATAGATTTAATTTTGTGTAACATATGTTAAGAAAATTGATAGCGGGGGTAAAGAGGAGCGACTGCCAATTTCGCCAAAAATGTTAACTAATGGGTCACTTTCGGGATTATTGAAGTCAGAAAAGCTAAGTTCATGTAACTTATGTAAAAAATAATTACGGCGGGGAAGGGGGCGAAAGGAATGGGTGTAAATTTTTTAGATAATGTTAACTATGTCATTTTCGGGGTTGCTGAGGTCTAAAGGGAAAATAGATGAACTAAATAGAGATTTTTTAAAAAGATTTTTTTTCAAAAAAATGAACCGACTTCACAAAAGCAAAAGCACTAAAAAGTATGAAATAATATTTTTACGCATTTATAGCTGTATTTGATGGTAAACTTCATTTTGTTCAAAGTTAAGTAACTTGTACACCGAAGTTCTGAAGTTTGAAGTCAGCGCAATTTCACAGTATAAGGATCCGAAATGATAATTCAAATACAATTTACTTTAAAGTTCAGAACTTTTGTGTACAAATTACTAAAAGTCGAACGCAATTCGGCTGACCATTAGGCTTAGTAATAAATAACTAAAAATATTACTCTTTATTAACAATATTCCATTAACGTATTATCATTAAAGCTTCCTATCATACTTTGCGCCGACTTTAAAGTTGAGATCTTCGGTGCACAAGTTATCTAACTTTGAACACAATTAAGTTTACCAACAACCACAGTTATAAATACGTAAAAATACTATTTCATACTTTTTAGTGCTTTTGCTTTTGTGAAGTAGGTTCATTTTTTTGAAAAAAATTAATTATTTTGTCTAATGCTCAGGTTTAATATAAAAACATATTATTTTTAATGAAATACCGATAATGAAAAGTAAGAAAATGTATACTTACAGTGCGGTCCTAAAGTCCGCCCCCCCCCCCCCATTCTAACTTTTACTACGAAAGGAATTTTAAAATGAAATTTTGTGAAATTCAATATGAGGAAAAAAATAATTCTCTTGACTAAAAAATTTTAAATTATCTTTTAAAATGGCGACCAGCCGCCATCTTGTATACATTTTTTAAATGGCGATAGGTGTCATGTGACACATCGTTTGAAAGGTTTTTAAAAGTTCTAATCAACCTCCAAATTCGAGAAAAATAATTTTAGCTCGTGTCAAAATGGCGGCCATTTTAGTTTTAAAAATTGAAGTGGTCGCTGTTTGGAAAATAAATGATATATTCGTTTCAAACTCCGAACAAAAAAGAAGTTTAAAAGACTTCAAGTAATGCAGCAATAATACAATCACTTCTAAGTAACATTATTCAAAATGGCTACTGCGGCCATTTCAAATATTGCCTTTTTAATGGCGAGAGAGACGAGTGACACATCGTTTTAAAGGCCTTTGAAAGTTCTATTTGTTACCAAGTTGGAAAATAATAAAGTTATATGAGCCGATTTAAATGCTTAAAATTTAAATGGTCGCCATTTTAAAATAAATGCACTTTATTATTTTTTAACTTGGGAACAAATAACTCTCAAAGGCCTTTAAACCGATGTATCACTCGTCCTTCTTGCCATTAAAAACAAAATATTTAAAATGGCGGCAGTCGTCATTTTGAAAAATGTTACTTGATAAGGATAGTATTATTGCTGCATTATTATTTGAAGTCCTTAAAACTTCTTTTTTATTCGGAGTTTGAAACCAATATATCATTATTTTTCAAACAGCGAACATTTCAATTTTTAGAATTTAAATGGCCGCCATTTTGACATAAGTTAAAATTATTTTCTCAAATTTGGAAGTTGAATGGAACTTTCACAGGCCTTTTAAACGATGTGTCACATGACACCTATCGCCATTTAAAAAAGTTATACAAGATGGCGGCTGGTCGCCATTTTGAAAGATAATTTAACATTTTGTAGCCAAGAAATTATTTTGTTCCTCATATTTAATCTCACAAACTTTTATTTCAATATTCCTTTCGTAGCAAAAGTTAAAATGGAGGGAGGGGGAGACGGACTTTAGGACCGCACTGAATACATTTTCTTACTTTTCATTATCATTATCTCATTAAAAATAATATGTTTTTTATAGTAAACCTGAGCATTAGACAAAATAATTTCTTTTTTCAAAAAAATGAACCGACTTCATAAAAGCAAAAGCACTGGGGGGGGCGGACTTTAGGACCGCACTGTATAAATAATGGCATAGTGTCTCATTCGTATTTTTACCGATACCTATAGTTTATTTAAAGGAAAAAGAAAAAGGTGGACAGCGAGTGTCTCAAGTGATGACAGTAGATTAAGATAAGTTTGCAATAAGAGAATTGTTGGAATTTAAAACTAAGTCGCATTTTTTTGATAACTTTTTGAATTGCATCCTGATAGAATTACAATATTACAATGTCTCGAGGCGTATTTAGCGGTTGCTTATTTAGTGACCTAGGAGGTGGGGGATTCGCCTTTATTTTAAAAACCATTTTTTTTTCTTTAAATAACGAAAGGCGTCTGGATACAGCCGTATTACCACATATTTCTTTTTGTCCATCCATAGGGAAAAAAACTATTAAGATCACTTACGTAAATATAAATAATTATAATGCTTAGTATACACTATGTCCCCAGGACATATAAATTTAGTTCTCTTTAAGATTAGTTCTTAACTATAATAAAAATATAAAATTTTTTCTCGAAAAAAAGATTTTAATTCTAAAATAAAATTTGGATTTTTCTTAAAAACTATAGAACAGCAGCATTTATTTAAACTAAAAAAGAATTTTAGAATTTATCAGCACAAAATCTGAATTTTATTTTGAAAGGACAGAGCTTACACTTTTTTCGTACCTATAGAAATATTGAAATTCAGCAAAAAGGTACTCCTAAAACGTTTTTTAAGTCATCTGAGGGCACTGGAGTTGTTATAACTCTTAAAAGGCTGACATGGGTCAATTGTCTATTAACCGACCGACTAATATTTATTACCTTATAAAATGTAAAACCCTAAAACACACGCAATCAGCAAAATGTTTGTTATCTTTTTTTAAATTCTAATATATTTCTAAATGTCAACCACAAAACTCAAGAAAAAGCCACCTGATCCGGAAATTAGTCTAGAGCCATCAGAATCCCAAATTTGCTCGCTATTTTTTTTGGGCGTGGACAAACAGCAAGGTTGTTTAAACCATATAAATTGGAAAAAGGAATTAAATTAGGTATCACTTGTTCGGGTTTGTAAAGAACAGCAACAAGGTCTATCAAAATGAACGCAATCGTCAGTGTAAGTGGTCAACCTACGTTTAATTTCATCGGTTATTTCTTTAGGTGTTACAGGCCGAGTGTTGTTTACGATTTTTAGTGATTTACAAACGGATCTTGAATTAAAAAAAAGTGTCCTTCGGAGGCGGCTCGATAAAATGTGGTTTTATTTTTGGGTGTGTCCGAGTTTAAAGCAGGAATAACAATTATTTTTTACAGTATAGTTCTGTAATGTTTCCGCATTATGGTTACAGATAGGAGAATGTTTCTAAGAAATTAAATTGTCTACAGTAAAAACTGAACTAAATAATTCTTAACCACATGACGTGAATGACAAAGAAAATTTTAAAATAGATTATGCTACGCCTTGTGGGTATGGTACTATATTGAAATTTAATTAAATTAACGTCTTTTAAAAGAGCCGTCTTCTAGGACTGTGCATAGAAAAATACATTGTAATATCAGTTTTTATATATTTTACTTTTTATAATCCTCTGCAGATCAGAATTTTTTAAATTTAAAAATTTAATTTTTTTTTAATTCTAGCTAAAGACAAATACTCATATATTAATGATACTTCATTCATAAAAAACTTTTTATGCTTAAACTTTTTGTAAGTTGATTTAAATAGTACAAAATGTAAATACATTAATCAATTTAAAGTTGTTTTAAGATAATAAGAAATATGTTGTCATTTTTATTCAGATCTTGAAACAAGTAAAAGTTTACTTATTTTTCTGCCTTATGTTTCGGTTATTTTTAAAAAATATTTTAAACAGCTTTTGTACCCAGTTGTTTATTTTACTGCATTTACTTGCTACTAGTTTGAAAAAATTTAAATATAAATTATGTTCAAGATTTTATAATCAATTTTAATAGTGGCTTTTTAATTCTAGCAGTTATAGATAGAAATGTGATGAAAGAAAAGGTGGCAAAAATAATAATAAGTAAAAATAGTAATAAATATAATTTTGATGTCTCTTAAACAAAAAAAATATTGCCATTGCTACATTTGTTTATTTTCCAGTTTAGCGCCACCTTGATTTCCAAAAATATATTTTTAACCTACGAAGTTCAAAAAATTAAAATGTCTAGATTCTATTAGTACTAAATATAATTTTACTTACAATTAGTGCCGTTATCACGTAACGGAAACGTTTTAGCATAAAATGTATTAGCTTACGCTTTATGCAAAACGCTATTATTAATTAGAGATGCATATAATATTTTTAAAATTTACCACAACAGGCTGATGAGGCATCCACTAATACGATTCTGGTTCGTAACTTGACAAATAAACAATAATAATGTTACCGATAGGAATTAATATCAAATTTTTATTTATCTAGATAATTGTATTCTATTTTAGAGATATTTTTATTAAGTGAAAAGTATCGGTTTTTTTGTGTGTTTAATTGAGATATTCACATTTTTTCAGCATTCCTATTTAATAGAGCATAGGCAATAATGAGAGCATTTTTTTGCTTATTAATAATAAAATTAGGCAATGTGTAAATATTTTAAATTATAACTTTTATTCTTTCCAGGGAATTTTCGTTTTGGGTGCCATTACCATGGCTAGCGCTGGACTTATTGGCCCAGCCGTCAGTTACGTCGCTGGCCCCAGTGTCGTCCTTCCGGCCGGACACGGAGCTGAAGGACAATACATCCCTGACATCAACGAAAAACTCTACGATGACGGATCCTACAGGCCAGAATTGCAAGCCGTCCCATTAGCTGCTTCCCCCTATGGATTGACCCCAGCTGGCTCTGGACTTGAAGGTGCTTACGTTCAAGACATCAACGAAAAATTGTACGACGATGGTAGTTACAGACCACAATTGCAAGCCGTTCCCTTGGCTGCTTCTCCCTACGGTTTAACTCCCGCTGGATCTGGTCTTGAAGGTGCCTACGTCCATGACATCAACGAAAAGTTGTATGATGATGGATCTTACAGACCCGGACTATTAGTTCACTAGTTTAAAAATTTAGGATAGACTGTAAATAAATTAATAAATTTGAAAACTCTGATTTTCTTCTTTCTTCTGCTACTTTTCCCTTTGATAGTAGAGTTATACATTTCTTTCTTCAACTCTGTGGTTTTTCTTCGTTGTATGTTTCTTTCTTATATTTTTACTCTTCTTGTTCTGATTAATAAAATGTTTAATATGGAGATTTTTTAAATATGTATTTCCTTTATTTGAAATTCATAGGCAATTCCTACATACACTGCGAGCCAACAAATGGGGGGAATTTTACTTCCCTCTTTATCAAAATGGTGCTTCTCTATAGACACTTTGGCATAAAAACAAGAACGCCATCAAAATATAAGGTATGATATACTCGGTGTACCAAACAATAGCCTTGATACCCAAACCTTCCATATGATAATTTTGAATTGTTTGAATAATATAAAAATGTAATTCGTCACATTCTGATATGCAGCTTTGCACAGGTACTTGTACATCACTTTCAGCCAATTATTTCATTGGTCTGTTATAGAATGAGTTAATAATAAAGCTACTTAAATATAAATTTCCTAAACAAAGAATATTCTGCTATAATTTATATAGAAAAAAGAATACTAAGTTTGGTAGGCATATTTATTTGATTCCACACATAGGCGGCGGCTATCCCATTTCTCCCCAGATTAAAAACACCTGTAACAGATAAAAAGGTTTTAAAACACCCTAAATGTTTAAGCAATAAAGACAGATATTTTAAGTCGTTAAGTTCGGTTTCAAGTCGATTTTTCAAAATATTTTCAAAATTGTTCAAAAGAAGTAAAATATTAAGAGTGCTGTTTCAGCCTAAGATAAGGTAGATATTTTTGATTTTTTAAATTAAACCAATACTAAGAAAAAAATGGGTTCTTTTAAAGATAGTTGTTTAAAAATTACAGGATCACGCATCTCTAAGAGAATTTTGCCCCTGATTAGGGGATGCCTCTTGTAGACCATTCAGGTGGTCAAACATAGAATTTTCGAGTGACTTATCTATATAAAAGACCCTATCCACGATTGGCAATGTATCGCCAATAAGGAATATGCCCATCTTTTTTTTTTATTTCATAAATCGTTTAAGGGAGTCATTACAAACCCAAAAAAAATATTTTTAAGAAAATTACTAGGATAATTTAGCTACACGAAATTTTTACTTTTCGGTATAATTTATTACAATCTAAAAAGAACCCATTTGTCTTTAATGAAAAATGACGTCAGGAGACCAGAAAAAATAAGTGTCAATCTACATGTTAACGAAAAGCTTAACCTAAAGTCGAACAGGTTTGTTTTTCTCGGAAACTCTCAGAGGGAGAGAAATCGAATTTTTTGGGTTGATAGAGGAATAGTTCAACTAGCTACGGTAAAAAATTCAGTTATACAGGATTTTTCGTTTCGGAGCTATTAAACGTCAAAGTCGAAATCTCCGTGATTTCCGTTGAAATCGGGTACAGGTCGCAAAAGTGAATTAAATTGATGTAAATATTCGGCGGTTGTAGGGGACCCGGAGCTTCAGAACTCTACTGAACCTGGTGAGGATCAGAAAATGACAAGTAATTCTTTTGAATTTTTTTAGGTCGAAAAATACCATTTGCAGACCCCTCTTTGATACCTAATAACTCGAAAACAAAACGTCAGATCGAAAAACGGACTCATAAGTCAAACTTTGAAATCTAAAATATTTTTTTACCTAACCTAAAATCACTGGAAAATGGAAATATTTGAAAAAAACTGGAAATTTAGATTTTTGACCCAAATACTTCACGGCTTTTAATTTTTTGTGTGGTCAAAATGGTTCAAATTAAAATCCCATATACGTCATCGGAAAGAGCTCGTCGAAGTATATGACATCCATATTTTTTATTGTCTTCATTCTCTATAGGAACGGAGCAATCGCCGACTAAATTTAGATTTTTTTCCTTTTTTTACCCTCGAAATCGGTACATTTGAATGACTTTGTATTTTTTCCTATCTAATTTTTTCCCAATTTTTCAACACTGTCTTATAAAGGGATAATTACACTTTAAAATGAATATCGAATGGGTCATCCAGGAGCGTATTTAAGGGGTAAAAATAGGATTTTCTTGATTTTTTTCGACAAATCCCATTTTTAACCGACATTATTCCACACTATTTACCTTATTTAGCGATTATTTTTGGGTTTATTTTATCCGTTAATAATCTAAGAATACCTCCCACTAATTTAAATTGATTATTTTTTCGTTACAGTTATAAATAAATAGGTTTATTTGCATCGGGGACATCTAAAATTTGAAAATTTTTGAATTTTCGAAGATTGCCACGAAGACAAAGAATTGCAGTTGCAGTTTATTTACTCCAAATTATTAAGATGATATGTCAAAATTTCGCATAAATGCCAATTTTTATTGCAAAATTGAAAGGTTCCTGGACCGATTTCGGCTTGAAGTATAGGTACATCAATAAGATTTTAGGAACCTTCTACTTTTAAGTGCAGGGATATTTCATTGGATGAGTTATGCATTAAATGCCATTTTTATTGAGTTTTCGATGACTCTACAACACTGGAATTCGCCATGTACTCATGATGAGTCATAAGTTCACTTTTGACGACACAGCCAATGGGATCACGTTTTACAAGTTTCGAAATTCGCGCGAAAATTTGCAGAATAAAATCTTTTTTTTTTTTTGTTAATAAAGACCAAAATAAATGGATAACAGCAACCGCCATAAACATTTAATTTATGTAGAGAATATAACAAAAATATTTCAAATTTATTTGCATATATGCATATTCCCTATTTCTATATGTATAAGAACAATACAACAGGCCACCATAAACCGTTACTGCAATTTCAAATCCCATTTGAAAAAACAACTCGCACCAAAATTGCAAAAACGTCTAGAGATATTATTAGGGCTGCTTTTAAGATATATAGCTAACTTCTAGAATATATTGTACTTTAAATCGTATTTTTACCTTTCGTTTACAATTTTCATTCAGCAATTTTTATTTACAAAATATAGAATAGTGTCCTATTCTTTCCTATATGTGCCTAACTTCTGTGCAGTGTGTCGGAATCAAATCGGGAGTCTGATTTTGACTACCTGCGCACTTTAAATATCTGTTGTCGGTGCAGCATTTAATATGAATAATTCTTTCGCGAAATATCTGAGGTCGTCTTGGTCTATCAATTATGTTTATCGCTGGTAATTTCCTCACATATATCGCAAATGTCATTACCAATTTTAGAGCTTAGTTCTTATAGGTAATGCTATTTGGCACAAATATACATTTAACAAGTTGTTTTAAAAACGCAAAGTAAAAACCTAAAAAATCACCTTTTTGATATGAAATATGTTTTTTTAAGTAGTACTCCATCCACAAGTAGGGTTAACCTTAGATTTAGTCAGTTTCAATGTAACCACTCATTATAAAATGGAAATATTTTGGATTGCTCACTGATTTCTGGTTAAACCCACTTTAAAAACGCGGCCCTTAGTAATCAAATGGCAACTAAAATAAAACTTAAAAATCACTTCGTAATCACACGAATTAGAAATAAGAGATTTTACACAAGTACCGTATAACACAGGGAGGCTTGACCTTGACTACCTACCGCATACCAATGGATGAAGAAAAATAAAAAAAGAAAGAATGAAGAAATTGAAAAGTTGTTACTGTTACTCGTACAACTTCAGTACAACTTTTCGCTTTCCACATAAAAGTGTGGGGCAGTGTACTTTAAAATTATTTCTTTGTAAAATACAAACGAAGAATTTATCTCCTATCTCTAGAATTCTCAAGGGACTTTTTTTACTTCAAAATTTAAAATCTTCTTTTAAAAATAAACGAGACGTTAAGATTTAGCATATAGATGGCAGTACATGCTTTTAAGACAAGATAAAAGCTTAATTTAATACACGCACATTGGGTCTGTTGCACCCAATCGAATTTAAATATTATTTATAAGTAAAACAATAGTGGGTAGGGTGCAGTTTATCAAAATGAAAGCCGATTTTTACTTAAAACAAGTCTACGGCAATATATTGAACGTGAAAATTTGAAAGGATTTAAAAAAAACCGCCATATTTCACACCAATCAAATAATATATCGATTTGCGCTATTGTCATAATGTCTGACATATAATACAAAGGATTCGATATAAACCTGTTTCATAGCTCTCAATAATCAACACAAAGTTCCGAGGTTATCAAAGATTTCCGTTCGACTCCTCCAATGTTACTCATTAGAAAAGGATAGCTTAATACCGTTATCGGCTTTGAATCAAGAAGTCCGCGATGAATGTACTCGTTGAACAAACCATTTCTGTCAAGTAAGATGACAGTTGTCAAAACAATATAACCTAACAAAACTCTGTGTTTGTTTTAGGTTTTCGTTGGCTTTGAAAGAAAATTTATAAGTGTTTATAAGTGTCTTTACCATAGTGAAAAATGGATCAAGGCTTTGAAAAAGCTGATTCGGTTAATTTGCCCAATGTTACGATGGACATGACATATGAATATTTACTGTCAAATGCAGAATATTTTAGGGCTGACAAGGAATGTGAAGTTGAAACGGCTATGCTTCTCACATTGCCATAATTATCTATATTTCCTAGGAATACTTTTTTCGTAATACACAAAATTATGTTGAGGCAGAAAGGTTTTTATATTGGATTGATTTGTATCTTTGGTTGAATGCCAGCTCGAGCGACGAACGATTCGGCAACATTGCAAAAGTCATCACTCGCCTATGTGACAAAACTCGCCAAAGTTTAACTCGATTTTCAGGGCATTTCCCATTTTCTAAAAATTTGCAAAAACTATTTTTGCGCTTCATTTTGACCATAAATAACCATCAACCAACCAATAAAAAAAGTGTGCATCAGACCCATTGTGCTAGGGCATTCATCATACATTTTCGACAGTATTACTTTAATATCAAATTGATAATATGGCAAAAAGATATATTAATAAAATAAAAGGTGTGTATACCTAGAGAGCTAAATGATATAATTAAATTTTTAATTTATTCCATTTTCCACATCACCAAGAAAAGGCAATGGGCGTTGTCCTGTGTGATTTATGACGTCAGTGTGGTGTAGGTACCTAATAACTGCTAATTAAAACAGTGGCGTGGGTACTTGAAAAGGCTTTTAGTTGAACCCACACTAGTAGCGTCTTTTTTCTTTAGGCCCAAATAAGCTGTTCGTTAAGGTGACATTAGTTCCTGTGTTAATACAAAAATAGAAATTAGGAATATTCTGTTAGAAGTGACAGGTAAAATGATGGTAACATGGACATTTACCAGATTACCTGCCTGTTTCGTATTCAGTGGCGGCTCCTGAAATTTTAGATGTGTCGTATCTCAGTTCCTACGCATGGGACCCACACCAAATTATAGGATGCTACTATTGGGTACTCTAGAAACATTTTCGTAAAAAAATATTTAGTTTTAAAATTTGCAAAAAAATTTAATTTGTTGGGCCGCTTCACCTGAGATCTCAGAAAGTTCTGAAGAAAATTTTACTTCCAAGGTTTTTTCATATATTTTATCAGATTTTATCGATAGAATTGAAATTAATTAGTTTTTAAAATTTTTACCCTAAAATATTTTGTCTAAGAAATAATTTAAAATGTCATTTCTTGGAAAATTAGAATATTTTCACGAAATTTGGAATTTGTCGGTAAAATTTGATATACTTTATGAAAAAAAATATGCTGACTAAAATTTTTTTCAGAGTTTTCTCAGATCTCTGGTGAAGCGGTCCAAAAAATTAACTTTTTTTCGCAAATTTCAAAATCAAATATTTTTTCACAAAAATGACTGTAGAGTACCCAACAGCAACATTTTATAATTTGGTGTGGGTCCCATGCGTTGGAACTGAGATACGACAATCTGAAATTCCAGGAACCGCCACTGTTTTGTATTAAACTGTCGGATAGATGAAATTACAACCTAAAATTTTGAGATAAACCCTGCAAATTTTAAAAATATTTTAATGTTTATTTATAGTGGAGTTTTGAGGCTTGCATCCACCGAGATGGTATCTGTGGATGCAAGCACTTTTTCCCGACTTTTTTGTTTCTGATAATACTCTAATAATAACTGTGTTTGGAGAACGTCTACACGGTGTCCCATATAAGAATGCACAATACAGGGATCTCGTAAACCAGAGGAGATACAAAGATGATTAAATTAGAGAAAAGTTGCGCTTTGTTGAACCCTTCAAAGTCACGATTCGAAATCTAAAAAAATCCGATTACTTCCGAAGATATTTGGGAAAAACCGAATTTTCCCGATTTCGTTTTTATTTTCTTCTGACTCTATTTAAAATGATATGGCCAAATAAATTTCACATTCTCATTGCCACTTTTTCTGCTCTACAAGCCGGCGTTCTTAGATTTTCAATACGACGTTTCGTTTCTTCGCAACCATCATCAACTTCATTTTTTTAAATAGTCGAAAAATTTTGTTTTATTCCTAAAAAATTCTAATTTTATTTCTAAATCCCACGACATATCGCTTCTTACATTTATCCGACGTTTCGGCCGAAAAAATCATCATCAATATTATTTGATGATTATTACGAAGGAACGAAACGTCGGATCAAAAATCTAATTACTTTATCATGTAGAGGAGAAAAAATTACATGGGAATGTGAATTTTATTTTGACCTGTCTTCTTTTGTGAAATCAGAAAAAAATGAATTGCCAAAATTTATGTTTAAAATTTCCGTAGATTTTTTTCTGATTCTACTGTAAGAGATAGATTAAAATAAATTTTACATTTTTATTGTCATTTTTTTCCTCTACAACATGACGTCATTCAATTTTTGATTCTACGTTTTGGCTTTTCTCGACGATTATCAACTTTTTTTTTTACATAAAATAATCCAAAAATTTTATTTTAGCACAGTTAAATTGCCCTTGATATTCTGAATTCAACGACGTATCACATTAAGACTATGTGCATATTTTTAAGCTTTAACTATTATTAGTGCAAGTAAGCAAAATGTTATCATCAAATAATTAATTGCGAGTTATTCCAGTTACAGCGTGTATGTAGAACAACTTGGAGCCGAGGTTCAAGCCGCTATTGCAAGGATAACTCCAATGATGCTAGAAAATGTAATGAATGAAATTGTTTACCGTTGCTACGTTTGTTTAGAGAATGAGGGAGGACTTTTTGAACATATGATTAAAGAAAATTGTTTCAATGAACTTTTTGTAGCGTAAAAATAAAATATTTTGTTTTTCGATAATAACATTTTGCTTACTTGCACGTATGTGATACGTCTTTTAATTCAGAATAACAAGGGCAATTTAACTGTGCTAAAATAAAATTTTCGGATTATTTAAAAAAAAGTTGATAATGGTCGAGAAAAGCCAAAACGTAGAATCAAAAATTGAATGCCGTCATGTTGTAGAGGAGAAAAACGACAATGAAAATGTAAAATTTATTTTAATCTATCTCTTACAGTAGAATCAGAAAAAATCTACGAATTCTTGAAATTTTAAACATAAATTTTGGCAATTAATTTTTTTCTGATTTCACAAAAGAAGACAGGTCAAAATACAATACACATTCCCATGTATTTTTTTCTTCTCTACATGATAACGTAATTAGATTTTTGATCCGACGTTTCGTTCCTTCGTAATAATCATCAAATAATATTGATGATGATTTTTTCGTCCGAAACGTTGGATC
The DNA here is from genome assembly GCA_963971165.1 of Philopedon plagiatum. NCBI lineage: Eukaryota > Metazoa > Arthropoda > Insecta > Coleoptera > Curculionidae > Philopedon > Philopedon plagiatum. Next base: position 34,077,005 of record OZ020197.1, on the reverse strand, counting down.
AATGTAAGAAGCGATATGTCGTGGGATTTAGAATTAAAATTAGAATTTTTTAGGAATAAAACAAAATTTTTCGACTATTTAAAAAAATTATGTTGATGATGGTTGCGAAGAAACGAAACGTCGTATTGAAAATCTAAGACCGCCGGCTTGTAGAGCAGAGAAAGTGGCAATGAGAATGTGAAATTTATTTTGTCATATCTTTTTAAATAGAGCCAGAAAAAATTAAAAACGAAATCGTGAAAATTCGGTTTTTCCCAAATATCTTCGGAAGTAATCGGATTTTTTTAGATTTCGAATCGTGACTTTGAAGGGTTCAGCAAAGCGCAACTTTTCTCTAATTTAATCATCTTTGTATCTCTTCTGGTTTACGAGATCCCTGTAGTGTGCATTCTTATATGGGACACCGTGTATACTGTGATATCGAAAATTAGAGCGATTAGGTCAGATTTTACTGAAATATTACCCGCAATACGGTAAATTCTGAATTGCAGTTATAGTGGTATTTTAAGATCGTGATCTAGTGAAATGAAACTCTTCTCTATTAATACCTACAGGGTGTGGGAAAAGTCATAGTATGGGAAAATATATTTGCTACTACTAAAGATAGAGACACAAAATTGTAGGTGTATCTTATTGGTTAATCTACTTCTTATGCTATTTCACTTTTTTAACCCTGGGAAATTGGGGTCAGAAATTCTAAATGCAACCCGATGCCGTGTGTTACCACATTTTAAAGGTCTTCAAAAAAGAAACATTTTATCGCAAACTCGAGGTCCGTATCTTAATTCGTTTTTAAATAACAAGCCTTTAAAAATTAAAAATCTTAGAAAGAAATTAAAAATTTAAAGACCTTTATTTCTCTTATTACTTTAAAAGTTGTTTAAAATAACCACCTGAACTCTTGGCAGTAATAAAGTCGGTTTTGGAAGTCACTTCTCACGTTTTCGAGAATGGCAGGTGTTAATTCTTGGCAGAGTTCCAAAATCGAATTTATTACTGCCAAGAAGTTCATGGTGATCATTTTGAACAACTTTTGGGTCCGGGTGTCCGGAAAGCGTTCCGAACTCTTTTTTATAATTACTTAGTTCATTTTTAATTTAGTTAGTTTGAATTTATTAGATTTCTTGATAACGAAACTAGAGATTAGGTCTCAAAACGTCAGAAAAACTAATTTGATCAGATTAGGTTTTAGAAAGAATATAATATATTATATTATACTACACTAGAGATAGATTAGGGTCAGGCATCATACTTTTTATAATTGAAAGTCACTAGCAATGTACAGAACATTTCTTTTCAGGATTTGTTTCCCTCACAGTAGAGTAGCATAATACCCAAATAATAAATCTTTTTGACGTAAACTAACTTGCAATCGCCTATAGTAGGTCCATTATTAACATGATGCCAACATGCACTATAAAATTTCGTGATCATTGTTATGTATTTTTGTAAACGTTACAAAAATTTGACACGAAATATATATAAATTATTGGACTGTAAATTGTAATATACTTGGTTGTATAAAAAACTAATCAAGAATATTTTTTTATCGGTCTTCTTGAACAGTTTCTGTTACTGAGACTGGGTAAGAACTTTTTTATTTTTAAATTGAATAAAGGAAAAAAACATAATTATATTTTAAACTTTAAGAAGAAAACATAAAAGCTATTTGAGTTAAAATTCTACAGCACGGGTGAAGATAAATTTAATTTTAATGGTACATTTTTCAGCAGAACAAAATTCTATTATCTTTTTTCCTAAAGCTACTATAAAACATTTTATAAAATTTAAAGAAAACACGCAAAGGGGAAAGATTTTATGGAAAATTTAATTTCTTAGAAATACGCTTCTGTTCGGAAAATCTATTGGAAAGACGAACTGCTGCAAAGGGAGTAATTGGGTGTGCAAGGTTATCGAACAAACTATAAAATTGAATGCAGTTTTCAATTTGTTATCACTTGTTTAACTGTAGTAAAACAAAAGAAGAATAAAATGAAGTCGTTGGTGAGTACATAGTCATATAGGCCCCTCGTGTAAAGGTCCTTTAAGAGAAGTAATCAGCTAACATTCTTACTAATATTGTTTTTTTGTTTTTTAACATCGTTGATGTTCAGTTATTTTCTATAAAAAAAACAGTAACTTTCCGGAGTAGACACATAAAAAAACATAATAAATCCAAGAAATGAAAAATTTATTGTTATGTATTATAAGGGATCGAATTTTTTTAAATAGAGTATTTTTAAAGAAAAATTAGAGAACACACATACGCATAAAAAAAGTATTACTTACTTACTTATTCAGTCTTTCTACCATGGTGGTGTAAGAGTTAAAAAAATTATTAAAGAAACAAAACTTTATTTTGTACTTTTTCTTTAATAATAGCCCAGCGAAAATTCGATACGTTTATCGTATTTATGTGGCATACCAAATAAAATTTTGATTTCTTGGATAAATTACACGAGTAGGTATGTCTTATCTGTTTACCTCGAGAAGTTGTTGATTTCTTGTATAGCAAATAACTAATCAATAATGATAAAAAAGTAATAGTGGTTATTCTTTTTAAACGGTAACGGTTAACTTTTTCAATTTGAAAATACTTTTTTATTATACTTCTTTGAAAACACCTTATTTTCATCTGTTTTAGTAATAATGTAAGATGTGCTTTTTCGGGCTAGCGCACGGAAAGAGCGCACGGAAAAAATTTTCCTGGTCTCCAGTTCTTTCAGTGTGCTGAATGAAGATACCGACTATTTTTTGGCTTTAAAATAGAAATATAGGTATAGGAAAATAAACTAAACTCAAGAAAGTCTATATGCTATCTGATATTTAATATGTACCTATTTTGTATTTTATTTCGTAAATATTTGAATATTTAGATGAATTTCTGAAATATTTTTTGACGTTTTGTCAATCTTATCTGACATAGACAAATTTAAATCACCTTTTAAATGATTTGAAAGTTACCATGAAAACGCATCATACCTGCCAAAGACCATATTGTCAGCGTTGTTAATTTTCTGTCAATTAAATTCATTCTAATAAAATGTTCTCTCAACCTGAAAAAGTGGCATCTTTCATTATTAATAGTTAATTTTTAATTACTCTAGTAGTTTTTTTTTTAAATTCCGATAACAGTTGTGAAAATAAAAATATTCCAAGTTTATTTTCTATGTATGTATTTTTTTATGTTATATTTTGTTTTATGTTATCGTTTTCAAAGAAGTATAATAAAAAATATCGTTCATTACACGTCCAGAAATGGATTTTCCGTGCTTGCTTGACTTCCCGTGTTCGGCTGCGCCTCACACGAGAATTTGTCAAGCGCGCACAGAAAAATCCTTTTTTCCGGACTGGTAATGAAATATACTATTTCGGAAGAAAGTAACGAAAACAAAAACCTGATTGAGTGTCTTTGTAATTACAGTGTAGTGTTATATATGATAAAAGTTGTGAAGTTCATAAAAAAATGGAGTTATAATTGTCAAGTTAAGTGCTAATACCGGCGCTGCGTGTTAGACGGTTAAGAGGATTTAATTAACATTAATAATATAACATCATGTTAGTGACTTTTCACTTTTCCAAAAAACTTGTAGGTTTGGATGTACCATCACCATTTTTTCAAAGAACTGGGGACTCTCATAAAATATGGCATAATAGTTATGGGCAATAAACATCGCGGTATAAAAGTTGTTCCAATTACAAATTCAAAGATCATAAAGGGTCCAATGCAAAATGTCACATTTTATGGTTTCTGAGATGAACAACTAGAAATATTTTATTTGTGTCTGGAAATGTCAAGCTTAGGAACATGGTGCTACTTCCTTCACTGAAGATACTTTATAATTTTTAAAACACTGCAGCACCCAAGCTAAGAAAGAGAAATTGAACTATTTTGGTTTTTTTTTGTTTAAATAACCAAAATTAAGACAATACAATATTTGGTCTCTTACATTAAACCTCCACTGTGGGCCTCGACTTAGTTTAACCCAAAAGTCCTCCCACGTCCATTTTTTTTCAGATTGTGTTAAAGTAGTGTGGCCTAAGTAATTTAAGAACAAAATGAAAATCCTCGATCAATAGTTTGAAAAGAAAACTTGATTTTACCTTTTTTTTGTTTAAGCGGCTTTATTTTATGAAAAAGAGTAGTATCAAAAAATTTCATGGCCTCTTTTAAGTTCTGGAAACAATATCTTCTTAGTAAAAATATTTAATATTTTTAAATGGCTTTGATAAATCCTAAAAAAAGACGAGAAAATTAGCTTTTCGTCACTTTTTGGTACCTATCTCTTAAATGGTACGATGGTTTATAAATTTATTTTAAAGATAATGCGATTATCTACAAATAAGAAAAAATGACTCTCTACATCTGTTCAAAAGATATAGTTAATGAAAGGTTGAAAAATTCGAACAAAAAAATTATGGAATCAGAATATTGTGATATATCTCAATAATTATTATAAGTTATGGTTAAAACTGTTCATCATTTTCAAAAAGTTGACTCAATTTCAAGCAAAATGAAAAAAATCATTTTTATCTGGGATAAAATCAAAAATAGGATTCTCGGAAACTGTATGTCCGCGCCGATGCAACCGGCGCGGCGCACACAGGCGAAAAATCGATAAAAGTCGGACAGAACCCTATTTTCAAAAAGTTCCTAAAATACAAAAATTATGCTTTAGCCCTCTACCTTAACGACCAATCTATGGTACCTGTGCGCGCGAGCACTGCGAGGCCCTCCGTTTCTTCCCTACGTTAGTGCGAAAAACGGTTTGTTGGAGAGCGTATGAGTTACGGAAGATAAAGTGCTATTTTCTTTATATGTATGTTGGTGTTTTTCGTGGATTATTTTATTAAAACTTTTGGGATAATTTGTGTGTTTACAATGAATTTCGATTTTTGTTTATAAAATTAATAGGAGGATAACGGTTATGGTAACTGGCCAAGTAGCACAGGTGTTTGTATTTTTATCTTATTATTTACCTTGACATGGGGATAAAGTTAACAATACCGTCAGATTCCAGTTTAAAACTTGATCAGACGTAAGCCTGAAGTTTTGTTTTGCAAATACAACAATGATTTTATGCGACCAAGTGTGACCCTTAACAAAAATGGGGCATTTATACAGTTATGTTTGCTCTAATCTGTACTATTAATAAAGTTGTTCAAAGTGAAAAATCTGTACATAAAGCAGAAATGTAAAAAAGGAGTTTCTATCTTCTATTTAAGGTGTTCTGAACCAAAAGCGACAGTTTTTAGAATATTTGTCTGCCTGTCTGTCTGTTTGTGTCTTTGTTCCGGCATCACTTAAAAACTACTAAAAATAAATCTTAATTGGACTTTTACCAAATGATAGGTCTTATAGCCAGTTAAATATTGGGGTATATTTTATTAGGTTAGGTCAAGTATAGGTCAAGTTGACGAATAAAATGTTTAAACCAGTATTTCCTTTTTATTACAAAACTTTTTTTTTACTATAATTAGGTAATTTCAAATTTAAGGCAAGTATAGTTATAAATACGTTTACTTTGAATCAGAAATAAATTACGTAATAACATTTAAAACTATACTTAGCTTAAGTAAGCCTTAAATTTGGTTGTGCAAATGACCACAAGTCTAATTACTCGCGCAAAGTGGTAGAATAAATAATAATCAGGTACTGGCTACTTAATAAAATACTTACCTAGGTTTAAATTGTTTTGGGTCATAATGGGAAATTAACATATTATTGTTTTTTCCGAAAATTCTATCCTTAATAAAAGTAGAAAAATTAATTTTAACGTAGCACTAGTTTTTGATATACACATGGAGACGCAAAAATAAAAAATATATAACTACTTAAAACCAATAATATTTAAAATCTAACAAGAAAATACAAAGAAGTAATCTAATTCTGCTTTCTAAAAAAATACTTATTTTATTGATTTTTAGAGCTACAGTTTTTAATCTTTTGGCTTCCTTGTATATTTTACATAAAATTTACGTATCAAAATTTATTTTTTCTTATACACTAACTTTTATCAAGAATCACACTTTCTGAGAAATCAATATTAGAGAAGTTTTTTCGTTGGCGCCAACTTTTTTGCACTGTTCTTGGTACATAATCCTAATAATGTCATTACCATGAGATATTCAATGTAATTAGGCTTAATATATTTTTTCTTAGTCAAGTAGTGTGTAAAGTTAATATTAAAAATATTTTGTTCAACAATTAATAACGTGTAGGTTTTGTTCGACTTTTATCGATTTTTCGCCTGTGTGCGGCGCGGCGTTGACAGTGCCAACCGTGTAGAGCGTTCACGAAATGCATCTAATAGCTGTATTATTAAGTTTCTTTTCGAGTTTTACTTGCTTAGTGAAAATTTAAAATTAATTCTTTTTAATTTAACTTCCTTTATGAATTATTGTCAATGTATCATTTGTCCTTTTATATAGAATGATGTAATAAGCCCAGAGCTGAGAGCAAATGGGAAGACATATATGAAGGGGGGAGGGGGTTAGTACTATTTTATTCTTCTGGGATCTGTTATACTTTCCAAGAACTTACTTTCTTATCCCAAACATTAATAAAATTAAACTGAATGTCAGAGTTTTTTAGCGTATGTTGTTGACTTTGACACCACTTACAACAGCAACAATTTATTAATTTATTTGAATAAACTTTTTAGCATAAAAATAAAACAAACTCTTTAATTAAACGCTATATTATACATCCCCATGTTATTTATATTATTTTAAACGCCTAACAAATGCGTTTATTTATTAACAATTTGTTTTAAATGCAATTTGTCTTATCTGTAGATTATTTTAATTTATTGGAATGGATGTAACGAATTTAAATATATTATTTTGTTTCCAAAACAAACAAACTTAAAAACGAATTCTAATAATTTTTATCCAAATTGCAAAAATTGAAAATATGTGCTAATAAATAATGTCGCGCTAGGGGTCGTCGGGGTTGATAAATTAGGCTGCGGTTTACCAAAACACTTGTATGATTTATTCAGGTACACAATTCACTTACGTTGCTAGGTTGGGTAGCGTAGGGGGCAGCTTCTATCGGAGTACTCGGTCAGCCTAAAGGGCTGGCGCTATTCGTATTATTTGTGCGGCACCATAGTGACGCCTCCCCAGTCGGGACACGACGGACGCCCTCCCCCGCCTACCTAGCAACGTAAGTGAATTGTGTACCTGAATAGATTATACAAGTGTTTTGGTAAACCGCAGCCTAATTTATCAACCCCGACGACCCCTAGCGCGACAATAGTCTGTTTAGGCTGAAAAGATGTGGACAGACAACCTACAAGGGGACTAACAAAACTGGTCGTCAACGCAACGGTTTTAATGATATTTGGTACATAGGTAGAACTTTGAAACGTACTTTTTTTAGCGAGGTAAAAATTGACTATGAAATTTGGCAAAAAATTACTTTTTGAACCATATCTCAAAAATGAGAGCTGGCATCGAAATGAATTAAAAAAGAAAATGTCTCTAATAAATTAGTGTTAGTTTATCATCTAAGAGGGGTGAAACATCATAAAGTGGGGGAGAGGGGTAAATTAAAAAGAATATTTTCTGATACTGGGTGTACAGATATACTAAATTTTAATAAAATCGATGCCAACCAGTCTTGTTGGTCTTTGAGGCAGGGTAAGAGGCTACTGCTGGTAGAGGATTGCATATTATTTCAAATAATGTCGTACAAAGACGAGGATTTTTAAAAATTCCCCCCTCTGTCTTAGGTTAAAGCAGATATAATAATAATTCAAATGACGTGTTCTCGTGTAGTTTGTGGATCACTTAACTAAAGTAAAATTTTTAAACACTGTGACCGAGGATAACAGAAAATATATTTCTCCTTTCCCCACTTCATTATGGGATACTCCTCTCAGGTAGGGTTGCCAACCGTCCCGATATATCGGGACTGTCACCGTTATTGGAGCTCATGTCCCGACGTACCGACAAAGGTATCAAAAGTCCCGATCGACGTTAGCAAGGTTTTTTAAATTAAGTTTTAAAAAGCACACGCACCAACAAATGTGATTTTGAAAAGTTTCTAAAAAGAAAGTTTTTGAGTATAACGCGTCACAATAGCGTGGTGCAGTAGACCTCTATCTTGCGAATTTGTGCATATTAGCGTAGTGTCGGTATTCTTTGGAAACCAGTTTACTTGACGTCTAGCGGTTACTATTAATGTCATTACAGTCATTTCAAAATTCAACGTTTATAACTGGATGTCTCTGAGTGAAATCCCAGAATGAGAAAAATTGGAAGAAATAGTTATATCTTAAATCGAACAGTTTGATAATTTTAGGTCACTGTTTTCAGAAGGTTTTTATACCTTTAATTTTATGGAAGAAAAACATTCTGAGAAGAGTGGATCGTCCCGATATATCGGGACTGTCACCGTTATTGGAGCTCATGTCCCGACGTACCGACAAAGGTATCAAAAGTCCCGATCGACGTTAGCAAGGTTTTTTAAATTAAGTTTTAAAAAGCACACGCACCAACAAACGTGATTTTGAAAAGTTTCTAAAAAGAAAGTTTTTGAGTATAACGCGTCACAATAGCGTGGTGCAGTAGACCTCTATCTTGCGAATTTGTGCATATTAGCGTAGTGTCGGTATTCTTTGGAAACCAGTTCACTTGACGTCTAGCGGTTACTATTAATGTCATTACAGTCATTTCAAAATTCAACGTTTATGACTGGATGTCGCTGAGTGAAATCCCAGAATGAGAAAAATTGGAAGAAATAGTTATATCTTAAATCGAACAGTTTGATAATTTTAGGTCACTATTTTCAGAAGGTTTTTATACCTTTAATTTTATGGAAGAAAAACATTCTGAGAAGAGTGGAAAAAGAGTTCGAATGGAGGATGATGGTTAAATTTCTTAAAAAGCACAGAACATTTAGACCAGAAATCGGAGTTACTTAAAATGTGTGAATATCTGTTGCAATCCCCGAGAACAACGCAAATTGCGAAAGAATTTTTTCCTTAAAGTCCATCCAGGCGGTCAGAAGAAAGAAATCGTTTATTAGCAGAGTCCGTTGAGGCCATTCTGCGATGCTAGTGTAACTTTATATTATCATGTGCAGAATTTAATAAGTACCTACATCATCTGAGAAATATATAACTTGCAAATCCTAATCCTAAATAATAAGTTTTTGATTTAGTTTTAAGTAATATCAGTTATAATAATGATTTTCGTTCCTAATATAGTGGTTTTTGTGTTTTGGTATTTAGAGCCAGGGAAATTTAAAAAACAATTTACTAGATTTTTAATACTAGATTGCTGAGGAGAAATACGAAATACTACATTGCATGAAAGTACTAAAAGGAGTGGAAAAGGTAATAAAGGTTAAACACTAGTAAAACTTCCAATAAAAAATCTAACACAAAACACATCTTCCTGAAAAATAAGAACAAAAACTTGTTTTCTACTTGGTCTTCGTACAGTTATACTTTGCTGACTATTGAGCAGCTTTTAATGGTTTAATTTTGTTTTTGATATAATAGGGAATATGCATATAACCCAAATAAATCTGAAATATTTTTTTATATTCTCTACATAAATTAAATGTTTATATCGGTTGCTGTTATTCATTTATTTCGGTCTTTATTAACAAAAAAAAAAAAGGATTTTCTACTGCAAATTTGCGTGAATTTCGAAACTTGTAAAACGTGATCCCATTGGCTGCGTCGTGAAAAGTGAATCTATGACTCATAGCGAGTACATGACGAATTCCATTGGTGTAGGGTTATCGAAAAATCAATAAAATTGGCATTTAATGCGTAACTCTTCCAATAAAATATTCCTGCACTTAAAGTAGAAAGTTCCTAAAATCTTATTCATTTATATTTCAAGCCGAAATCGGTCCAGGAACCTTCCAATCTTGCAACAAAAACTGGCATTTTTACAAAATTCTGGCATATTATTGTATCTTAATAATTTGGAGCAAATAAACCGCAGTTCCTCGTTTCCATGGCAATCTTCGAAAATTCAAAAATTTTCAAATTTTGCATATTTCCTATGCAAACAAAACCTATTTATTTACAACTTTCACGAAAAATAAGCGATTTAAATTAGTGGAGGTATTCTTAGATAATTAACGGATTCAATAAACTCAAAAAGAATCACTAAATGAGAAAAATAGTGCGAATAATGTAAATAGGAAAAAATCAAGAAAATTCGGTTTTTATCCCTTATACGATCCTGGATGAGCCGTTCGGTATTAATTTAAAAGTGTGATTATCCCTCTATAAGATAGTGTTGAAAATTTGGGAAAAAATAAGATAGAAAAAAATACAGAGTGGTTCAAATGTGCCGATGTCAAGGGCAAAAAAAGTTAAAAAATCGAACTTTAATCGAAGATTGCACCCATCCTATAAAGGATGAAGAAACTAAAAAATATGGATAAAACGTATCTCGGCCAGCTCATTTCGATGACGTATATGGGATTTTATTTTGAACCATTTTGACTCCACAAAAAATTAAAAACCGTGAAATATTTGGGTCAAAAATCGAAATTTCCAGTTTTTCCCAAATATATTAATTTTTTATTCATTTTAGGTAAATCTATTGCAAAAAGAAAGTATTTTAGATTTTAAAGTTTTACTTATGAATCCGTTTTTCGATCCGACGTTTTGTTTTTGAGTTACTAGGTACCAAAGAGGGGTCTGCAAATGGCATTTTTCGATCGAAAAAAATTCAAAAGAATTACTTGCCATTTTCCGATCATCACCAGTTTCAATAGAGTTTTGAAGCTCCGGGTCATCTACAACTTCTGAAAATATACATCGATTTAATTCACTTTTGCGACCTGTACCCGATTTCAAGGAAATCGCGGTAATTTCGAATTTGACGTTTAATAACACCGAAACCAAATATCCTGTATAACTGAATTTTTTACTGAAGCTAGTTGAACTATTACTCTATTAACCCAAAAAATTCGACTGTTCTCCCTCTTACTGTTTCCGAGAAAAACAAACCTGCTCGACTTTAGGTTAAGCTTTACGTTAAGATGTAGACTGACACTTACTTTTGCTTATCTCCTGACGTCATTATTCATTAAGGACAAATGGCTGCTTTTGAAATTGTAATAAATTATACTGACAAGTAAACAATTTTTGTAGCTAAATGATCCTAGCAATTTTCCTCAAAATATTTTTTTTTCGGTTTGTAATGACTTCTTTAAACGATTTATGCAATAAAAAAAATATGTGCGTATTCCTTATTATAAAACTCAGCACATGTCATCTTAAAATAGTAATGACACTGTAAAATACCCTTGACTGTTTCTACTGCTAGCCGATTTCTATCTTCTGTCCACTGGGATTGCAAAAATATACTGGCATTATTTTAACAAACCGGATTTCTGGTTCAACTTTTGCGTCTCTAAGAAGAGCCACTTCTCTGGTATGCTCAAATTAGTTGTCACTCTTGATTCTTCTTCCTTTTTTTTATCTTCTGACAGCCCACGAAGACCGACTCACACATCCAGAGCTGAAAACATTCTTACTATTTCTTTTGTAAATAACCTTATAGATCCACAAACTGGTTAAAATACATCTCAGCATAGCCGATGTTAATAAATTGAATTTTCAATGTCCATCCATTCAGAGGCTCATTTAGAGACAGCCAATCAAAGACATCAAATTTTTTAAACAAATGTGGCCGTTTTTCAAGATATTCAACGGCGGTAGTGAAAAAATCTCCAACTTCTCTTTCAAAATATTCTGTTTTGTTTCCAATTTCGGGACAATCTTTTTACAGACGATTATGAATTTTGATTGCCTTCTTTCTGCCGTGATTTTTTATTTCTGCTTAGAAACACTTCACTTCAATTATGGCACTGTTCGATTTCTCTATCTTTTTAATTTGATTGGCGAATGGCGAATGTCAATAACTGAAAATGCAGGAAACAGAAATAAGCCTCTTTTAAAAATACTTTTACTTGATAGCATTGAAATACGGGACAAAATCGGAACGTAACGAAATACGGGATGGAATCCTCCAATACTGTGAGTCCCGTATTTACGGGACGTATGGCAACCCTATGTATATGTATGTAAGAATTACGAGCACTGTAAGAAAAGTCGTCTATGTTTAGTTCTAAAATTTTCTATCAAGAACGAACATTTTTTATTGATGAATTTCGAAGTCTAAGTTTTATTACAAGACCCATCGCGGCGATATACCATGTAGAAGTAATAAAAATCGTATTTTTATTTTATTACAGCACTTGCACGAAATCGAAGTAATTTCCATATTATGTTTTGATAGTGGTTGGCATTTAATGCTTATGTAAAAAAGTTTATTTTAAAACAAAGTTGTCTGTGAAATATATGTAATATTTTGATCGGTTTACGTCCTTAATAAAATATATATACGAAAAAAATATGTTTAGGAGATACATGGTGTTAAAGGATTAATATTTTTTTGACATTCCTCATTTAAGTATATATTTTTAAGTTAATTTATTTAAATTGGTTAATACAACAATGATTCTTGAAGTACTTATCAAATATTCTTAGTATTCGAAGAAATCTACAGGGTAATATTATTTTAGAGGTTCCTTGACCCCATGGATACTTGGTGAGCCGCCACTGACCTTTTTTAATAGCCTGCTCATATAAGTACTTATACAGTTAGAATTTTCAAAAAATTGATTTTTTTAATTTCATTTTCGTATATAATGTACATATATTCCAGTACACACACAGAAAATTTCAAGGCAATCCGGCGATTATTTTCGAAGTTACACGCATATTTGTAAAGACGTGTCAGAGCGATTGTACACTATGTAACGTGCTTTTGAAACTTTAAACGCGTTTTTCTCAAAACTGTGTTTTTAAAGTCTGTGACGTAGATTTCTCGGAAACGGCTGAACCGATCAGTCTCAAATTTTAACACTTAAGTATATTTTTTAGTCATTAATCGAAGGTTTTTTCTCACTGATAAATATTTATTTATAAACAATTTAAGGCCAAAATTTTTGCCAAATTTTTTTTTTCTGAGAAGCCGCCATTTTGTCAAAAAAAATGTATTTTGCTTATACCTTCGATTAATTAGAAGATTATACATTACTTTAACGAAATCCGTTTGGTTTTTTCATTTTCGATGATCCAGTCCAGAGATATCGTTGTCACCGCAAGATGCCTTTTTTGTGAGTAACTCCTGGAGATCAGCTATAGCAGCTTTCAAAGTTATTATTTTTACAAATACAAAAATCTTAAAATACAGTTAAAAGTTACCATAATATGTGTACAAATTTTTACATTAATAAATTTAAAAGTCTTCTCAGGAAAGATTCTTGAAAAATCGCTTTTTTTAGGTCTCCTGACTGTATATAACCTCTTAACTTCAGTAAAAAGTTTTTTTATTTTGTGTATTTCTTTGATATTCAATCATCAATAATATAATAATAATATTTTATCAAATAAGCTATAAATAAAAACAAATATTTTTGGTTTTAAAGTATGGTTTGCACAAAAAGATATTAGGAATACATTATTTTTAAAAGTAAAAAAAATATTACCCCTATATCCTGGAAGCGAAATATTTTCTGTGCTATGTTAATTGCACATTTCATTTTCTCTCGTTCTTAGCCAAGAAATCACCTGTGAAATTTTGGGCTCGATTATTGTGACACCCTGTATACAGTCTACGGCACACAGATTTATTTTATCTTCTATGGCAGGTTTATTTCTTATATTAGAATTCACCACCAAGGTATCTGCTGTGTGACAAAATCAGGAGATAATAATGGCCAGATGCTCCAACGCTAGACCGGTCTAATCCGACAACCAAAAGTTTTAAACTGACACGTGTAAGAAAAAGACAAAATTAAGTTATATACCATGAATTTATTTCTAAGTTTTTTCGCAAAAATGTAAAAAAATGGCAATTTTAGTTGGTACTTTCCACAATGATAGAACTAAATTTATTCTAGCAATACATTCCAAGATGAAAATAATTTTGGAAACCAAGCAAATCGCTGAAATATTGGAATTAATAAGTTTTTAATGATGGCTTATTGACAATGACGGGACAAAAACCTGTCAGAACATAACTGAACTTAAAATAGTTATATTGAATTTTGTCAAGAATAAAATAAAAAAATGCTAGTTTCTTGATCAGCTGAATAATACGCATATTTACCAGATAATATAACATATAATCGCTACACTGTGTTCACTGCGTTTATAAACACCGCAATTCAAATTCAGAAATATTCAAAAGTATTATATACCTATACAGGGTGGTTAAAAATGTTTGGAGCAAATAGAAAACTATTTTATTGAGTTTTTAGAAAGTTTCATTCGCAATGACAGTGTGCATGATCTAAAAACTACAATAAATAAATTACAATTATTCACAATTTAATTAGGGTAAATCAAACCGAAGCGGTTTGAATTTCACAGTGATTCGGCCGAGGAGAGACCGAATCGAAGCTATTCATGTACATTTCTTTAAGAAAACGGGACAATAAAAACAAACTATACCATTGTATGACTAAATATTTATTAAAAAACTAACAGGTACATAAATGACTATTTGTTGCACCTTGAATAGTTATTATCGTCACATAATAAATAATATTTCTAAATATCACTGGTCTTTTTAATTATTTTTAAATTAGCCTGCTTAAGCTACTACTATCTTGCCCTTACATGAAATAACAGCAGAAACGCACTTGACGATGTAACTGAACAAGTCTTGACAAGAAATTTTCGTCGCATCGCCGTCGCATCGGCCGAATCAGACAACTGCTTCGGTCAAAACCGACCAGTAAAAAAGTAGGCCGAACCGGCCGAATACCGAAGTCGAATCGATGGTTCAGCGCATCCCTAAATTTAATATCTTTAATTGAGCGGTAAATTCACAAAACCCGCTTTTTTTTTTAAATATTTGTTAGAAAAATACCTTGCCTTCCAAAATTAAAATAGGTGGGCGAGGGGAACTACCCCCCCCCTAGTTGCGCTACTGTTACTAATATTACAAAATTTCACATATTATGGTATTCTGAATATGATTTTCTACAGGTTTTTAACATCGCAAAATACAAAAAGTTGATTTTGGCTAATACTTGTCATATCCCAAAATAAGCACTCTCAATAAATGATATATTGTCTTTTCAGAGCTTAGCCGTTTTCTTCGTAGTAGTTGCTGCGGCTAGCGCAGGACTTCACGCCGAAGTTGTCGCAGGTTTAGGCTCACCAGCTGTGATCGCTGGTCCGGCAGGAACTGTCGTTCGAAACGGAGTTGCTCACGGAGCTGTCCTTGCAGGAGTACCGGCGCTGCACGGTGGTAAGAACAAATTCTTTTTTTAAATTGCTGCTGAGGTTAAGTTTTAATTTGACTTAGTTAAATTAAGATAGGTAGGTAACTACTACAGACTATAAAAAGTTTCTAGCTACAGTATCTAACCTATTTAAAATTTCATCACCAAGTTCAAATTTAATTAATTTTTAGTCGCCTCCAATAAGAATACACACAGGTGTAGTAAAAGAACCCATGAATATTTGAAATTCAGGTCTTTTAAGACAAATTGATAAACAATCGAAATTGGTACTAACATATTAGGGTCGTGGTCTCGTGAAAAGAGACAGACTATTGTTTATTGCTGAACAAAACTAAAAATACCTAGTCTTTGGTATAAGCTTTTGTCGATTCTAAAGGTCACATACTATACAAAGACTAATATGAAGCAATGTAATCACAAAAGTCTTACTAATTGTTTAGATATTATTAATAAAGAGCCAGCATGCATGTACTAAATTATGTCCACTGCAGTTAGCAACAATTTTCTGAAATGTTAATGCGTCGAGTACTACGTTGCCAAGTTATTGTCAACGTCTTAATTAGTAGGTTTTAATGTTTTGTGAGCAGAACAGTTACATATTATTATTATTATTATTACCCAAGCCTCCACTTTGGTTTCCGCATTGCGCGTATGCACCAACTTCCAAACTCGATTAGTTTTTTGCTCGGGGCCTTTAAAAAAAGCCCAGAAAAATGTTTAACGAGGAAAACTGAGCAAACCCGTTTCCAATACACCTTTAAGAGATGACTTCCTAATTTTTTTATAACATTTTAAATTACAAAATTAAAAAAAAATCACTCGCGCACGGATTCGAACCCACCACCTGTTGTTTAATTAACGGATACTCTACTTCTCGACCACATTGTTGATGCAAGAAATCCGGTAAACTTGTTACAAATGCATCATATACTTACCGAAATATTGAATCACGATGTTCTGGAAATATAAAAGGTAAACTAAAAAACTTTAAAACATTTGGCAAATACATTGGGCAAATACATAAGCGCGCCCGGATAAAAGCCAAAAACGCATACACCGGGAAAATGGCAACACGGCATCTAAATAGATTTCGCGCTGCCGCCAAGCTCTTTTATATATGTATTGTACGTATTACTAGTATTTTAACAATACGGTTCTTGGGATTATGATGCTTTATATTCTTTGTATTTATATTAACCTTTAAAAATTAACATTTGGATTCACTAAAAAGGTTCAAGATTTAGTATTGGTTTAAAATAATATCTTCTAGTTGATTAGTTAGGTTTTGACAGGTTTTTGTCCTGTCATTGTTAACAAGTCGTCATTAAAAAAGTAGTTTCTCTAATATTTTAGCAATTTCCTTGGTTTCCAAATGCTTTTGAAACGTGTTGCTAGAATGAACTTACTTAGTTCTATTATTGTGGAAAATACATGCAATCGTCCTTTTCTTTATAAATTTGCGAAAAATCTAAGAAACAATTTCATAGTATACAACTTAGTTGCCTTATTCTTCCACTTGTCAGTTTTAAACTTTTAGTTGCCAAATGATTATACAGGGTGTTTCATAATTGAATGCTGATCCTTAAGGGTGATAATCCTTGGATGATTTTAAGAAAAATTCTTTATATGAACATAGGTCCGCAACAGCTTTATTTCTGAGATACAGGGTGTTGAAATTTAAGAAAAAAATCTGTTTTTCTTCAATATCTCTAAAACCGCTTTGTATTTTTGTTTTAAATTTTGGTAGGTGCAAAGTACGCTTAAAAATACATTTTCTTCAGGATAAAGGTTTTTTTAATTTTCATCAGTGGCGTCCCTGTTAACATGCCCTGCAATATTTTTAATCAAAAAAATGATACGCCACTGTTTTTTTTTAAATAAATGTTATTTTTATAATTGCCTTCTATCTTCTCATAAAAATGGTCTCTTGACTTTTTTTATCCGGCGTACGGTTTTCGAAATAAAGTTCATTCATTTGCTTGTCCCTATGTGATTTTTTTCTTGTAGTCTCAATTTCGCAATTTGTGGTAACCAAAGCATCTAGGCTAGATTTTTATATTTTATAGTAACTAACTATTATTTAGTTCTAATAATAAGCACGCATAAAAATACATTTTTTATTTGTAAAAACTTAACCATTTTGGACAAAATATACCAAAATTAAATTAACTGTTTGCGTTTATAAAACAACGAAATGTGTTGTTAGCATACTAGATGTTTCTAGCCTACAAAATAATCCCACTCTTTAACGGCTTTAATTACTAGAACTAAATAATAGTTACTATAAAATATAAAAATCTAGCCTAGATGCTTAGGTTACCACAAATTGTGAAATTGAGACTACTAGATAAAATCACATAGGGACAAGCAAATGAATGAACTTTATTTCGAAAACCGTACGCCGGATAAAAAAAAGTCAAGAGACCATTTTTATGAGAAGATAGAAGGCAATTATAAAAATAACATTTATTTATAAAAAAACAGTGGCGTATCATTTTTTTGATTAAAAATATTGCAGGGCATGTTAACAGGGACGCCACTGATGAAAATTAAAAAAACCTTTATCCTGAAGAAAATGTATTTTTAAGCGTACTTTGCACCTACCAAAATTTAAAACAAAAATACAGAGCGGTTTTAGAGATATTGAAGAAAAACAGATTTTTTTCTTAAATTTCAACACCCTGTATCTCAGAAATAAAGCTGTTGCGGACCTATGTTCATATAAAGAATTTTTCTTAAAATCATCCAAGGATTATCACCCTTAAGGATCAGCATTCAATTATGAAACACCCTGTATATTATATTAAAATAACTGCATTTTCTTAGAGTTGCTTAGTAAGACCGCGACTATAATAAGTCAGCGCTACTCGGTAGAAGCTAGAATTTTATATAAAAAGAAATATTTAAACGCCAGGGGCATGACGATGGGAAGGTTTTTGAGGCTCAGCCCCCTCCCCCCTCCTGCTCGGATAGCACCTTTAACATTTCTTCGGAAACGAATCCGACTATAAATACTCTCAGATTGGCATAGGAAAATGTCCAACAACTTATTTTTGTAAAATAAAAAGCACTGTTTCGTCCCTAACCTCGCAGATGAATCCGGACTACGCTTTTGACATTAAGAGTCCCCTAATTTATTAAAACAGTTAGAGAGCGCAGAACATCAAGTTCGGTAACTATTTTACTGCACTAGCTCTTTTCATTCACCGTTTACAAAAAATGTATTTTTTAATTTTAGCTGTTATTGCTCCTGGACTTCTTGGACATGGACTTCTTGGACATGGACTTCTTGGACATGGGCTTATAGGCTCTGGAATTGAAGGTCAATACATTCATGATTACACCGAAACCCTCTACGATGATGGATCATACAAACCCCATGTCTACGGGCATTAGGGTTTAAAATAAACGAGTACTAATAATTTATTGTTAAAATAAGCCGTTAATTTATATTTTATTATATTAATAATATTAAAAATTTTATGATGCATGTTTTTAAAACAATAAATTCTTATTGAACGCCGTTTTATTGTATTGTTGAAGTCATTTTATTTTATTTCATCAGTGGAACTGTAAATATAATATAACTCATGCCAAACCCAAACCAACCCAACCTGACAAAATGGTGACATTTCATATAAATATTAATTGCAAAGCTGTATGTAAGGTGTATTATAGCATAGACTAAATAATACATAGACGAACACTGGCGTGTAGTGTAACCAAAATGGACCAAAAAGCGGGTCTCCCTTGAGATATTTTGGGGGTTTAGTGGTTTATGGCTTAGGAACTTGGTTGTCCACCATTATATGCATATGTTAAAGTTTTTGCTTTTTACAAAACACGACATACATAACAGACTTCTTTCATAACACCTTTCAAACTATGAAAAACAATCTTATATGGCCCCGTAAGCTTACGGAAAGGGCCCGCCTGCGTGTGCTGACGTCATCTAAAACGCTACCTAGGGCCAAAGATTCCAGGGCGAGCTCCAGGCGAGCTTTAAAGGATATGGTATACAAAAATACATGTCAAGAGCTAGAAGAACTGAGGCAAAAAGTAAGAGAAGGAATTCATTTTCAGAGCGGCTTAGTAGGAAGGGCAATAAGAAAACTTGAAGAAATAGATACTATTTATGTATAGCCAAGGACGGGGGACATGTAGAAAATTTACTCTGATTTAATTTAAAATTATTTTTAAGTTGGTTGTTTATCGTATTGTATTGTTATTTGTAAAATAAATAAAAGAATAATTTAATTTTTTTATTTAAATATAAGTTATGTGCTAAAGATAATCATCAATATGTCGGAAACAGAAACTAATAGACCCATGTTGTTATACATCAATGGACTCGTCTTTTAATTCCCTATTTACACATATACATTCCGAGGTTACCCCACCCCCCAAAATAGAGAGAGGAGGTAAATGTCAAAAATATGTTTAAATATGCCCCCCCCCCCCTATTAACTCATCAAAATTTCATGAAAATATTTTAAACCGTTTTTGAGATATCGCCTTGTAACACTTTAAAAAACTCACATTGTATGGATCAAAAAGAGGGTTAAGTGAGTGAGCGCAATAAAAAAGGGCGTGAAAATTGAAGAAAAATCGGTTGAGGTAGATTTGGTAATATTACTTTATATAGAATGATTCCTGGTAATCCCCCCCTTTAAAGATTGCGAAGGTAGGAGAATAACCGTAGGGTGGCACCAAAAACTTTATAGCAAGTGAATGTACAGTGTACAGGATTTACCTTTATATTTTAAGTGTTATGTGGCTGCGACGCGTCGCCAGCGACAAGTAACAAGACTTTGCAGCTCTTCTGCAATAAAATTAGACTTCAATATTAAAAAAAAATGTTCGCACGACAAAACAAATAAAGTGGCATAAATAAGCTAAATGGTCTCTGAAATGTCACATGAACGAACTAAATGGTCACATTAGCGATTTAAGGATTTTTTAACGCTTGAGTTCCCTAAATTTCTGAGATAATTGCCAAATAACACTTA
Source organism: Philopedon plagiatum (assembly GCA_963971165.1). Taxonomy (NCBI): domain Eukaryota; kingdom Metazoa; phylum Arthropoda; class Insecta; order Coleoptera; family Curculionidae; genus Philopedon; species Philopedon plagiatum. Next base: position 34,056,692 of record OZ020197.1, on the reverse strand, counting down.
ATAATCGACAGTGGGTGATGATGGAATAGACTTGAAAAACCTTTTGCCGAAATTGCCATTAAATTCATTTGAAAACTGCGAAGCATTTCTATTTTACAGACGAGAAACATATTTAGAAAAATTTACTGTCATTATTCACTAAACCTGAGTTTCTTAATTTTAATGGAAACAAATCATCAGGAAAAGTTATGTGCTTTGCGATAATAAAAAGAATCCTGAGATGTCCCATAATCTTTAATCGAGAAATAAAAAGTCACCAAAATTCAATTCAATGCAAAAACTCTAGACACTGACGTAAGATAATTCTTCGTGTGCGATCGGCACGACACGGCTACGGTCTGAAACAGGCGGCTAGCGAGCAACACCTCCACTATGACATCCATATGGCGCGCATCATATACGTATTAAATAAATATACCGCGGGTTCCCCATTTACCCAATGTGCGGTTTTTGATTCCAACAATGTGAAATGGAGATATATAATCTCGCATAAGTCTACCCTTTCTTCAGATATTTCGTAAACTGCGATTGCGCTAAATTTTGTGTTGCTATTGGCAATGTAACGGCGCCACGCTTCATAAGTTTCTTGACAGGGCTGGTTTTTTAGTATAATTGAATTAGTTTATTACTTTTTGTACATCAAGGCATAAGTTAGCACACTTCAAAATCAACCACAAGAACACCGAATACAAAATACAACACGACACAAAGAAAAAATGGTGAATGGCGATCCAACTGTAAACTGAAAAAAAAACAGAAGGCTGAAAGAAGCCGAAATATACGCACAACAGGCAATGGTTAGTACAATTCACCATCTAATTCAGTACTATTTCTGACCAATGAACAAATTCGTTTTAACGCATGCGTTTATACAGAAATATCAGAAGAAAGGATAGACTTATGCGAGTTTGTATATCTCCATTTCACATTGTTGGCATCACGAATTCGAGACAACCAGCGGTATATTTATTTAAGACGTATAGCACCAACTTTCAAACTCGATTAGTTTTTTGCTCGGAACCTTTAAAAAGAACCAAAAAAGATCTTGAGCAAACCGAAAACTGAGCAAACCTGTCCAAGAACATATTTCTCAACTCCATGGCCACAAGAAGACATTATATTATTTCTCAAACAAATCATTTTTTTTAGGTTGAGGTACCTAGACACGATTAATGTTTTGCTCGGGACCTTTAAAAAAATGACAAAACAAAATTTTTATCGAGGAAGGAGTGCTAACCGTTTCCAATACACCTTTGTGTATATTATTTTGTTATAAAATTTTAAATGACAAAAATTAAAATAAAAATGCAACCGAGCACGGATTCGAACCAACACCTCTAAGCGGATTCTTTACCTCCGGACTATGTGGCTGATGCTAGATCGGTAAACTTGTTAACAAGTGCATCATTTACTTATATTTTTGAGGTTATGTATTTACGATGCGCGTGCATGAGCGCCATGTGGATGTCAAAGTGGAGGTGTTGGTCGCTAGCCGCTTTACGGTCTGAACCAGGAGCAGATTTAGAGGGGGGCGGGCGCATGTCACCTCGAGCTGCACAAAAGTGTAGGGTAGACCGGGGTCGGTTGTAACATTCTGACTTCTGACATTCTGACTTTAGTATTTAATTATGAAAAAACTATTAGAATTGGAAATACTATTTGTATGGCTATAGTTAAGGTAATTAGTTACCTTTATTATGTAAGTGATATTTTAGGGCTGAACAAAGTAAAAACCTCACAGGTAACTAAAAATTAAACTGATGTAATTTGTTACAACCGCCCCCACCCAGTGTCAGTTGTAACACTAAGGGGGGTCGGTTGTAACACCACATTTATGATAGGACTATGCTTAAAATTGGGGATATAATAAAATATTTATATAGGACAATCATGGACACTGGTAAATTTTCATTGGAGGCTTCCAGTTTCTTCTTGAATCTTGTCAATGACATGTGGCATAATTCATATTGTCTTGCTTATGATTTAATGGAGAGATTCCCATTAGTAACTTCTTTATATGCTGGTTCGTAAAAGGTTATATCTTTCGTACCACGGTCTGTCTTCCTTTTCTTCGTACGGGGCATTCTTAAAAAAAGCAATAAAAAACTATATTATCTGTACTACAACGGGGTCGGTTGTAACGTTACAACCGTCCCCGAGTTGCCTTGTTACAACCGTCCCCGACTGTACTTGCAAATTTGTATTACAATTTTTAAGCAAAAAACACAACAACACGGTAGAAAATTATGCCTATACAATAACAAAATACCTAAAAAAAACTGTCTAGTACGATAAATTGTACCTACATGACTTTTTCTGCACTTTATCACAATAAAAACGAACTCGAAAAAAGTTACTTTTTGATATAAAAAATTTAAATGGCTCTATACGCACAACTGTGTTTCATGGAGCCGGTAATAGTACTAATGGGAGTTTAGCACCTGAGTAGGCGGAATCTTTGACAAATTAGCGCATGCATATCTATTACGTTTATGAAGATATTTGAGATGTTACTTTTGACCCCTGTTACTTTCGACCCCGGTCTACCCTACTCAAAATAGACAAAAAATATAAGTCTGTTTATGCGAAAACAGAACGCGCTAGTTAATTTACAAATATTCTAGTATTGTTTTATTCATACTTTTTGTCCATTTGGATTGATATAAATACGAACATTTTTCGAAAATAGAACTTTTTTGAAAATACAATTATTCGAAAACTAGTAGTGTTTTTTAAACTTTGCTTTCGGAAACCCACTTTTGGATTATTTTTAACAGCACTTTTCAAAAACACATTTTTTTTATGAAAATACTTTGCCGAAAGTATTTTTTTTTTCAAGCATCATTTTGAAAATACTTTTCGAATATTCGTTTAAAAAAAGCTCTCTTCAAAAAGCAATTTACTACAGAGTAGGTAACGTTGCAGACATAAGGAAACATAAACATATCAAACGCACTCTGGGGAAAAGTGCGAAAACCCTGGCCAAAAATAGTTGCGTGTTAAATTAGTCGTGTATTCTAATACTGAGTTAGTGAAGTTAAGGCTTGTAAGTAGAAATAAAAGGGCAGACTGGTAGATTTTTACATTATTTATTACTACAAATGACAATGGTTAAAATAAAATAATAATAAACAAAACCTATTATAATCTATTGCGGGTCAGAAAGTAGAATTATTATTTCTTAATTTTTCTGATACCCCTTTTATAATTCATAAGCTGTGATATGTATGGATCTGAGCTTACATCCTCCATATTGCGTGTTTTCGAACATTTCCTCACGAAATTATCCCTATAGCTTCGGATGTTTTCGGGTCTCTTGAGCCTCTTCATTCCGACTGGTAGAATACAAGATTTTTTCAGAGTTGCCACTATGCATTAAAATTGTCAAAAGACCACTCAAACGGAATCGGCCTTATTAGGAGACCGACCGGCAACGGCTATGCTGAGACCACACAGGAAGGTCTAAGGATCCTTCTGGAAACGCACTTTCCTGGGTCTACTATTATTGAAGATGGGCAAATACAGGAACGTTTAATAGGAGACGCACATCGTTACACTAGAAATGGACAAAGCCTGGCAGGCAAAATCTTCCCAGACAATAAAATAAGATGGGCGATACATAGTTTTAAACCTTATAAATCCCCGGGTATAGACGGAATTTTCCCAGCTTTACTGCAGCAGGGAATTGAAGTACTGTTACCTCACCTTAAATCTATATTTAAAGCCAGTTTTATACTAAGCTACATCCCACAAAATTGGAGGAAAGTCAAAGTGGTGTTTATTCAAAAGACTGGACGGCGTCCCCCAGACGAGCCGAAGTCTTATCGCCCCATTAGTCTAACTTCCTTTCTCCTAAAAACAATGGAGAAACTAATAGATCAGCATATTAGGAGCGAAATTATCCCCAAAGCTCCTTTGCATCTAAAACAATTCGCCTATCAACCTGCGAAATCCACTATCAATGCTCTACAATGTCTCGTAAGAGATATTGAAAAGACGTTTACTGCCAAAGAAATAGCTCTATGTGCTTTCATAGATATAGAGGGGGCGTTTGACAACACCTCATATGAATCCATACAAAGAGCTGCAGTACATAGAGGCTTTGAAGCCTCTACAATAGAATGGATTAAATCCATGCTAAAAAGTCGTAAAATCAGCGCATCTATAGGAGATGCGACTACCATGGTCAGGGCGGTTAAAGGATGTCCACAAGGTGGAGTTTTATCACCCCTGCTCTGGTCTTTGGTGGTCGATGGTCTCCTGATGGATCTGACAAATAACGGGTTTGACGCTCAAGGATACGCAGACGACCTAGTAGTAACAATCAGGGGCAAACATGACGGCACGCTGTCTGCCAGAATGCAAACTGCCCTAAAACTAGTAAAAACATGGTGTTCACAGGAGGGGCTTAATATCAATCCGAGTAAGACAGTCATAGTTCCCTTCACGAGAAGGAGGAAGTTAAATTTGACACCTCCAGTCCTGAATGGAACGGTGATTGGATTCTCTAAAGAAATCAAGTACTTGGGGACAGTCCTTGACCAAAGGCTGAATTGGAACTCGCACCTAGAAAGGACTGTCTCTAAAGCCTCAATGGCAATCTGGTCCTGCCGTAGGCTTTTCGGAAAAACATGGGGCTTAAAACCCAAAATGATCTATTGGTCATACCTGACTGTTGTAATGCCTATTGTCACATACGCCTCACTGGTGTGGTGGACAAAAACAGAGGAAATTACAACGCAAAGGAAGCTGACAAAATTACAAAGGCTTGCCTGTCTGGGTATTACGGGCGCAATAAAAACATGCCCATCTATAGCTCTGGAGGCAATGCTAGACTTACTTCCACTACACTTATGTATAAGGAGGGAAGCACTGACAAATGCCTTAAGAGTTACCCAAACAACAAAACTTAAGTCAGGAGATCTGACTGGTCACCTCAAAATACTAAAAGACATCCAGTTAGAGGATATGACCAAACCAATTGATTCAATGCCAAAAGTGTGCGACTTTCAGCGCTCTTTTCAAGTAGTTATAAAAGACCGTCGAAGTATGAGCGAAACAGCGCTGCAATTTGAGAAAGGTTCACTAGTGTGGTACACAGATGGATCAAAGATGGCAGAGGGGGTGGGAGCGGGGGTCTTTGGGCCAAAATGCCGAATTTAATAGTCTCTGGGCAAAGCACCTTCCATCTTTCAAGCAGAAATACACGCGATAGATTTATGCGCCACCGAATGTGCCAACAAAGGCCTTAAAGGCGCAAAAATCTACATTCTATCGGACAGCCAGGCAGCTATAAAGGCACTAGCTTCATGTACCTTCTACTCCAAACTGGCATGGGACTGCCGACAATCCCTCAACCAACTGGCAAAAAACAATAGTATAACTCTAATGTGGGTGCCGGGCCACAAAGGTGTGGAAGGCAATGAAATTGCTGACCAACTTGCTAAAGAAGGAGCACAGGCACCTTTTTACGGACCTGAACCCTTCTGCGGCATCACTAGAGGTCACCGTACGGAAAGCCTCAGGGCATGGGAAAAAGAACAGAAAACAGCCCACTGGAGGAACGCTCCAGGACAAAGACAGGCAAAGAGAATGATTAGTTATCGGCCTGACTACACAAAAAAGCTCCTCGAGCTTCAAAAGAATGAACTTAGACTGGTTACCTGCCTTCTTACTGGACACGGCCCTTGGAGGTATCACCTCAAAAAAATGGGAAAGACTGATGAAGAACACTGTAGATTCTGTAACGAAGCAGATGAAACTGCCGAACACTGTGAATGAGTAATAACTCGTCAAAGGCTGCAATATCTTGAGGGAGCGTTTCTCACGCCCGAACATATATTAAAATGCGCCCCCAGAAACATCCTAAACTTCGCGAAAAGTTTGGGAATTGATGGGTAAATAATGTTGGGTATTCACAAAAGATCTAACCTGGTCGAAGTGATGTAGGGCTACCAGAGCCGAACGACCCCATTTAATACAATACAATACAAAATGCATTAAAATTCTATGCATAGTGGTACTCAAACTACTTTTCATACAAATCATCAAATCAACATACATTTTCGCAGTTTCTTCAGTGTATGCTTGAAATTTTCCAATATTGATTGGATGCCCACAAGAGAGCCTGTAGGGGAGACCAGTGACAATTGTAACAAAAAACACATGTGATTTTTTACAACCTTACCTGTCAGTTCTAATTTACTGATTTTTTTTTGAGGATGCCCCGAGCTTTGTAAGTAACCTAATAAATTTAGAATGTAGAAAAAATATCTAGTTTCTTGTTTAGAATATATAATTCAAGTCAATGACAAATGTTTCAATTTACACCCGACTGGTGGCAATTGTAACGGACACAGGTGTCAGTAGTAACAGTACGTACAAACATATATTTTATTTTAAATATTATATTAGAATACAAATAATAACATTAAAAAATAAACAAAGAGTTACACAAATAAGTCTAGTTTTTTCTATTGTTAAAGTCGACAAAAATATACCAATTAGTAACTCCTATTAAAATATAAATAACAATATTTGAAAATATACAACTGCAAAGTAAAATATTCTTTTAAAATGAAAAAAGTTAGATAAGAAACGTGGGTATGTCAACATTACTAAAATACCTTACTTTTCACCTGAGTTAAGTAGGTATATCGTGCATGCGGAAGACTGTTTTAACTAAAAAATTTTGACTTTTGAGATTTTTATAATGGTTGGCTTAGGCTTTTATGGGAAACATTTACAGATTATTAATTTTAAGTTAATATACGGGTATTTTTCTCCCGTATGCACGGTATGAGGTCCCCAAAAATGTTTGGTTTGATATTGTGAAGCGTTCTATAAAGAAATACATTATGATCATACACACTTTTTACATTGGTTTCACTTGTAACATGTTACAATTGTCACCTTTATTCGTGTTACAATTGACACCAAAGGACACATATGGTTTGTTTACATTATTAAACTATGTAATCTAATTCCTAAAGCGTTCTTATTATAAGATTATATAGTCAATATAATCCGTATTTCAGTGGTATAATTTCAATATATATTGAAAATATGGTTAAGAAATTATTTACAAAAGAAAATAAAAATAAATACTTACTTTTCGTCTTGAAAGTCACGTTTGAGATCATAACAACAGCATTCATCAGAATTCTTAAAGCAACCAACACTCCAAAGCACATGGGTGAAACTTGAATTGAATAAGTGGAAACACGACCGTTAAACCATTAGTGTGCCAGCGTAAACAGAGGTGTCACTGTAAGATAATTCTTCTGCAACCATCATTTCACTTGTTCTTTGAACTTTAAGACAGCTGACACTTGGCTGACACGTTTGTCAAATTTCGCCGCGATCTGTGACAGGTCGGTGCAATAATTATTTTGTTTTAAACAATTTCATTCCCACTTTTTGTATTTTTTGAATTCATTTATAACGTAGAAACTATTGCGAATTTTAGGATGGTTTTAAGTGAATAGAAGTGAAGTGAAAGTGTATGTTGTGTTGTAATACTAAAATGTGTTTAAAAAACAATCGTAAGAAAAGACAATTTTTTGCCTGCAAAGGTATCAAACGTTAAAGATAATAATAGTATTTATAATGGATCTTGACCTGCTGAACAACGTGATGTGATTAGAATTTACTTGATACTAAAGAAAAAGATGTTGCCCGGAATCATCCGGTAATTTTAATTGTGCAATCATGTTCAGCAGGTCAAAATTCACAAGAAATGTCATTTTTGTCACCTGTCTTGATAGACCCAAAAAGCCTCTTTTAACAGTGTTCTTTTTGGTTGTTCTTTAATAATTCTGCTTGTGTTTAAACAATATCTTTAATATCTGTTTTAAATAATTCTGGGTTGCAGTACAGGCAGAGAAATTACTTAGCCTCGACTCAATGTTGTCTGTTAATTTTTTAAATTTTTCTTCCCTTCACCCCCTAATTTTTTTAGAAATGTTTTAATGCTGGTTTTACATTTGTGTAGTTATCTATTCCTACATGAATTTCAGCATGCTAACATGAATTCGTATAAGAATGTGGATTATCTTTAGTAAAAGATAATATAGTCTCAACTTTATGAAAATTTACACATTTAGGTACATGGAAAACTACTCATATAAAAGAAACATATCCCATTTATTTGCATTTTCGTCTATTTTGTAAATAACAATGTGATAACAATAACTGTTTGGTAAATAAAGCCGACATGTACATACTTTGTAGTTTTATTATATAATTTATATTTTACATATTATACTGTGTAGGGTTTAGAAGTATCAGTATTTGATTGTTAAAGACTATTATTGTTTTTTAGTTTGTTTATAGGTAATTTCCTCTAAAATATAATTTAATCAGTAAAATCATCAATTTATAGCTGGTTTTACTGAATACATAATATTTTATTGTGTCATACGAAAAAAAAAAACAATAAATCGTCTTTAAAACAATCAAATACTAGCTTAAAAATAAATTAATATTATATTGAACGTACCATTTAAACTACCCGCCACGAGAAAACGAGCTGGAGCGACATCTGAGAACACGCTGGCATACTAATTTATTGATTTTTATTTAAATTTCGTGTTTCTTCGTTTTACTTAGGAGTTAACATTTCTAACCTCTTATATATTTTTTGCTCCAAAGAAAGATCTAGCAACAACCGTTGAATATATGTAACGCGGTTCGCGATAATCCGGCAGAGGGCGGACATATACTGAATGTTACAATTGACACGAGTTACAATTGTCACCGGTCTCCCCTATAGAATAATATGGAACTTACTGAAAGATTGCGTTTAATCTGCGGATAAGCAGTTTCTGCTTCTTCGAACAAAATAATAACATGATTAAAAGGATGTTCTCTTTGAGCTTTAGTACAAAAAACTGAATCTGATTTTTCCAGTAAAATTTCATAAAGTACATTTATCTTCATTGTATAAAGATTGTCATTAAGCCCTGTAACGATAAACATCACAAAACTATAGTAAAACCAAAGGAAATGATAAAAGAAAATAAAATGCAATTACCTACTTACATACCCAAAAAATTAAATAAAATATGTTGCCGCTCCCAATAGCAGCTTTTCTAAAGATATGCACGAAGTTTAATGTGTACAGTTGTTTAAAACGCCAAATTTATGGTTGGGAAATGGAAGGAAATATATTAAATTTCACAAAAGACTAAATCATTAAAGAAAGTCAAAGCTAATTTATGAAACGACTCTCAATTCAAAAGTAAATACAGTCAACTTCGGATATAACGAACCACCAAGGGGATCTTTAAACAGTTCGCTATAGCAGGGCGTTCGTTCTTTCCGAAATGCAGAGAATAAAACAAGTATGTAGTATTAACCTCTGTATAGGCATTTTTTATAAGTCGTTTATTATAATCAACATATCAACAATATGTATTTTTAAATTATGTACTTATTATACATATGTACATATTTGTATAATTTATACAAAATTAGTAATTTTACATTTTTTTCTTTTTTCTAGTACATGTTTTTCAATTTTAGTTTGTCAGTAATCACCAGGCTCAACACTTTTGTTGTCAAAACTATTATTATTAAAATTTACGAATATTAATAGTCTTTAACTTCTGTAACTTATAGTCCCTACAGATTGAAGCATTTGCAACCCCATTTTGCAGTTTTGTAACTATGTCAACATATTCTGCAAGTGCTATAGCCTTTCGCTTGCTAAATTTTGGCGCGCTCTGCTCCATGCTAAAGCAATATCCCCTCGCCTATTGCCAAAATTAAACTAAAAATTGAAATGGCGCCGGACAGGTCGCTACTTATTCTATCATGGGTCGCTACCCGACTCGTTACGTTACAAATATGGGAGGGATACGTACGTGAAGTTTCGATAGTTCGTTATAACCGAACTTTCACCAGCAAAAAACTAATCAAAATAGGGTTCGCTATAGCCGATAGTTCGTTACAGCCGGGTTCATTATAAACGAACAAAAAATACATACATTCTTATGTCGTTTTGGCCGGACCATAATTTTTGTTCGTAATAACCGGTCGTTCGTTATATGCGAAGTTCGTTATATCCGAAGTTGACTGTAATAGAATGCTTATGTTGAGTGTTACTTATCTTTAGGCAGAACCTTCATTTGTTATACCAAATATAAATTCCAATTGGCAATTTCATTTCTCAAACTTTAGTTCCGTAATTTCTGATACAACTGTTCTCTAAAACAGTTGACTTGGTACTGATGGCACATGTCATTTCGTGCGATTTATGAATGCAACATCGCAAAATATAACTATCTCTTTCTCTCACAGCACAGGGTTTTCACCCGAGTTCCGAGTTCCCAATTTGGATTAATGGCCAGGTTTTCCTATAATTTCTTATAGTGTGCAACGGTTCGTTTAGGATCTTTTACTGTCTTTTTTTTATTGACATTTTCTAAGCTAGTAGAGTTCAGAAGTTCATTTTCCAAAAAACATATTTTCGGAAAATGTATTTTTAAAATATTCATTTTTTGCAAAAATATATTAAAAAAAAAATTAGTATATCCATCTTTCAAAAAAGTTACTTTCCAAAAATATGTTTTTCCAAAAAAAAAAAACAGAACAGTTGGTTACCTTAGCTTAGAAGTGACAAGACAAATTATTTCATTAAGATAAAGGTGTAAAATATTCTAACATTTTTTCACTTACGCCTCCTTTTCATTAGGAGGGATATACACATCCTTTCGAAAGTACCTATATTTTTCGATATTTTTTTTTATCTTCTGACAGCCCACGAAGACCGAAGTCTAAGTACTATGTACCGTGGGTGTACTGGGGAGTCGACTCACACATCCATAGCTGGAAACATCCGTAGGGATTTCACCAGCCCTTTAAGAGGATGCGTCGGGTGGTACCACCTCGGTCGAGGAAGAATTCCTCTACCACCTTCCCAAAATAAATGATTTCAAAAACACTTTTCAAATATTAATTTTTTCAAGAAACACCTTCTCGAAAAAAATAATTTACGATAAAGTAACGTAGCAAACCCAAGGAAACCTGATCAAACACAAAAAAATCGGTCAAGCATACTTGCACAATTAGTGTTCCGTACCATCAGCCCTGAGCAAACCTCGACCGCCCGATCTCTGCCCATCTGCCGCGCTACCCGCCGCCGACGGAACCAACATCGCGTATGCGCGGAGCTGAGTGGGAAGCGTTTCGACTGAGCCAAATTAAAAATTTTGAAAAACGTGTAAGAACACAAGTTGTTCTTTATATCGTGCGAAATATTTTTTTTGTCGAAAAACTTTTTCTTTAAAACCAATGGTTCAGCAGTTATAAGGAAACAAACAAAATTGTTTATAACAATTGGTCGCGCTAGAATTTTTCAATCCTGATAATTTTCGCTCAATCTACACCTACTTCTCAATGTTCGTGATTTTTTCAGATTTTTCTGAATGATCCTTTTCGTGATAAGGGTGGGGGAGAGCAATTATTAAGTGTTTTTCCTGAAAAATGTAAAAAAATGAATACAAAATACATCACATGTATTGTTGAATTCGTGTTTCAATAAGCTTTCATGTGACACCCTACACGATGCCCTTACATCCCAAGCAACACACGATTAAGCCTTATCGTTGATTTTACGTATATTCAACCATTTTTTGGTAATTATTTGGTTATGGTATATTAATTAAACGTTAACGATAAACGTATATGTTTTCAACCATGTAATATACGTCTATATTATACTATTTTGGTAATATATTTGATTATGGTATATTAATTAAACGTTAACGGTAAACGTATATGTTGTCAACCATGTAATATACGTCTATATTATACTATTTTGTTTTAAAAATAATTGTACAAATATGAACTTTCGCATATTCATATGAGGTTAATGCTTTTTCATGATATACAGCATATGGAGCCACTTAAACCGTCAAAAGTCGTTAAAACAATATTAAGGGTGTTATTAAAAGGTATGTGATATACGTTTTATACACCAAATTTTCTACTTGAATTAAACGTGTGCGTAGACTTTATTGTTTCGTCATGTTTCGGGAAGAATCGCGTATCTCCGCGCCTTTTTGGGCCAATCCGTAATCCCGACTTTGTCTGGTGACGATACACGCAGTTCCCATTGGCTTCGTTAGTTTGCCACATAAATCAGACAAGATAGTCAAGCTACCTAGAACAAACGCCGTTTTTGGATTATGCAGCCGCCATTGATTTCTATAAGTAATTATTGTTTAAGTTTATTTTTCGTGTGTGATTGAGTCATTGTGAGCTAATAAGGCAAGGATTTACAGTTCAGGTCATCTGTTTTCATTAACATTTTTGTGTTATAATTGCAATTATTATTGTTGCGATATTTTTTTGCTTTATTAAAATTAAAGGTGCTGTTCCACAGTAGCTTGCCATAGGGCTTTATTTGTCCACCCCTTTGCAAGATCATTCTAATTATACCTAGAAAAACGAATAGCATCTAATTTTAGTAAAAAAATAAGAATAATAAAATAAATGTTAAATTTTTGATTATTGCTGGTATAATTTTAGTTGAGTATTAGCCTTTATTCCACTATAGAAATTAACTATTAAGTATTATTCTCAAAATTCGCCGAAAACCAAAATGGTAATTATTCGGAAGCAAAATTTTGTTTTTTACTCTATTTGTCAAGCTGTTATATGTATGTATGTATGTATGTATATATTATATGTTATATGTATGTTTATAAACGCATATGGTGTTAGTTTGTACAATAATTAAATATGTATGTTCTTTCTTCCTAGGCTTTTATTTATTTCCTACATTATAGTTGTTAGGAAGAGTAATATTTTCAAAGAAATGAAAATAGCTAGGCTTTCTTATATGAATAATATGCGAACTTTATGGGATACATCGCATAAATGTATTGCATCAAAAAGTATTCCATGTGTCCTTTAAGCGTAAACACTTTGTAGATCCTATATTATATTTCAATGTTTGTGTTTTACCAGATATCATCGTAGCGTATCAATCTCTATTAAACGTGTATCAAAAACGTTACTAATCTAATTACCATGAACTATGTTTTAACGTTTAATTTATACCACATATAATCGTGTTTCTGTACAAGATTATTATACGAATTTTATAAACGTTTTTAATTTGGATATAGTCCACCATACTGAAACGTATATCGCGCGGACATTTTATCCTTTATCGTGGGTAAACTTTACACCATAATTATACTTGTGGTATAAACGAAAAATAAATGTTTATTCAACTATTGTGTGTTGCTTGGGATATCTTTTTTCAATCCCTAATTTACCCCTTGAAATTAATCCCCCAGACCAGAATCAAAAATCAACTTTTTATACTTCACGTCTATAAATGGGCCACCACACTCTATCTCTGTGCTAAATTTCAAACTTTACGTCGAATAATTTCAGAGAAAATAGCCTGTGACAGACACACGGATGGACGGTTGGGTTTGATTCCATAAGTGTTTCGTTTCACGGAATACTATAAAGGTTCGTTTAGGTTTGTTCAGTCGTGGCCAAAATAAGGTTTAATTTGTAATGCTTTTTCTTATGGAGCATAAAACTTAATTTTGGCCACGACTGTACCTATTTTTAAAACACTTTTTTTTTGAAAATATATTTTTGAAAAAATTTACTTTCGAAATATGGTTTCGAGTAAATATTTTCGAAAATTTATGAAAATCCATTTTCGAAAAAGAATCCTTCCAAAGTATTCGAAAAAAAGTACTTTCGAAGGCTAGGCGCAAATTTTGATATTGCAGTGAGATGTATAACAAATGTTTTCAGAAACAATCTAGAAGCATGTCAATCATCATCAAAAATACCAAAAAGGCTTGCATTTTTTATATTATATATTAGAAATTATAGATGCAATATTTTTTTGCCGTATAACTTATTTCAAAGTCGGCTGTAGAAAGCATGTGTTTATTCATATTTTAATATTTTGTAGAAAGCTTGGTTAACATTTTTAAATGTTACAAATTTATAAATTTCGCTATTAAAATCATTTTTATACAAGGCGCCCCATGCGCCCTCCCTAAATCTGCGCCGGGTCTGCACTGTCAAGTGACTAGTGGTGCAACTATACAGTGCCTTTTGGGGGGCTTAATCCCTGACCCTTAAGATAAAGTTGATTTGAAATTTTTATTTTTATGGAACGCCAATCGGTCTAGGGGGGGGGGCTAATTTATTTATTTATATACTAAGACGTTTCGGACACCCTGTATGTAAGTAACGACATTACGTAAAACAATATACAATACTGTATGAGATCAAAATAAAAATAAAACATGAACTGTTTTAGCCCTTTTTTCATTCAAGAACGGGTATTTCAATTTATAGTTGTTTAAATATTTAATTTTTAATTTCTCTGCAAAAAAAAATTGTATCCAGACAAGTCGGCTTTTCAATACCACCCGGAAATAATGCCAAGTGAAACATAATAAAATTAAGTTTAATTTTATTAGTGATTTTATAATTTTTTTTAATCATCATACTAAAAGCTATTGTTAACTGTTTGTCAGCTGAGTGTTCTTCGGTTCTTCAAAATTTTTTACTCAAAAAAAGTACGATAATAAGGAAATATAAGCTGTTTTAATTTTTTTCATATACAATAAGTTTGCAGTGATATAACTCAATTTACCGTATGTATTATTAAATTTATGGGTAAATTGCATTAAACCAGTAATGCTAGACATATGACATGTGGACTTATATTTTAAATTGTGCGGTATATTTCATCATTCATTGTATTTCAATGGGTAAAATTTTAAAAAATATATTTCTAGATAAGGTGTGGACTTATTGGCAAGGTTATCAGCTCATATAAAATAGGTTAAGGCATTTGATAAGGTACCATTTGCAGTTCAGAAGTCAGTGGTAATTAGTAAAATGTACGCACTGGTAAGTTACCCTTATTTTTTGTATTATAAGTCAATTTTGTTTTATAAGCAAAAAGCATAGACCCTAAACTTATAAAAGAGGTTTGTAGGTCATCGGTCATTTAAATATTTAATAACGGCTTCTTGGGTGCCCAAAAATTGAAGTTAGGATAAGGGTAATTTGTAATTATATTAAGTGATGGTCAGTAATTATTGAAAGTTAATATTAAATTTACGATGCAAAGAAATATTTTTACTCCTCATACACGGTTTTGCAAAACTCTAACGACATTTTACAGGTGGTTCTTTGATTAAAAATAAGACAAAAGTTTCCATTACCAACGCAACGGTTCGTGTCCGAGATATAGAGGGATTAAATTTAAATTAAAATTTTTCTTTTTTATTTTACGCGCCTTTAAAGATAATTAATTTAAACTTCGGTCATAAAATACGTTTTTGGAATCCCTATCAAATACCTATACCTATTATATCATTAGAAATAATCTACAGGGTGGTATCCCCTATTTTTTTGTGACAACACTGACTATTCTTTTGTAAAAAGACAAAATTTATGTTTTATTCTGTAACTTTTTGTTATTTTGGATTTTTTTGGCATATTCTGGATTTTGTTTGGACGAGATTAGGTATAGGCCAAATTTATTTCTAAATTTAAAATTTTGCAGCCAAATTCTCCAACGCTAGATTGGTCCAATCTGACAACCAAAAGCTTTAAACTGAGTGTAAAGTGTAATAATAAGATAACCAAGCTTTATACTATGAATTTATTTCTGAGCTTTTTCGCAAGTTTATACAGAAAAGGGCATAATAATAAGTGCTTTCAACGATAATAGAACCAAATTCTAGCAACAACGTTCAAAGATGAAAATCATGTGGAGACTAGCCAAATTTCTGAAATATTATTATGAAGTTGTTTTTGAGTTTTTTCGCTAATTTAAGAAGATAAAACTGAAATAGAATAAAAAGTGGCGGCTGGTGAAATTTCAAAGTTGTATATCTCTGTTCCTACTTACAGGACCCATACCAAATAGGGGTTTTAATAGTGAGCCCACTGGGAATGTTTTGGTAAAGAAAAAAAAACATTTCGTAATTTGCGAAAAAAAGTTGAATTTTTGCTGCACCCCCATGGGAAAAAAATGAACGCGTTTAGGTATTTTATTTATTATTCTTTTTAAAAAAATTCATCATTTCGTCGAGAAATTTTAAATTTTAAGAGAAAAAAATGTGTCAATAGAAAATTATACCTAGTCATTTGAATTTTTTTTCAAATATATTTTTGGTTTACAAAAATTCAAATTACTATAACTTTCTCCAAACACATTTTTTTCTCTTAAAATTTAAAAACTCTCGACAAAATGATGTAAAATTTGTGAAGAAAAAATAAAAAATAAAATACCTAAACGCGTTCATTTTTTTCCTACGGGGGGTGCAGCAAAAATTCAACTTTTTTTCGCAAATTACAAAACGATTTTTTTCTTTACCAAAATATTCCCAGTGGGCTCATTATTAAAGCCCCTAAATTTGGTACGGGTCCTGTAAGTATGAGCAGAGATATACAACTTTGAAATTTCAACTGAGAATAAATCATAAGTTTTTAATGGGGACTTATTAACAATGACACGACAAAAACCTAACTATTTAAACCAGTACTAAATCTTAAACCTTTTTAGTGAATCTAAACGTTGCTTTTTAAGTTCGGTAAACCAAATTTACTCCCTTAGATCGTGACCCCAGAAAATGTAAGATTATTTCAAATAATGGTTATAAGGTTATTCCATAGGTATTATATGGGTGAAATTTGACTACCTTGGAAAATGTGTAAAATAAATAAGGATAGGCAGAAAAAAATTACAATTTTATCACCCCGTATCTCGAAAGCAAGGTCCTTTTAATGCCTTAGGATACAATGAAAAATAAATGTGACAAATGATCAACCCGTTTATAATTTAAAAAACATTAAAATTACAATGCCTTACTAACTGACATTTCTGGTTACATTCCTGATAAAATTTCTACAGTTAACAAAATTAAATATCCAATATTAAAACGTTGCTAACAAATTATTTCATTTATTTCGATGAATCTGCTGGAAAACTAATTTAACAATACAAACTAAAATTTTTTATTTTAATTGTGTATTCTTGTTGAAACTAAATTACATTGTTTTAACTGATCTGCATCGTTGCAAAAATAACTTAGGACGCCATATTTATTTTTTAACTAAAAAATTACAACTTTGAGGCTACTAAAACAGTGCCAAAAATATCGTATATATCATGAGAATGAAACACTTTTAATCCCTCGTGTGACTATTTTCCTGGCTAACGCTTGGGTAACAAACTCGTTCCCAGGATTATAGCAAATGCTTTAGTTCCCCAGTATGAAAATAATATTCTATACATCTAATCAGGGTTATTAACGGCAACTGACCTATTAGCATAGGCGTAGTTACTAGTGAGGCAGTCAATTTCAAGGGTGCTTAAGCCCTAGACCCTATTCAGCATATGGCCAAAAATTTTGTTCAAAGGGTGGAGGGTTGTACACTTGGGGAGTACTAATTAGAGTTTTAGGGGTGCTAACAGATATATTTTTAAAATTTTAATAAGAGGGGTGTGGGATTTTAATCTATCCAACAAAAATATTTTTTAAGGTGTAACGTTGCCAGCTCTAACGCTAACTGATACCATCTCCCGAATTTTAAATAGAACACTGTATAATTATAATTTCTTATTATTCACTTAAAATTGCGAACATAATTCGTATGGATCACTCTAAGTCTAAACTCAATAGTTTTAAGATATTGAAATTTGAAAAATCACATTTTTTATAATTTACCAGCCTGTAGCTCGTACAGTAATAGTGCATCTTAGCGAAAAACAGCTATCTTAGTTTTCCAACTACTACTTAAAAACATCAACTTCGTGGTTTATCGGGAAGTAAAAAAAATGAACTTCCGGGTAAGACGGAAGTTAATACTTTTAATCAGAGTGCAAAAGATAGATCGGGGTATGTTTGGGCTCTTTTTTGTAGGATGAGCTATTAGTACGCTAGTAATTGCAAGAGATGGTATTGTTCAAATATGCCGCATACAAAACATTTTCTAATTTTTGAGTAAAATTTAAAAATTCAATACGATTCAGCGTTGCGAAATTGCTGTCAGTTAGTGGAAGGTTTGGCAACGTTGCAACATATATTTTTAAACATTAGATAACACTTTTTACGCCGCTGATAAAAATTTAGAAAACACGTCTATTTTCCTGAGAGTTTCTAACAAGCCACAGTATTACCATGGGTTAAGCTAAAAATAGGAAAATATCATAATGTTATGAGTATTTTTCTGTTTCTAATTATATCTTAATTGGATAAATGGAAATATTTTTTCTATCTCTGTTATAGAAAGTTGAAATTATGTATATCGTTCGCTTGATACGCTATATATCCTTGAAACCGAATTTTTAATAACGCTACCTATACGTTCGGTATTAGCAACTTTAAGTGCAAGGTAATTTCGTTGCAGTACGGAAAATAAATTAGTGTTGTTACTGGCTTTCACCAAAGGATTAAAAATTGTTTTTATTTCGTTAGCCCTGTGATGTATTATCTTACTATTTTAACATAACCTGGTATAGGGCGTCATACGAAAACTCGACCACTAAAAGAATGGAGCAAAACATTGGTATGTTGCCAAACTGACAAACAAAACTATAGCAAATAAGTTACAGAAAATTATTTTTCGCAATAATGTTGATCGATATGGTTTAGTATTTAAAATAATAATAAAAACCATAATTATACTTATTATAGATAACAAATTATTCTATTTTAACATAGGAAGTCGTCAGTCGGAAACTTCGTCAAGATTAAAATAATGCGAATCTTTGGAAAATAGGCAACGTTGTTAACAAGTGGCATCGTTCTTCCGGTTGATAGGTTAATAGGCTGGCGTCTACAATAATAATAGGTGCATTTCCTATGGGGCGGCTGACGCTCGCGGCTGCCACTCAGCGGCCGGCTGACGCCCGTAATCCATTGACGTTGAAGCTTGCGTCTGACGCTCGAAAAGAAACGGATACATTAAATTGTCACATGAGCAGTACTAGGCGTCAGACGCTGTGCGGCAGCCGCGAGCGTCAGCCGCTCCATAGGAAACGCACTTTAATGGCGTGTATAGCTGCTTACTGAGTGGTGATTTGTAATTAAGCTCCGCCCACCTAATTTGTTATCGCTTCCTCACCTTTTCCTCGCATACTACCATGTGTCGGACTATAACCTGTGGGACTATAATATTATTGAATATATATTCGCCTGTATTTGGACAAACCATTTAATAAATGCATTAGGACGCTCGCATTGCGAGAAATGTTAGGTGTGATTATTTTTAATTGATAGTAAAGAAGATAGCAAATCTAACCCTTTCTAATAGGAACTTCATCGAGCATAGTCAAAATTTTGCTTTCTTTATATTATCCTTTTAAAGGCTAATTCGCACTATGCTTTTTTTGATGCGCTAGCCAATTTTGATTTCTTATGTACAGGGTCTTCCAACGAGGACTGAACAGGGGCTCATTTTTGAGCTTCCTTGTATTTAAAGAAAAATCTAAAATAGCCAATCGATGTACTTTTTCCTGCAGAATTCAAAAATGAAACCAAAAATTTATTTGAACCAGAAACAAAAGAGTTACGCTATGGATAAGGTGTTTTTTAAATGGAACACAGCTTTTTTTATACGATTTTCGGAACGAGTGATTTTTTTTATGTCCGTTCTGATTAAAATATTTAATATTGTGACAGCTATTTTTATTAAATTTTAATGTTTTATCCAGTATAATTTAACTTCAACCTGCTTGAAACATACACTAGGTAATAAAGGTAAAATCACCTTGAAATCCTTCAAAGTCAAAAAATTTGGCAATATTATAGTAAATTTGTCAAATTTTTTGACTTTGAAGGATTTCAAGGTGATTTTACCTTTATTACCTAGTGTATGTTTCAAACAGGTTGAAGTTAAATTATACTGGATAAAACATTAAAATTTAATAAAAATAGCTGTCACAATATTAAATATTTTAATCAGAACGGATATAAAAAAAATCACTCGTTCCGAAAATCGTATAAAAAAAGCTATGTTCCATTTAAAAAACACCTTATCCATAGCGTAACTCTTTTGTTTCTGGTTCAAATAAATTTTTGGTTTCATTTTTGAATTCTGCAGGAAAAAGTACATCGACTGGCTATTTTAGATTTTTCTTTAAATACAAGGAAGCTCAAAAATGAGCCCCTGTTCAGTCCTCGTTGGAAGACCCTGTACCTACACTGAAAAAAAAACAACAAAATAGTAGTAATAAACTATTAAATTTCTAAAGAGCAACTAATGTCTTAGGCATAAAATAGGAAAATAACTTTTCTTCGAATTTCTTAACAAAAAATTATGGGAAATATATAGATACTAAAAAGACTACTTAATTTATACGATATTTTGTATCTATATTTGTTCTAAAACCTGTATAACCTGATAAAAAAATAGAAAGCTTTTGTAACGTTTTAAGAGCTAAATTTTAGTCTTGTTATCAAAGAAACATAAAAACTTTGAACTGACTAGCAAACTAATAATTCAGAAAACAAAATACAGTAAATAATTAATAGATAAAGTTTAGTCCTTCTTAGGTTTCTTTTAAGTTGAAAATTGTTCATGTTTCAGTATTTGACAATTTAGCGCTAAACAAATACGTATTTTAGAAACCATTAAAAGTTCCTCTTTCGATACAAGCAGTCAATTTGTTAAATATCTAAATAAACGAATGCTAATTGGCTCAAAAGTTTTCCTTAATTTACCATCGCGTGGTTAGTGTTTGCCCGTTTGCTAATTTCTTAACTCAACAAGTTTGTAAAGTCCTTAGGTTAACCAATAATGCTTTGTAGCAGCTAATAGTTTAGTGTTTAAAGAGGCCATTTAACTCATGTTCTAGGTAAGGTTAAGGAGTATGTTTCAACCACTTTAGTTTTGTTATCGTGTGCAGTAAATAATATACAATAAGATTTGCTGTAACCGTTTCCATAAAAAACTACTATAAATATATTGAAATATGTGAGGATCAGCATTAAAAGTAACGTGTAAATTTATATAATAAATTGATATAAAAATTGAAAATAAAAGTGCAGAAATTTAGTAAAATCAGCTTACCAATTGTGCTATGTCATAACGGCGGAGTTACATACCTGAAACAAAGATCATGATTACTTTTGCTTAGTTTAAACTTAAACGTTACGTTTAGATTCACTATCGCTGGATTTGACAAACAAAAACCTAGAATAAAATATCTAAGTTTTGTTCAGGTTGCACATAAAGAGCCGCCGGGAAAAACGATGAAAGTCCATTTATGGTAAAAATGAGTTATTCAGTTTAAAATATAGGTAATATAGAAAGAAGCAAATATTTTCATGAAAAGGGCAAAAAGATTGGGACTTCCAAGATTTTTGCATCAAAAAAATCTCGTTAAACCAAAAAAATGAAGAAGTTCCATGCATAACTCGATATAACGCTGAGGCTCCAAATTTTCCACAATGTGTCCACTTGTTTTTCGCGTAAAATCTGGTGGTCCAAGGCTTTTTTAAATCGAAAATCTTTTTTCGAATTTTACTGAGTTTCAAATATATAAAAATACGAACTAAAACAATAGTTCCGACATATTAAGGATTTGGAGTTTCCATATTATATTTTAATATTATTATTTTTCAAGTTTAAACAATTAAAAATTCTCCCCTCAAAAATTTCCAAATTTGTAAGCTTCATCGTTTTTCCCGGCTGCTTCAAATTAGTATATAGAAGAGGTCAATTTAAGTATGTATTTTTTACAATAGTAGGACTAAATTTATTTTAGCAACACGTTCTAATATAAAAATCATTTGAAAAGCCAGAAATCGCTAAACTTCAATAATCCAAGCAATTAATAACAACTTATTGACAATATTGACAAAAACTGGTCAAATCCCAACTGATCACCTAGAACAGGGGTGGCCAACTTGGTTAGACCCAAGATCTACTGTTCACTGACGACACCCTGTGCGATCTACCAATTACATACTTCTTGAAATCTTAAATGAAACAGCATAATTCAGTACACAACAGTCTGTTCTACGTATTTATATTTTTTGCCTTGCCACGATCGACTGGACTAATAGCCGCGATCGACCCGTCGATCGCGATCGACCGGTTGGCCACCCCTGACCTAGAAGATCTTAATTTGAACCAAAATAACATAGGGTGTGGTTTTGTTAACTCCAAATTAATTATTTTTCAGACCGCAGTAACCCTTGTCGCAGCACTCGCCTATGTCCACGCAGGTGGAATAGGCCTAGGCGTAGGCCTTACAGGTAGCATTGACAGTGGCGCTGTTATTGCTGGTCCCTCTGGAACTGTGACAAGAACTGGTCTTGCTTCAGTAGGTCCAATTGCCGCTCCTGGTACGTATAAAGTATACCTAGATCTTAGAAAGTGCAGTTGTTTCTTACAAAGGAAAATACAACAAATAGGGCAAGCCGAGTCTATGCTACCTCTACATTCTCGCGAGAGGGCCTCGTCGCCTCAGTGATCGTGCAAGATAGTAGTCGTTGAGGTAATCACTGCGGCAGCTTTGTGTGCTTTCAGTTATTACAATTTTCTTCGTATATACCATACAAAAGAAATTAATTGTAATTGCGTTCGTCCAGTCAGTCATTTCATGCACAGCACACACTTCCAACTGCAGCTATAATTTCATACGAGGCGAGACGAGGCCAGGCGAGAGCACCGACTACCCTCATGCTTCGCCTCGTACAAATGAAGAGGTAGCATTAAAAATATATTTCCACAACTAAAAAATAATCTTTAGGCTTACAACTTAGGGTACTAATATAGTAAATCTGAATTCGAAAAATTAAAGTTTTGCGATGAACATACTAAAGCGAATGTGCCACGGGAGGGACACATATACACTCAGGGCCGACGCTAGCATTTATTTTTAGTGGCATGGCTTCTGAAGTGGTCGCCTCACCGATTCATGCTAGCGCCGGCCCTGTATACAGAGCATTTCTAACACGGACCATAGGGTCGTACCTATTAAATTTGTTATTGGCATAACTCGGCCCATGAAAGGGCTTTCAAAATTAAATCCCCAAGGAGGCGAATTGAATAATAATTAATAACATTTAAAACATGTCAATGTCACAATTTTAACTGAGCTTTGTTGACATACCTAACCGGCAAATTTACATAATCGTAAGACTCTAAAATTGCCCTATGTCAAGTTTTATTTGTATACTTCTAATAGAGCAGGACCTAACATGGAGTTAAAATTTTACCATGTAACACCCTGTGGGATGCTTTAAAAAAATGCACTGTATACAGGTAGGGTTGTCTACCGTGAGTGGGATCTCAAGAACTAATGAAGATATTTAAATTTTTGCAATTTTTGTCAGAGTTGTTGGAGAGTACAGTCTAGCCTAGCCACTAGCGGGCAACAACTTCTAAATTTTAAATGGAAAATGAAATTTTGAAATGTGCTCAAAGTTTCAAATATATTTTGTATGAGGGCTGTATGTCTAAACTTAATAGATTTCCAGATATTGACATTGGCACCAACCTTATTTCTTCTTCACATTAATGACCTACACTGCTCAACTACCAATCCCATCCACAGTTATGCTGACGATAGAACTCCTCACTCCAATATTCATTTTTCCAGACAATGTCGAAACAGGAGTTGGATAATAGACGCAGGTCTATGTACATATCCATTTCCCAAGATCTTCAATTAATCTTAGACTGGGGTGCCAAGAACCTTGTTCAGTTCAAAGCTTCCAAAACCCAGTCTTGCTCCCTCTCACGCAAAAAATCTGGCAACGCTTACCCCATCCACATGAATGGCCAAGCCCTACAAAATAAATAAACATTCGATCTCGTTGGCGTCGCTTTCGAACATGATCTCAGCTGGCACAAACATATTACTTCAGTAGTCACATCGGCAGCTAGAAAGCTTGGTTTTCTCTTTCGAGCCAGAAAATACTTCTCCCCTTCCAACTTATACACTCTCTATGTTTCCCAGATAAGACCTAACCTAGAGTACTGCTCCCACATCTGGGGAGCGGCATCACCTTCGACACTTAACATCCTTGATTCTATCCAAAAGAGAGCCATTCGACTTATCACTGACACAGTCCTCACGAGAAAACTCCCTTCTCTCGGTCATCGCCGCGCTGTAGGGGATTTATCCCTTTTCTACCGCTACTTCCGGATTTTGCTCTAAAGAACTAGCCGGTATTATTCCCCCCTTGAATGTCCCTAACAGAACAATAAGAGGCGCGTTGCGTATGCGTCCCTTTACTGTCCAGCTCCAAAAGCCTAGAACAGACCACTTCTCTCGCTCATTCATACCTAGGGTCTCCAGATTATGGAACAAATTGCCTGCAGATGTTTTCCCTTCCCGTCCCAACCTCCAATCCTTCAAATCCCGTGTCAGTAGACTACATTTCCCTTCTCTTCAGACGCCCACGGTACGTTATTACTTAGGCTTGAAGTCTACGTGGGATGTCTTAGATAAAAGAAAATTGAAAAATAGTATTTTTTAATTAATTAAATTTAATTAATTAATAAAAATTCAAATGCTAAATATTAAATTTTAGAACTACACAGTACACAATAATTTAATAACCACATATTACAATAATTTGCAAAGATAAATTTCTTTTTGTGTATTTCACACCCCTAAAAATATTTAATTATATTTTAGGACTTATCACTGCTGGTGTTGTTCCTGGCACTGTAGTTACCGGAGCTGGACTCGGCTTGGCTACTCGTGGATTGGCTATCAATGGATTAGGACTAGGCGGATTGGCTGGATTAGGCGGATTAGGAATAAATGCACCTGGATTGGCAGCTAAAGCTTTGGGTTTGGAAGGATCCGGAATTGAAGGTCAATGGATTCCAGACATTAACGAACAATTACATGATGATGGATCTTACAGACCCGGTCTCGATCACTAGGAGACATACATAGACTGTTAGATTTTCCCTGACTGATACAACAAAAGCTGTGTACCTCATTTTATATAAAAATAAAAGAAAATTTTGGGTATTCTCAAGTGTGTTACTTTTTCTAAATTACATTCATGTAAATTAAAAAACTACATTTTATTTGGCGCACTCGGTACTTCCCTTTTAGCGACACGAATTTCACGTGCACAAACTACCCTGTGTAACCCGCGCCTGGTTTTGCAGGAATCGAGCGCAACGAGCTTAGGAGAGAGGCGAGCAACGGCACAGGGGGGATTTACAGCGCGATAAGCAAGTGACGATACTATTTAGAATATCTTTCGACGATGCCATAGGTATTGAGAATTTCCGTTCTGTAAGAAATTCACAGTATTGTATGTGGTACGGAACCATCTCAGTTGACCGTTTTTTTATTTCACATGATCAGGGCAACGATCATAAATATATTATTTTTGTCAAATACCGTATACGTACGTACTTAATTTTCGGCATCGACGCGTCTGGTAACGGACCAAAAGAGGTCAAGTTTATTGAAGAGGTCTAACAGGTATAAAAGGTTATTTTACCTGTTTTCTTTGTGAAAATTATCGTAGTTTCCTACAGCCTAACATCATCAAACACAATGCTGGAATACACTTGTCACGAGGATAAGGATAGAAAAGGTCCTAAATGAGCTAGCAAATTTTGATGCCCATGTAATCGAAGCGTTTATTTATATCTCCATTTAAGTCGAAAATCAACTTTTGTGACTCACGTAGGCATTTTCCGTAAAATCATATTTTAAATATTTTTTTATCCAACAAAAAGTGATTTTCTAATCCACATTTTTCAAAAAAAAAGGTCGCAAATATTTTGAAAATTAATTAATCCTAAAATATTTGCGAACAAGGACAAATTTTCGTTCAGAAAATTTTTCACCTAGTAAAATTTTAGAAATAAGAAGACTAAATTTCTTAGCGGAATAAAACGACGCTTTCTAACATTAGTTAAATAAAACTTTTATAAATAACTTAAAGACATCTTATGTTTCCACTTTTTACTAGCTTTAATGAACTAATATCGGTGGAAAGTCGTTTACTTTTGATAATTTTCCAAATGTAGTTAGGTGGTAGAGGAATTATTCCTCGACCGAGGTGGTACCACCCCACACATCCTCCTAAAGGGCTGGTTAAATCTCTACGGATGTTTCCAGCTCTGGATGCGTGAGTCGATTCCCCAGTACACCAACGGTACATAGTACTTAGACTTCGGCCTTTGTGGGCTGTCAGAAGACAAAAAAAATCTTTTATAAATCACTTAAAGGCATTCCATATTTTTTTTATTAACTTTAACAATATCGGTGGAACATCATTTACTTTTGAATCATTTCGAAACATTAGATTATATCATAGACTAAATGATACCCAGACGAACACTGCCATGCAGCGAAAAGCGGGTCTCCCTTGAGACATTTGGTGGGTTTACTGATTTAGGGTTTAAAAGTTGGTTTGTCTACCATTATATAAATATGTATACTATGTATCTATATGTATATGTAATGGTGGACAAACAAACTTTTAAACCATAAACCAGTAAACCCACCAAAGGTCTCAAGGGAGACCGGCTTTTCGGTGTATTCGAGTGTCTGTCTATATTCTTTATAGTCTCTGATTATATGCATAATAAAAAATTTAATTCCTTAGTGGAATAAAACGACGTTTTCCAACTTTAGTTAAGTAAAACTTGTATAAATAACTTAAAGATATCTTGTCCAATAATAATAATTTTAGTCCATTAATATGGATGGAACAATATTTAGTTTTGATAATTATTATTATATTTGTGTACCAAATATGCTTTTTTGCGTCGACAAATAACTTTAATTTTAGACACTTCGATTCCCGCGTCAATATTTTGACATTTAAAATGACAGAAAAATGTCCAGTTTAATTTTGCCGGAAGCTCAAGCAGGATGAATATTTCCGGAAATTTGTCTCGTTGCCATGGAAACGATTTAAAATAAAAGCTTGTGATTGGTTAGAAAAAGTGGGTGCAAAATTTTCTCAAATATTTATATTTTTTTCAAATAAACGCCTCAATTGTAAAGATTTGCTTAGCTTTTAGAATATTTCTTTAAATATCATACAAGTGACATTTTAGAGCGCTTCAGAAAATAGGTATGGCATGCTAAACACATTACTCAATATTAACACAATTCAATACTCCTGAAAACATTATTTGGCTATTTCATTTTCAGTTAGGCGCCAAAGAAGGAAGTCTGTTAATTTCCATTCGAAATGTTTGTACGTAACGAAAGAACCATGTGTTTGTTCAGACACGGAAATTGAAAAGAAATTGGGCGTTGGCAGTCTGACAAGGTTGTCTGCCTAAAATGCGCTCGCACGAAGATTGTCGTGTAACTTAAAATACATTTTTCTATTAAGGCAGGTATTTTGAAGGATTCAGGATTTTTCTGACGTCATCACTATCGATTTATTAAGCAAGAATAAATTAAACTGTTTATAATAATGAAAGGTGTCCAGTCGTTTTTTTTATGAATGAACTATGTTGAATGTGCAGGAACTAGAAGAATTGGTCCCACCCGCAAAATTAAAAATATAATTTGTTTGCCTTATTTTTGTTAGGGTCACAAAATATTAAGTCAACTTAAATAATATTCAAATGTCTGCAAGACAGGTAAGTACCGAAAGTTTTTTTCGCTTGTGAAAAGAGTATCTGAGCAAAATTTATTAAGTTCCAAAATCAATTTGTTTATCATATCTTAATGGTAAAATAGTGAGCAGTACATATGTATATGGCAAAATAGTTCGGGAGATATTATAATGTCAGGAAATTAACCTGAAGTTAGTTACCGCTTGAAAAGCTTTGTCATACTGTCGGTGTTGATGACAGTAGCGTGATAATTTTTTTATCGGATTATTTTGAATACATTTATTTTGGCTCCTATTTTTTTTTCTTCTCTTTTAACTTCGTCCGTTCCTGTTGGTATAAGGTTAATGGTCTCCACGAAGCCCGGTGTTAAGTAACTTCTCCTATCAGACATTTTTCTTTTGTTTAATTCTTTGATAAATTGGACTGCATTTTAAATGATTTACATAATTTTACTAACCAAAACTTAAAATTATGATAAAATTATAAAACTTACTGCCTTTGAGTTTCTATATACATACCTACATATATTTATTATACCACCACTATCTTTATTGCTATTCGATGGAATGGGAACATATTCTTAAATTTATTTATTTAAAAAGTAACAATAAGAATTGACATTCTTAATTTGTTATTGACTTCATCAACCGATCTTTATTTTGGTCTAGTTGTACCTCCCCATACACCATTTCTAATCATTATCTATCTACCACTGAAGTTTTTTTTCTTGAATCTTTTTATATGTTTGCACTATTTTGGTTACTTCCCTGATTCTCTCGTTCCTAACCTTGTCACTTATTTTATCCCACACAGAGACCTGAACATTATCATTTCTCTATCACGTAACATCATTTCATACCCTTTCCTTATTGGCCATGTTTTCGCGCTATACATTAGTGCAGGTCTGATCACTGTTTTGTAAACGCCTCCCTTCTTTCTGTCCTGTAATCGTTGAACCTACATATTTAAAGTTCATTACCTTATCCAGTTCCTCTTATTATATTCTAACTGCTATTCTTGCTTCTTCGTTGAATTGTGTGTTTTATCTTCTACTGATATTTAGGCATCTAACTTCTAGGGATCTCCTTTCCTTTCAAGGTCTGCCCTGCTAATGCTGCTTGATATTACAACATCACCTGCAAGGATTATGAACTAGGAAGCTGTATCTTACTTCTTGGGCAAAGACATCCATACAAATTTAAGTGGATACGGGCTTAAGATCGGATCCTGCGATAACTGTAAATTGTAACTGTATTTATATCTTTGACAACTCTTACGTACTTTTCTGATGACACTCCAATCTCCCTTATATATCATCATACTTTCTGCCATATAACTCTATCGTATAGGTCTCAGAAAAAGGATTTTACGCCGATCATTCAAAAATTTTGACATTTCTGACGAGATTTCTTGTAGATGAAGTCTGTACATCTAGTCGTTGCTAGGCAAAGAAAAGTATATAATCATTAGAAAATATTAATTTTTGTATTTTAAGGATATATTTCTTTACAGTTGTTTGTGTAGGTACTGCAAAAGTTATTAAGAACATGCCACTTCTGAAGGAGTTCCAGAAATGAAAAATTCATGGTTACATTTATAGGGAAGCCTGATGTCTAAATTATTGACAGTTTAAATTATTGGTTAGTGAATTAAAAATAAACACATTTTATTGCTAAAAAGTAAGTTATCTCTTTATAGTAACGGGTTGAGAAACCTACGCATACCAAAATTCTTATATTTTACTTGTTTTGAAGCTAGCAGTGCTAATTAGATTTTTGCCATAGTAAGCGTTTCTCGCTTTTATTCATCATCGTATATTTTTTATCTCTATTGTTGTCTATGACATTAAAGACACCTACTTTCCTCGTTATTGTTGTAAAGATTTATTATGCTTTGATTGGCCTAGTTACACTAAAAGACATCAAAAAGTTTGTAGCCATAAAACAAACGATATATCCAGGATCTTACTACCCATCAAATTGTAAATCGGCTTTTTCGGAAGTTCGATGGCGCCTGTAATGATTCATCAACAAATATCGATATCAACCATAAAATTTTTAGGTGTTAAATGTCAATTGAACAACATTATTCGTGAATATCAACTAAATTGGCTATTGAACTTGCTGTAAACCGCAAGGACGTCTTGCAATATAAAAAGTACGAATTTAAATCTTAATATCATTGTGGTATATCTCACCAAACTTATCGCAATGAACACCGAAGTAAGTAGGTTTTTATACTTTTGTAATAACACTATTTGGCGTATAATAATAGGCATAATTTGAAATATTTTATATAATCATGTCTCGGTAATATTTGGCATATTTTTGTTGTAATAGGTGAAGGTCAATATTACGATCAAGATATTTAACATGACTGATTTACTGTTGGTTTTTATACTTATTATTTATTACAATTACGTTTAAAAATAATGGTACTTTTGTTATAATAATCATAGGCGCCAAGTTTCCGCAGTTTTAGGGAGGTGGAGGGGGGCGGGTGTTACGTGTCGGTGAACAGTTCCACACTAAATCAAAAGAATGGTATTCTACGTATGAATTTTTATTATTTCCTTTGCTACAGTATATTGTATCCGGGAAAAAAATAGAAACTTTTTCAGATCTCCAGGTTTTGAGGTCCCTAGATCACGAAAAACATGTTTTCCCATGTTCGTCTGTCTGTCGTTCCGTTTGTGTGTCTGTCGTTCTGTCTGTCGGTCTGTCTGTTGGCGCGAAGACTTAAAAAATGTTCACCAAAAACAAATCAAATTTTGCATATACATAGAATATAAGAGGGTGAGCGCCACATAAAATTAATTTCTAGTTCTCGTTGCTCTAACTCAAACACGATTCATTTTACAAAAATTATATTTTGTTAATAGCTATAAGACGAGACCGCTGATATACATCCATTAGTTTGTAAAACATCATATTTTATACGCAGCTTTTTACATGGAAAATGAACTTCTAAATCGTATATGGCGTGGGCAAATAAAAAAAATTCTTTCTATTTTTACTAAGAATGCCTTTGGCCTTTATGGAATGTAGCTTTCTCGTTCGTAAAACCAGTTGCACATTTTATTTTATATACAGAGTGAACAAGTTACATTTTTTACGGGTTTTTAAGTCTTTAGATCACGAAACACATGGTTTCCCATCTCAGTTGGTTTGTCATTTAAAAACCTATTGATTGAAAGAAGATAAAATTTTGCCTGTACAAGATTGTGCTTCACCCTGGCTTGAAACCGGCCAAACTTTTTGTGGAATACATACAGGATGAGGCTCTTAAAAACTTAGTTTCTATTTTTGTTGCTTTAACTCATTTTCATCATTCGTAAAATTATGTGTGTTTATCATCGGGTGTGCAATTTTAAATAGATTTTTTTATTGTTGCTTTAAATAGGAAATAATGTAAGTTTAAAGAAATTATTCGGTCATACCTACAGCTTTTAATTAAAAGAGTTTTGTGGAAATCTTCCACACTAGCAGGTGTGCAAGATTTTGGCGAGAAATCCCGCGAGAGTGAAAGACTTACATTAAAAGACAAATAGGTGAGCACAGAAACACCAAAAAATAATTTGTATCGACACGTGGAATCTATATAATTATCTGTAGTAATATATTAAGGGATGGGGAAATTAACGAAAATCATTCCGAAGATTTTTTGCAGTGGAAATCGCTCGAGGGCTTGCCCGAGAGCGATTTCCTAATGGCAAAAAATCTGAGAATGATTTTCTGATTATTTCCCAATCCCGAAATGTATTTTGAAGATTATTTACCAAATAAAAAACTAACGATTTATTTTGCACAATTTAATGTATTGCAATTAAACACACAATTGGTATACTGTATAACAGAATGCTGATTGGAGTTTGAAGAAACAGAGCAAATTTTCGCTGCTGTGGTCTCTTCACAAATATCCATTCTGGGATGAATAGGTTGAGTACTGATGGGTTTTAATGATATTTAAATGATATCTCGAAATGACACTTTGACGTTTGTTTGTATTTTATTTGTTGTCCATAGTAACAACCAAAAACGCCATTGTTCGTTATCTAGATAATCATCAAACATCACCACGACAATAAAAAACCTGTTGTTACAGACGTGTGATTTTAACTGTTGACAAGGGCGATTTTCAGTTCTGACGGGGGAGATTTTCACTTTTGACAAGGGTGATTTTCACCGGAGAGCGGGAGATTATCGCTGAATAATCAGGTGAAAATCAACCCGCTTTTATAATGGATGAGGTAAATAATCAGTATAGTCTATTTGCTTTTAGACCCTAACCAAACATAAATATATTTTTTATAATAATTATCATCTTTTCCTTTTTGACAGGTTACATTCGCCCTTGTATTCTGCTTCGCTCTGGCTAATGCTGGACTCGTTGCTGTTCCTTCAGCTAACATTTTAGAAGGACCAAGCACTAGGACAAAAGTAGTAGGACCAGATGGAAGCATCATTGACGCTTATGCACCAGGTGGTAAAATTATCCTCGGAAACGACGCTGGACCTCTTATTCAACCTGCTCCTTTAGTACTTGCTCAACCAGCTATTGCTCAACCTAATGTTTACCCTGCATTTCAACTTAAACAAGTAATAGAACCTGCTCAGGAAACTACAGTTGATAGTAATAACGTTCAAGATAGTTTAGCTCGCATTTCTGAAGATAGGCAAAGAGTGCTCCTTCAACCTGGAACTCCTTCAAGAGTAGAAAACAGAGATTCGGTACCAATTACTGAAGAAGCTGAAGAAGCTTCCACTGCTACAACAGAATTATCATATACCACTGAAGACATTGAAACAGCCACTCCTGACTTAAGTGGTACTTATGTACCGGATAATTTCGAAAACCTGTATGATGATGGTAGCTACAGATCGGAGCATTACTGATATTTAGAGACTAAAATATTTTAATACAATGTGTTTAGTAAATTAATAAATTATATTAGCTATAAAATTACTTTCCTGTGTTGGACAAAATGTGAGAATCAAAATCAGGTACTACATATTTCGACATGTATTCATGTAAATCTCTGTTACCAAATCCTAAAGAAAGGAGACTTAAGTATGTCCTCATTTTAATAAAAAACTATTAGGTACATAGATAAACACGGTTATACCCAAAAGATAACAAGTTAAATGCATGCCTTAACTATTTTTTTATTTACTTAAGTGCATAATGTTTATTTCAGTAAATGGCATTTTTAATATAATTTTCCATTTCACAATATGTCCATTTATTTTGATATTTTCTAGCGCAATACTACATTTTCTTGATTTTATCAATTAAATTTATTTTGATTAGTACCATAACGGCACCATAATGCAGATCATAAGAATTTAAGGTTAAAATGTCACAGAACAACGAACCGTGAAGTAATATGAGTTAAATATGAATTTTATGCTAAGCAGTAAAAAATAGGTCTTCCTGACTTCAGTAAAAATATAACTTTATTTTAGATTTTTCTGGCTTTGATATTGATTAAATAAGTTTCGTTGCACTTTTATTCTAATTTATGAAAGGAGTATTTTATTCGTTTTAATCCCTACCAATCACCAGCGACAATTTCTACGTCAGAAATGATTGTGAAGTGGAAAAATTGTTTGACTTGTCGATTTGTCACTCGCGGTAAAATTTGATAAACAGATAGATATTAACGAAAATTACTTTATGTATGTTGACTACGTTTTACTCAGGAAATAGTTTGATTAAATACCATTCGTGCATTTAGTTTATACTGGCTAGCAAACATTACTTCAATAGCTACATCAGCAGCTAAAAAACTTGGTTTTCTCTTTCGAGCCAGAAAATACTTCTCTTCCAACTTACATACTCTTTATCAGGCGCGGCCCGTGAAATTTTAAAGTTGTATATCTCTGTTGCTACTTATGGGACCCATGCCGAGTTCAGTTTTTTTAACAGTGAGCCTACTAGGAATGTTTTGGTAAAGAAAAAAGCAATTTAAATATGCAAAAATTGAGAATAAATTCTCTAACCACCTGAAAATTCCTTATACAATAAGGATTTCAACAAATAATGGTAAAACAGCTATTCTCCGGGATATATGCCCCTCCGAGCGCTGAATTACATACCAAAATTTGCCGTATTTTCTTCTAACACAGTTAGATAATAAAATACTTGTTTTGAATGCAAGAAACTACTAGGAAGAAGGAAGCTTTTTCTTTAGTTAGGATGTCGTCACCTGCAGACCGGTTTCGAACTCGTTGGTTCTCATCAGTACAGGATAGACGAACATACCAACCTTCCGAAAAAGTAATCCCTTAAAGCTACAACTGTCGTACTGCATAAGCAGTGAGACACAGGCAGCGCCATCCATTAGCAGTTTCGAGCATTCAGAGTAGAGTTTACCGTAAGGTAAAATTTTCAAACGTATGAATGAAAGTTTACTTGTCAGGGGTACATATAAATATGCAAAAATTGAGAATAAATTCTCTAACCACCTGAAAATTCCTTATACAATAAGGATTTCAACAAATAATGGTAAAACAAATTTTGGTATGTAATTCAGCGCTCGGAGGGGCATATAGTATATAGTAAAGGGGCATATAGCATATAGTAAAGGGGCATATAGCATATAGTAAAACAGCTATTCTCCGGGCTGTTTTACCATTATTTGTTGAAATCCTTATTGTATAAGGAATTTTCAGGTGGTTAGAGAATTTATTTTCAATTTTTGCATATTCATATGTACCCCTGACAAGTAGACTTTCATTCATACGTTTAAAAAAGCAATTTGTAATTTGCGAAAAAAAGTTGAATTTTTGATTGACCCACCTGGAAAAAAATTAACACAGTTAGGTATTTTATTTATTATGTTTTCTAAACAAATTTTACATCACTTTGTCGACAATTCTTACATTTTAAGAGAAAAAATGTGTTAGTAGAAAGTTATAGTCGTTTGATTTTTTTTTAAATTATATTTTTAGGTTTCAAAAATTCTCGCCGATCTCGCCCATCGCCGCGCTGTTGGGGATTTAGCCCCTTTTTAAAGTTACTTCCACGGATTTTGCTTTAAGGAACTAGCCGCTATTATTTCCCCTTCATTTGTCCAGAGTTATTTGTTAATTTAATTGATAAGAAATTTGACTGATTTATAGTCATAGTAGTATAGTTACGAGAGGCTAGACTTTAAATTACATAATTTTGTTGACTGAAATACTGTTAATTTTTGATATTTATAATAAAAAATTAAAGTTGGTTTAATTACTTAAATGAACGTTAATTTATCTAATTTTAAAAAATTTCAAAACCTATGCGGGATCCCGCGTATAAACATTTGAAGTTCACATTGGCTAACTAAAATATCATATTTTAAAAGCTTATTACCTCAACGCGGCGTAAAATACACTAAAGGTGCGCGCACACTTAGGCGAAGCGTCGCGAAGCGAAGAGAAGAGAATTTTATCCGTTCAAGAAACTTACGTGCAATCAAATGGAAGCCCGCACAACGCTTCTCGACGCTTCAGTGTGCGGGCTCCCATTTGATTGCATGTAAAGTTCTTGGATGGATAAAATTCTCTTCTCTTCGCTTTGCGACGCTTCGCCTAAGTGTGCGTGCACCTTAAGACCGCATCACGAGAGGAACATTTGCTTTGCGGTTTGCCGTCTCGCGGTCGCCCCAGTCGCCTCGCTTTTCGGCGACACTGAGAGCAGACCAGGAGGTGCCAGCCCTAGTAATAAGAGAAATAAAGGTTCTTAAATTTTTATTTTTTTTATGATTTTTAATCTTTAAAGGCTTGTCATTTAAAAACGAATTAAGAAACAGACCTCGAGTTTGCGGTAAAATGTTCCTTTTTTGAAGATCTTTAAAATAAGGGACCAGACGGCATAAGGTTGCATTTAAAATTTTTGATCTCAACTCCCCAGCGTCACCCCTCAAGGGGGTTGAAGAAGTTAAATTACATAAAAAAGTAGATTTATTAACCAATACGATACAACTACAATTTGGTGTCTATCTTTATTAAAAGCAAGGATGTTTGCCTATACTAAGCCTTTTCAGACACCCTGTATGTTATATTACTTTAACTGAGGTCTTTACGTATTTCGCATTTTTAAATTACATAATGTTGGAAATAAATATTTGTATTTTATTTTCAAATCGGATTCTAATTTTATTTCCAACTAGGATAGAGACGTCCCTGGAATAACCTATGTTTACAATGCTTTAATTTTCTGTAATTTCTGTAATTTTTGTTCAAGTTTGCTTGTCAAATTTTGCCTCGGTGAGAATATCGAATAAATTGCTGACAAGATCTGTCAAACAATTTTTTCACTTAAACATTATTTTAAACACATTATGGTTGCTTGTGATTAACCAGAATTAAAACAAAGGAAATAGCCTTAATAGCGAAATTTTATCAGCCAGATATTAAACCCATTAAATGAAAAACACATTTTAAAATCGAGATTTTTACATCTCGTTGGCATGATATCAAGGTTGTTTTAAGCAAGGCAATTTTAATTTAATTTGATACCAATTTAATTAACCAATTTTATATACAGCAAACCGTTAACAGTTTGTCCACAATTTAAGAATAACTTACGTTTATTTTGCTCTAATTTGACTTTAAGAAACTCGAAATCTTTAATCTAAGGTAAAGTTAAATGCAAACGAAACTGCGCATGTAGGAGCTAGTTAACTATATTTATGGGGAATAAAAATCCCCCCAAACTTAAAAATTATAACTTTATTCTCTTTTATTTCTGATTTTTGGAGCTGTGTTCTTTTCCATTGCTTAGGTTTATCATTTGATGAAGCCAAAAGCAATAAGTAGATGTATACTGAGGATTGTAATTATTCTAGCAGTCATTCAGCACCTAAAAATATTCAAAAATTGTATGCATAACTAAATAAATCTTAAAAGATCTGTATAAGACCGATTAGAGATGTGCCATGAGAATGTTCTCAAGGGAATATGTCCGGAGAACGGTAAATTACCGAGAATATTTCCCGGCATAAATTCTCGAGAATTTATGATTTTAGAAAAAAATATAAATTACTGGAAAATTACGGAGAATATTTCCGACAACGAGAATGTTCTCGGGACAATTAATATTCTCCGAGAATTTATGAGAATTTACGGAAATTTAAGGTACTTAATTTATTTTAATGCCGCTATTGTACCATAGATGCAGCTGGAGCATCTTAATTTAGTTTCTGTGTTGTTTTAAACAACTTGTTTAGATATGTTATTTTATGCAATGCGATTCCAAGTTGTGTTTTATTTATAAATAAAGTTACGCGAAAATAATGGAAATAAAAATTTAATGTGTCTTTATTTTGACTAAGATGCGTAATCACGTTAATTTACAATTTAAATATTTTCTAAATTAGGTATTGCGAAGTGCTATCTATTTACTTTTTCAGATAAAATTATTGTAAAAATTACTTCTGGTAAAAAATATATTCTTTCAGATTATGCAGTCAAAACATAAAATTCTCCAACATATAAAATATATTCTCCAAAATTTCCGATAAATTCTCATTGTTCTCGGAGAATATTTCCCAAAAATAAATTTTCGAGAATGTTCCATTTCTAAGTGCAATTACATTTTTTTGAAGATTTATCAATCAAAGTGAAATGGCTCTGTATACTAACCTTTACAAACAAGTTTATCAACTCAATAAAATCGTATGTAAATCTATGAATGCCTTATTGCTTTCTTGTCTCTACTAATTTTAAGTTAATGAAATTTATTTTCCCAATATTCTGGAGATCGCAAAATGTAGTTAAGGAGAATTTATTTTAACAACTGCCATTTTCTTTTGGGACGTGTTATTTTAATAAATCTAGAAGGGGTTATCAAAACGACTTTCTTAATTATAACGAAAGTTGTGTTTTTAATTATAGGTACAAAGAACAGGCACATCGACTGTCAGGAGGAATTCTGATTAAAATTATCATAAAACAAATCAGCAACACAAAAAAATTCTCGGTTTTTTTTAACTAAAAAAATCCTTTCAAGCGTACATGTTTTTTCTTCCAAAAACTGGAATACTTCTTTGAAGTCCTTAACAGATAACATTTTGGAGATGAAGCTTAAATAAAAGTTGTGACACTTAATATACCAGCCGATGAACTTGTTAATTTGATACATACTGTCACCTAGAACAAAATTTGTTTTCATCTTAAATTAAAGGGTGGCTTTTTAAAAATCTAGTATTTCTCGTGATCGTGATCAGGCGGAGCAGTGGGAAGAAGAGCATTTTTTTTAAAATTCTAATGATAGTTCAAATCAGCACCGAATTTAATGAATAAAGGCTGAAAATTTTCAGGAAGAGTTTTGCTACAATGCTCCACTGCTACAATGCCAATACATTGTATCTTAAACTCTGAAAAGTTTACTCAATCCCATTCAAAATAAAATTCTCCTGAAACCATAAAAGTGGAAACGGGAATCGATTAGATGATCACTTATTTACATATATCTATAATATATATATATATATATATATATATATATATATATATATATATATATATATATATATATATATATATAACATAAAACACACAAAAATTAGGACCTAATAAATCCAAAATCCATAAGCTCACCATTCATAAACCTATGAACCCAACATCCAATAACCCAGTATTAATAGATTCAAAACCCATAAATCCAAAACTTGTTTAGGTATTGTTTATGATCGCTTTTAGAACCTCTTTCGACGTTGTGCGATGCCTAGTCTTCATTGGTTTCGGTTGTCCCAGTCTCCATCACGCAGATCTCTTGAGCTCATTGCTTCTCTGACGCCTTCCATCCAGTTTTTGCGTGGCCTTCCGCGTCTTTTCCTTGCCTGTGGAATCCAGTTTAACACTTTATGAGGTACTCTTGTGTCGTTCATCCTTTTCACATGTCCATACCATTTCAACTGCATACTTTCAATCTCCTCCACCACTGTTTTCTGTCTTCCCATTTGGTCTCTGATTGTGTCGTTCCTCACTCTTTCTAACCTTGATGTTCTTGTTGACCTCCTTAACGCATCCATTTCCACTGCAAGTAATTTCCTTTTGTTGTCTTCTGTTAATCTCCATGTCTCAGCGCCATATACGAGATTACTTTTGATGATCGTGTCATAAATTCTGAGTTTCCTCTCTTTTCCTATTTCATTGCTCCAAAGTACGTTATTAGTAGGCACTTTACTGCGTTTCTGGCCTTAATTACACAGGACCACAAATGGGAACCGAAAAAAGTCCTTTGGCGAGATTGATATCCTATATGTATTTTGGTGCGCTGATTACGAATCCGAGGTCCATATAACCCCAGCACATCACGTTCAAGGTCATTTGAAGGTCAAATGCATATATTACGGAAAAACAGAAAATCTGACCACGGATTTGGAAAGAGCGGGAAATTTTACGTTCAAATATGTAGTTTTTATTTTTTCCAACATGACCCTCCAAGGTCATCTGGGGGTGAAATGACTCACTGATAGACCAAATT
The DNA here is from genome assembly GCA_963971165.1 of Philopedon plagiatum. Lineage (NCBI taxonomy): Eukaryota > Metazoa > Arthropoda > Insecta > Coleoptera > Curculionidae > Philopedon > Philopedon plagiatum. Next base: position 34,017,641 of record OZ020197.1, on the reverse strand, counting down.
CTTATTTCCCATATAGGTACATCATCACAACTACAGACTTTTACGTACAACTTAGTCAGGTATCTTTAGGTTTTTTGAAACGCTGATTACGAATCCGAGGTCCATATAATCCCAGCACGTCACTTTCAAGGTGATGATGTATATGGGAAATAAGAATTTGGTCTATCGGTGAGTCATTTCACCCCCAGATGACCTTGGAGGGTCATGTTGGAAAAACTAAAAACTACATATTTGGACGTAAAATTTCCCGCTCTTTCCGAATCCATGGTCAGATTTTCTGTTTTTCCGTAATATATGCATTTGACCTTCAAATGACCTTGAACGTGATGTGCTGGGGTTATATGGACCTCGGATTTGTAATCAGCGCACCAAAATACATATTGGATATCAATCTCGCCAAAGGACTTTTTTCGGTTCCCATTTGTGGTCCTGTGTTATTTTTGGTTTAATTTCAATGTCATCACTACCGCTCTTGTCAATCATCACGCCTAGGTATTTGTACTCGCTACATGTTTGGACGCAATCATTTCCCAGTTGAATTGCTGTTTGCTCTGATCCCATACATATGTATTTCGTTTTCTGAATATTCGTCTCCAGTCCCCAAATTTCGTACTCTTCCTTTAGCTTGCGGGTCATATATTCTAGGTCTTCTTGATCCCCTGCACAAATAACCTGATCATCTGCGTAATGTGTATAGACAGGAGTCTTCACTTATTGGTATGCCCATGCCTCTAGATTTGGCTTTCGACTGTTTTAAGGCTTGATTAACATATATTTTGAATAAGGTTGGTGAGAGGCAGCAACCTTGCCTTAATCTTTTTGTCACACGGAACGGTTTCGATATATTATTTTATAGCCCCTGTACTGCTGCTAATCTAAAACTCAGTTACTCAAAACCCATATACAAAAAAACCTACGATCTCATTATCCCAAGACCTATTGGTCTATTAATACGATATCTTGGTATTAAAGCTGCAGTAGAGCGTTGGAGCAGAACTTTTTATGAAAATTTTAAGCCTGGTGCTGATTTGAACTAAGAATTTTGTCAAAAAATGCTCTTTTTCCCCACTGAGGCGCCAAGAACTCTCAACATGATGTTTTTTTCAGTTCTTTGTCTTTTAATCCAGTGATAATGTGTCCTATAATTTTTTTAGGTAAATTATAGTATGTGCATACGTAAGTTAAATATCCTGGAGTATCTTTCTACATCAGAAAAAAATGTTTTGGGTAACATTTTTGCGAGCATTTTGTTCATATTTTTACGTAAATTACCAGCTTAAAACTCCATTACCATGTACATATTTTATATGATAAAAATCTACTATAGGTCTGGTAGATAGTTTAATACCGTATACCGTAAAATGAAAATTAATATGGCTCAGATAATTGATCACCTCAAAAACCACTAATTAAATTTATATGTACTTAATCAATTATTCATATTCAAATATACATACAAACTTTTCCAAGCTAAATCATACACCAACTAATGTTTTGTTCACTTTGTAGTTACTTAAAAATAATAATGTCATGAATGTAGACAGCAACCAAACAGTAATTTGTTAATTGATTTTTGTAGTAGTACCTAAGTCCATGGCTTTAAATAAAATAGTTCCTTTAAAAACAAACATGTTTATTAACATGAGCAGAGTTAAAATATTCTTTAAATAAAGAACTGATAGGCGCTCACAATCAATATGAAATACTTTGTAAGTACTACTTTTCGTAACAATATTACCTAATATAGGGCATCTTTTTATTTTCAAATATATCTCACATGTTAAGCTATAACGAAATTCGTTGAATTCTGTGATCAGCTCGATGATGACAAATTTACTCTCCCTTTTAAATAATGCTTAATGTCAAATCTTACCATCTTTTCGGCTAATTATATAGAAAAAATCCGTTTTCTCTTGCAGCAATCCATTAGTTTATTCCTTGTTACTTTTACAACCTGAATTGTGACTACTTTGTGCGATTTTCTTCTTTTTCTCCAATCTTTAAAAATTGTTAAATATATTAGGAAGATAATTAGAAATTTATGTTAGATCAGGCTACTTTCTATTCTTACATATATTTCAAATATTTTCTAATACTTAGTGGGTTTGGTACCTGATCAAAATAAAGCCTATTTGAAAAACAACAAGGTATCTCATATTAAAAACCTTTTTATATTAGGCTACTTTTTTATTTTTTAAATATATTCCAAATACTTTCTGTTGCAATGGGTTTGGTATTTGATGTAAATAAGGGTCTATTTTGAAAACAACAAGGTGTGTCATATTGTATTGGGCACTTAACTTATATTAGGCTACTTTCTTCTATTTTTACATAATAATATATTCCACATACTTTCTGATACCTAATGGGTTTGATATTTGATGTAAATGAAGCCTAATTCACAAAGAACGAGGAGTGTTATGTTGTATTGGACATCTATCTTATATTAGGCTACTTTCCTCTATTTTTTACATATATTCCAAATACTTTCTGATATTTAATGGGTTTGGTACTTAATGTAAATGAAGCCTACTTCACAACAACAAGGCGTGTCATGTAAGATTGGACATCTATTTTATATTAGGCTACTTTCTACAATTTTCTCCATATATTCCAAATACTTTCTGATACTTAATATATTTGATACCTGATGTGAATAAAGTCTACTTCACAAACAACAAGGTGTGCTATGTTGGATTGTACATCTATCTTATATAAGGCTACTTTCTTCTATTTTCTTACATATATTCCAAATACTTTCTGATAATAAATGAATATAATGAATGATAAATGAACGAATGATGTAAATGAAGCTTACTTTGAAAGAGCAATACTTTTTTCTTGCTATTCCATTTCGGCTAGCTCTTCTAAGAAGGAAATAAAATTGAATAACATTAAGTCTATTTCAAATAGCACATTTATAGCCAAATGGATATCCATTAACATCCATATCTGAACATGCTTACTTTATTATTTGACACACAGATGACTTACTGTCCATTCAAATGACAACTCTGGGACGTTTCTCTGAACATGGCTTATTTTAAATCGTTTAACATACAACTGTTACCGATGACAAGTTAAATCAGGTTTTGTCTTGCCTTTCGTCGCCCAACGTTTTTAAATCTTGGCAACGATGTTGACTTTTGTTTAAAGCTTGTCTCAGCTGCATGCTCGGCCCCTAGGCCTTAACAACCAGGCTCATGCGTTCTGTTTAGGATTAAAAAATTATGATTTAAAATCATTAAACCCAACAACAAAATGGGAATCAAAAGAGGCCTCGCGTGTTTTATGCTACAATTTGATGTTCAACTACTTTTATTCCTTTTCCTTTATCGTGTTGGAATTTGGAGCATAATTAATATTTGAAATTATTTTACTTTAGAAAATAGCTATGGAATAGAAGAAACACACAGTCTACAACTTCTCAAATTAATTTATTTCTAAAAAATGACTTAATTTATTAAGGAACAAAGTAACTTTTCAGTAATTTTACATCTATTATTATTACGATAGCTGCATCCACTGGACGTTTCAGCAGTATCCATGAATGTACTGACTGCCCATTGGATATCCTGTGCTATCTAAGACGTTAAAAAATAGATATTATGAAATGTTTGGCACACTTTTGTAGAATACAATAATTTTACCTTGTGTCAAACTTTCATGTTCAGCAGTTGTGGCATTGATTTTTAGGTTTTGTTAACTCTAGTATGCTCAGTTGTCGTTAAGGCTGGTATTTTACCTAACGGGGGTACCACCACGAACATACAAGGTCCAAGCAGTCAATCCAGAATTGTGGGACCTGATGGGGCTGTCATAATAGCACAATCACCAGGAGGTCAAATTGTCCACGAAGAAACTCCCGCAGTATTTGGACCTGCAGGTCATTTTTTAGGTAAGGAACACTCATGTATGAAAATAATAAACTCGGTTTGCATAGGATGCTTGTTTATGCCATGCTCTAATCTTACCAGTATTATCTGTTGCACACTAGTTTTTTGACAACTTCGAAAAATAAATTCACAGATACTTTTTACACTACGGTCTCATATAGCTTGTCAACTTTGTCACTATTTTTGTTAATAATCACTACCCTGTTAGGCTATCTAGCTCTGCTAGGATATCCTTAAGCAGCTTACATACCCAATCCTTCTAGGATATTATATATTATACTTATTATTGGTATTTTAGCTTTATTTATCCTTGTTCTTTAATATAAGGTACCTATATAGTTTCAAATATATTTTTAATATATAGATTTAAAACATCGATCTGGCGCCATTATATTTTAGATTTACGACTTCTAGGCCCGCAATCCCCGTTTATAAACCCCGATGTCCCTGGTATGGCGGCTCACAAGGCAGTTGATACCATCGTTGCAGGACCACAGTTTGCCGCTGCTGCTAGACAATATGCAGCTCACACAGTCAGTGATGGTACACATTCAATAATGGGTGATCTTGAAACTCCTCCAGGAGGATCCACGGCTGGTATTGGCATTGAAATCCAATAAGTTTAAGTGTAAAAAGAATAGCATAGGATAACAATTTTAATTAGATAAATTAACTTTAAGTTTATTTGTTGTTTTAATTTAATAAGTCGCTTCTAAGTAAACAGGAAATTTGACAATGTTTGTAATAAAGGGAAAACTTTAAATTAAGTCGCTTGGTTTTAAAACCCACTAATTTGGGTCCAAAGGAGTTAGAGACGCCTTCACAGCCAGTTTTGTTCTCTTACGAATGGTTCTATCATCTGGCTACAAAGTCACTTAATCCTAACTAAAATGCAATCCCAAAAATTCACTGAGAATCATGTTGAACAAAATCCAATACAGCCAAGTTCCAGGCCGCGATTCAAATATTACAAAATCGATTTCAGCCAATCACAAAAGCCGTAGAGTTTTACGTTGTTAAAATTATTTCTTTGAACTGTGGTCATGCTCGATATTTATTTTGTCTCTTAGATTTTTTTCAGAGTAATTTAACATACAAGAGCTTTCCCATTAGGCCAGAAAAATATTTTGACTGTATGGTAGCAATCGCCACAAACTTTTTAAAATATCTCTTCATTTTATTTACCAAAGTCAATAAGCTTTCATTTTGTAAATATAAGTATTGTGTACTCATGCTTCAGGAAATAATACCCAAATAGTCTTTCACCTGTTTTTCAAAACAATAAAAAATTAGTGAGATCTGAAACCAGACTTCTCAATTAATGCATTATAGAAAATATTTAAATGTTATTGAATTAGAAAAGAAAACATTAAAACATTGAATTTTAGTAAAGATGTGCAGAAATATCAAGTTTCTAAAATGTGGTTTCACAAAACAAGAAATTACTTGGACTCAATTTTTAAAACAGAAAATCATAGAATAATTTAGGAATAGAGGAACAGAATTTAAATTGGATCAATGGATGTTCCATAACAATAATTGAAGTAATATCTCTGCAAACAAGCAATAATAAAACATTTAAAGAAATTAATTGAAAAAGTAATTATATTTATATTCTCCAACCAAATTTTTTTTATTGTGATAAAAATATTTGAACAAGTTCAGTCACAGCAAGGTCAGTCACAGAAACTTTTGTTTTGACGTCAGTACTCGCTGTGGTGTTGCCAAGTCTCTACACAGAAGATTTGGCTTTTATTAACAGGTTTATGTATATCGTCCTTAATTGTTAAGCAAAATTTCTCACAACTGAAATTAATAATAAACTTTACCTTCATAACCTCTTCCAGTGTTGAAACAGGTTTTTGACTCATTTCACATGTTCAATAATTTTTAATTTCGCTAGAGCCTTTCACAGTGTATGTTAGTACCAGGTACCTAAGAGTACGATTTTTTGATGCAAGGAAAAGTTGTTTCAAATACATTATTGTATTTACACTTGCCTATTTCCGACAAAAAAAAACTCCACAAAATAACTATAAAAACGAAAAGCGTAACAAAGTATAACAAAGTTTTTTACTAACACGCGCTTCCAAACGACGCATAACGAGGCACTGACGGTCAAAGTGCTCTAGTCTAGCGCAAGAGGAGCTGACGGTAGCACTGCATGAACCCGTTATGACGATGTGATGATGCGCAGTCATTTAACGCCAGATATTCACACAATCACAGCATGAGCTTTCGTCGCTCACCGCGTACCGGACGGTTGTCACGCTTCAGTTCAGAAAAAAGAAGCGTGAAAGTCATAGCGGTCAGCTCCTCTCGGCGCAAGAAATAGATAAAGAGAGAAGAGCGGTAAAAATGGGAACAAGGAAAGAGAGAGCACCGTATCCGAGTCCGAAAATTATCACCTAATTGTAATAGTCAGAACGTGTCGCCTTTTAAAATTAAAAAAAAAATCAATCGTCGATTATTATCGGAAACAGAAAAATTTATTTGTAAAAAACCGAGCATTAAAAGAGATATGGAGAATATCCTTCAACGGGTTCCGGACAATGCGCTGCGACGAGTGCACGCTTGTTTGGAAGCAAATAATACAGGACATTTTCAACATATTCTCGACTAGAAAAGTATAATTTTTTAAAACTAATTTGTTAGTTTTACTTATTGATATTTAAAATATGTTAGGCAAATATTAGTTAAAACTAAGGCTGCTGACAACAAGGAGCGTTTTTTCAGTGGTCTTTTTACTAATTTTTTTCTCTTAGGTTAAGAAAAGGTTTAAATTTTTTTTACGTGTCATAAATTACGCTTAAAACAGAAAATAAATTATCCTTAAAGATTTATATGCCTGGTAACGTTACAACAAATTCAATTGTTTCTCCGTCAAGCGCCATATGTTCGCTCAGCCAAGTGCGTCTAACTTGGATGGGTTTTAGGGTATTTTTGATAAGTTTTCAAATGTTCGATTTAAGAAAAAAAGTAATGGGTATGTCTGTAGACTACCCCAGGAGTTACCCATTCCAATATATGCAGTGAATTTCATAACACCCTATATATATATACATATATATATATATATATATATATATATATATATATATATATATATATATATATATATATATGTATATATATATAGAGAGAGAGAGAGAGAGAGAGAGAGAGAGAGAGAGAGAAACAGTTTACTTTCTACGACCAGCGAGTAAGCACAAGAAGATGCCAAATGAGATTTTGGCGAAACGTCTGCAAGTTTCACCTAGAAACGAATCAAACGAACGGATGTATTCCCGGATTAACCACGACACAAATTTCGCCATCCGTGAAACCCTACGCACTTCCATATATATATATATATATATATATATATATATATATATATATATATATATATATATATATATATATATATATATATATATATATATATATATATATATATATATATTGGAGGGGTTAGAAGCAAGAGTGTTCAAGTACAATACGATAATATGGAGAAAAGGGCGTTTAAAGTATTTTCCTTGTAAAACATGGGCACTACATTTTTTGTTAACAATATTTCAGACAAATGATTGATTGTAACTTAGTGATTAATAGTTTATTAACAAAGCACTTACATATCTAATATTAAAGAGAAACAAATGTACTTGAACCCTGTTGCCTATGGCGCGCCCACATAAGGATCCTGAATCAAGTTCATCGATTCGTAATATATTAATTTTTACGATTTTAAACTTCTTTCACTTCATTACACGTGTGTATAATTTTAGCCGTAAAAATGCAATCGTTGGTGACAGAAGCATGCCAAATTATGAGTAGGGTTACAACGTTGGTAGGTCGATATTTAAAAATCTTTAAAATAAAGGTACTTTATTTCGATTTTTCGTCCCTGCTCCCAGCGTAGAGTACACACTTTAAAGCATGTGATTAAATCCAAGAAGGGCGGCAGGTCTCTTAATAGGTCGCGTGGAAGTCGAGGCGCGCTGGCACGCTCCTTTACGAATTCCTTGTGTCGCCGTCAATTGCCTCACTCGCCGCGTTGTAGATTTTAACTCTAGTTGTGAGTGAAATGATAGGACACATTATTTTGAAAAAATGCTCATTGAGAAAAAGGAAAAATAAAAGATGGTGGATAAAAGAATGAATTTATCGAAGAACTCAAATTTTTGTAACCATTGAACTGACAAAGTATCTTAAAGATTTCAAAAAGTAACCTATGAAGATTGTGGCTTAAACTGTTATACTTGTGAAACTCAGCATGGCGAAACAAAATAAAAAGTTTGTCGCCACGAGTTAAATTATTTTGATTCGTGCAGGGAAATTATCTACTATTCGTATTTCACGAATAATCGCTGTACATAGAGTGTGATTTACGAAAGCGCGGCTCACATTTGTGATTCACGCCCCGTGTCAATGCTGATTAACCATTGACTGGCCCATAGGAACCGTAGATTCGTGACGAATCTGGTACCTACAAACGTATCTATGACAATACGCTCGGTGTACAAAGTGCGCTATTAATAAAGAAAAACAGACATTTTATCTTTTTTACACCGACTGTCTAGTCGATATAAAAAAGTATTTACACCTGTATTATTGTTCAATTAATAAAATAATTACATTTCTTTATTAAAAATAAAATGAGGTAAACCGAATGTCTATCTTGTCAACGGTTTCAAAACATTCAAGCCTAATTAAGTGGCTTTCCCTCGAGATTTGTAGGATAAATTTTCCACAACTCTTGGGTTCTGGAAAAAATATTTGTCTTAATAAAATAGAAAAGAAAACCACTTTTAAATCATTTTCTTTTTAATGATATTTATCTTGATAAATATCAAAAGTGTCAACCGCTTGTCAGCCACAAGCAATTTGTCTGAATCCTCTGTTCCATAGCCTACTTGTTTTCGATTTGTCCACCGCACTACCAAGCATAAGGAATCATTAACAAACAAGTGTGTTAGGAAAATAACGTATAGATGATAAATCATCATCAAATCATAAATTTTAAGTTCAGTAGATTTTTCTTAATAAGCTGAGGGAAAATAAATATATGATAAAGTTTGGGGGGGGGGGGGATAAAATATCAAAGTATGCGAAGACAATAATCAAAAGATGTCGCCCTTTTTTGCACGTGCAGTAAAACTGTCGATATGTTTTTACGACTAGTCGAACGTTTTTACGTTTGAAATGATCTATCGACCTTATTGAGAATTTTCTGAAAACTCAACTGTCGACGTTTTTTTGGTACGAGGTCCTAAAAGTCAGTTCATACTCTAATTAGCCAAGTCGAGCATCAACGAGGGAAAAGTAAAATAATTCCTTAATGCAGGTTAAATATTAATTTCATAACTAGTTATGGAAAAAGTAAACACAAAAATAAAATATTTTGTATTTTGCTCTTGACTCGGGTACAACAGAAGATAACGCGTTTTGAGCTGCCTCTTCCTTATCACTTCCGTCTCGGAATCGGACATTTTCAATATTTTTGAAAGAAAAAATTTAATTTTTGATGCCACACTTCTTTATAACATCATGACATGATATCCCAGACAACTGTCAACTACTATCCATTTCTAAAGTTTTGACCCCTCAGTTTGGAAGCTTGTAAAGTAAAAAGCACAATTTTAAAAAATATGATTTTCATATATTTCGGTAAAGTTACTTGTCTCTATTACATATGTAAAATTTTGTAACCGTAGATGCCTTGGTGCTTTTCTAATGGGAAGGTAATTGTAAAATTGTCACCATTTTTTCCCTATTTCATCAATGACTCAATTGTAAAAATTTATTGTGCCTTACTGGTACTCCCAGGCCTAACTAATTTTTTACAGGCGATAAAGTGAACCTTACTTTAGCCCAAAAAAATATTAGTTTTATTTTTTCTTTCTTAGGTTTGGTAGTAATATTCAAAAAATGATTGTGGTTATGTAATTCTACCAGTAATCTTACAGCAAAAACTTTTGTTTTTTTGTATTACATATAAAGAGATGTAACTTTACGTTTAACGAAAATTTTGTTTTGGCAGTTGTCATAAACGTAATTACAAACAATTAATTTGTGTAAAGGATAGCAGCATTGAGCTTGCGGGATGGAGCGGGGCGTCGAAGGTGCAATAGTATGGGCGTTAAGGTAATAATCATTAAAGTAATGCAATATAGTGAAGGTTTTTTTTTGTGCTCTATATGATAAATTAGGTAACTGGTACAATTAAGAAAAAATAAGTATATACATTGATAAATATTTACATTTATTTATATTTAACGATTTTCGATTGTTTCATTAAGATCTATAAAATAGGCAAAACGTGTGTAGTAGAACAATAGTAATTTAAAAATATTACTTCAAAGTGAGTAACGTAAATAGGCCAATTAGCTTTATTTATTTATAATTCACCTAAAAGAAAAACAATATTTTTGATGTTGCCTTATTTTTATGATTCGCATATGGTATTTGGAAAATTGTAACAAATGCTGTGTTAAGTTTGTCTGCATTTGCCTTTGCTTAATAATAAAAGAAATATGTGAAAGTGGCCTGTTTACGTAGAATCACATCTGATTTAACTTTTAAGGTACAAAGCCCTGACAAAATTTAGTTAAACCTAAAACTAAAAATAACCTGATTGGATTACACCACTCTTTTTTACCGAAGAATACCTACACTTATGGATCGTTTTCTCCTTCTTCATTACTAAAGTCTTCATTTGAATCATCATCTTCATCTAAATTTATAATTAATGGTTCTACAACAACATCAACTAAGTGGTCTTTTTCTCTGTAGGATTCCTCAATTTTATTAGCGTGTCCAACGCAATTTTCCCAAACAGAATTTGGCACGTTCTGCATCGTCTCGAGACACACATTTAGTACATTTGTGATTTTAAACGTAGTATTCAATTTTGCCACTTTATTTTTCACATATGCCCAAATTAATTGAATTGCGTTGAATTCACAGTGTGCAACAGGCAACCATAGAAGCTGTACATTATCATTACGTAACTCCTTTGTAATTGTATCTAAAAGATACGTTTTTGGAAAGTGATAGTTCTTGCATAGGTCTAAAAGCATTGGTTTGGTTAATTCATTAAACGTTGTAAATCCATCGGGCAATGTTGCTTTTCGCTGGGACATCCATTCTATTATTTTTTGTTTTGTCCAGGCAGTTGTAGGATTTCGAAAATTAGGATTCAACATTGTATGATACGGTGCTTGGTCAATTACGATTACTGATTTGTCAGGTATTACGGAAAGCACTGTTCTAAACCATTCGTCGTAATGTTGTTTATTCATCTCGTTATCGTAATTCACTGACGCCGCACTTTTTTTCCCAACGAAACACTTCAGGCAGCCATCCAAAAACCCATTTTTACTACCAATATGTAAGATAATAACCCGTTGTCCTGATCCTGATGGCAGTTTTATTCCACCTCTAAAGCCATTAATTTCCTGTATACCACCTCTGTATTCATCAAAATTATCCCGTTTTGTGGTATTAACTCTTTCAACCCAGCCAAACTTCCTTGAATGATTTGCACCGCACCATGTTTCATCTGTATAAAATATTTGCCAAGAATCTTCACGATATCTCTTTATGGCGTATAAGAATTCCGCTCTTCTGGCAGCAATTGTGTTTTGTTCCATTAAAATTGGTTTATTAATTAGTTTTTTCTAGGAAAACCCAAGTTCTTTAATCCATCGGTACAAAGTCAGTTCTGAAAATTCTGGTAAATAATCGACATCTTCTTTCAATTTCGGGTAAACTTCTTTTATAGAAGGAAACCGGCGCTCCAGGTAAAAATTTAATATTGTTCTCCTTATGACGCCTTGCAAAATCTCATCACATTCCAGTCGGGGCCTACCACTTCTCCCTTTTGATGGTATAATAATACCGGAACTTTTTTCTTCCGCAGTAACACGTTTAACGGTGCTTTCACTAATACCCAGGCAATCTGCTGTTCTTTTAACCACTTGCGCAATCAAAATATTTTCCAAACCGTTGTCTTTCTCTTGTTGAAAGTACGCTCTGACTTTTAATATAATATTTTTCATTTGTTCGTTGCACTGACGAGACATTTTAACTTATTAGACTGTAGTTTGGTACCGTATTTTTGGTTCAGATTACATCAGGTATTTATATAAATTCGAACAAGATAATCTTAAAAATCGTGTGAAAACAATAATAATTTCAAATTACTATCTACCACTAAAACCAAAAATTTAAATCAACAATAAGTAGATATAAACAACCACAATCAACTAAATAATATTATTTTACAAATCTTTTCAATACATAACAAATAGATTAAATTCTAAACAAATAAAAATACATGGACTTACGGACTACATACGACCTTTACGACGACGCCACCGTACTGTGATTATGTCGGTAAAGGCGTTTGACACTTTGCATCTCTTTCTTATGTGGCTTTTAATATTTATTACAATTTTTACAAGAACTAAAGGTGCTTTTTTTAAGTTTGTGTAATAAAATACATTTGTATAATAATAACTACGTCTACGAGTGTAAAGATTTTTTTAAAGGTTTTAAATTGTCCACAGTACAGCTGATACACAAACATCATTAAAAAATAAAAAAATACAATTTTAGACACATACTACCAATCTCTTGCGAAAGTATAGATATTTTTCTATCTACCTTCAAAATTGCATTCAAATAGGGAAAAAATTAACCAATATATAGTCATGAGAAAATCGTTTATCAGTATTAACGCAGTAAAATCGTTGTTTTTTTCTACTTGATTATGAATAAGTTCAATATCGTTTACACTACAATAATACATTTTTTGGCAGACACTCTTGGATAACGTCCTAACAAGCTGTAATTTTTTCAGTTTATTCTGCCCCGTGTTTTTTTTGTTATTGACCCTCAGACTGAGGGGTCAAAACTTTAGAAATGGATAGTAGGTACCTACCAGATGAAATAAAAATTTCTTCGTCTGATGCCTACTTAGATGTTTAGATACAGTAATTAAAAATTAGTAATTTTATTTACATATTTTTGACAAAATTAGAAAAAATATTGTATAAAACACGTTAAGAGATGCAATTTTGTTTAACTCGTCTATTTTGACGAATCTCGTTTCGCTCGTCCCTCAAACATTACACTCGTTAAACAAAGTAAAAAGCATTTCCTAACTGGGGACATAAGTAGCTATTATGTTGGGTGTACCTATGTTCTGTAATCGATAATTACGAAATATTTAAAAAAAGGATTTAAAAAATTTGAAATAAATAGTGATGTATGTATATGTATATACAGGGTGGTGCAACCAAGATGGGGTGGACGATTGTGAGTAAACGGTGAGGAATTTCGAAAATTTTTTTATTGGATATTATCGATAGTCAAACACGCTATGTTTTAAAATTATAGCCATAATACAGGGTGGTCCGAAAAACTCGTGGCGAACCAAACTTGTATTTTTTTAAATGGGACACCCTGTATATAATTATTCCAATTGATTCTCCTGTTCGTTACGATCATTTTGATATAATGTTTATTGGGTCTAAAATGTATAGTAAGGGAATGTGACGCGGTTAAAGTTGAAAAAATGCTCACATTTCGGCCATTTTTTATAAAAATTTGAAACAGGTATGGAAAAACCAAATATTCCATAAAACGTTACATATCCTTGAATACATTAATCGCTTGCAATTTGTTTAAAATTATTCACTGTTATACAGGGTGGTCAAGATTTGCAAATACGCCCCGGACTCATTTTTTTTAAATGGAACACCCTATATATTTTATTCTCATGTTAAAGATAACATTACTAGCTTTCAAAAAATACCATACATGATGCCTTTCTGACCAACAGTTTTTTAGTAAACTAGCCGTGAAAGCAAGGTTTCTTCATTCTAATACGATTATACTGAATTTACGTTGTTTATTATTAAATATCTAATATTAGGAGGCCATGACACTATCATAAATGAAACAAAAGATTGACGAACTTGTCAAAGCTACTGCCGCATAATCCATTATTTACAAGTTAAGCGTAGGTGAGGTAAGAAAACTGAGACACGAAACCTTTATTTACATGTTTATTAGAGATATTTCAAGAAACAGAAAGTATTGTTTTTAGGTAATGTAAAGTAATTAATAAACCAGTTATAAACAACTTTTTGAGAAACGAGTTGCCAGTATTGCTTGAAGATTTACCTTTAATGGTAAGGGGACCCTTATGGTTTCAACATGATGGTGCGCCCCCCTTTACCATAGGAATGTAAGATATTTTGTCGATAATTGGAAGACAGATCGTTGGATTGGGCGAGGTGAACCAGTTAAGTGGCCAGTCAGATCACCCGAGTTAACACCACTAGATTTTTTCTACGGGGGCATGTTAAAAAAGAAGTCTATAAAGAGGTTCCCACCACAGTGAAAGATATGAAGGCGAGAATTAGAAACAGTTTTCGCAACATTTCAGAACAGACTTTGGGAAAAGTGAAACTTTCACTTATGGATAGACTTTGCCTTCAGCAAAATGGTGGCTTAGTTGAACACCTTTTATGAGCTTTTTTAATTGTTTATATTAAATTAGGTTGACAAGTAAGTACATAACACATAACTAAATAATTTTAAAAGGTGTTCTGTTTTTGCTTAATTAATTTTCTTACACTATTAATAATACTGATAACTGATTATCTTTGTTTATAACTGGTTTATTAATTACTTTAAATTTCGTAAAAACAATATTTTCTGTTTTTGGAAATATCTCTAATAAACATGTAAAGGTTTCGGGTCTCAGTTTTCTTACCTCACCTATGCTTAACTTGTAAATAATGGATTATGCGGCAGCAGCTTTGACAAGTTCGTCAATCTTTTGTTTCATTTATGATAGTGTCGTGGCCACCTAATATTAGATATTTAATAATAAACAACGTAAATTCAGTATAATCGTATTAGAATGAAGAAACTTTGCTTTTACGGCTAGTTTACTAAAAAACTGTTGGTCAGAAAGGCATCATGTATGGTATTTTTTGAAAGCTAGTAATGTTATCTTTAACATGAAAATAAAATATATAGGGTGTTCCATTTAAAAAAAATGAGTCCAGGGAGTATTTGCAAAACTTGACCGCCCTGTATAACAGTGAATAATTTTAAACAAATTGCAAGCGATTAATGTATTCAATGATGTGTAACGTTTTATGGAATATTTGGTTTTTCCATACCTGTTTCAAATTTTTTTTAAAAATGGCCGAACTGTGAGCCTTTTTTCAACTTTATCCGCGTCCCATTCCCTTACTATAAATTTTAGACCCAATAAACCCGATATCAAAATGATCGTAACGAACAGGGGAATCAATTGGAATAATTATATACAGGGTGTCCCATTTAAAAAAATACAAGTTTGGTTCGCCACGAGTTTTTCGGCCCACCCTGCATTATGGCTATAATTTTAAAACATAGCGTGTTTGACTATCGATAATATCCAAAAAAAAGTTTTTCGAAATTCCTCTCCGTTTACTCACAATCGTCCACCCCATCTTGGTTGCACCACCCTGTATAACTATGGATTCTTGTCAAACATATAGGTATTAGATATTTTTTTAAAAACCATCAATCACTTATAAAAAACTGTTTTAAAGGTACACATTTATAAATATGACTAAGCTTAATTTCATTGATTAAATATTAGATAGTTATAAATAAGACAGATTTTACTATTGTAATGCGGAACCTAATGAATTTCGGAGGGCAAGGTTACGTTCAAAAGTATAAAAATGTCGACGGGAAACTGAAAATATATCATTTCACATCGATCAAAAATTAAATCAAGTGCCATGAACTCCTTTGTAAGTATAGATATTCTTAAGCTAGAATCGTATTTTTAAAAGATAAATTTGCACAATAAAACACTTTTTTCATTTTAGGCTGTCATTACTCTCTTTGCCTGTTTGGCTGCCACAAACGCTGGTTTCTATCATGGACCTTCTGCTAAAATTCTTCAAGGACCCAGTAGCAAGACCACTGTTGTGGGACCAGATGGTAGCGCAATTTCAGCTGTTGCTCCAGGAGGTCAGATTGTACATGAAGAGCATCCAGGAGTTGTAGCTCATGCTGCCCCCATTCTAGCACATGCCGCTCCCGCTGTAGCTTATGCATCTCACTCAGTAGCCCACCATGTTCCTGTAGTAGCCCATGCCGCTCCTGTAGCCTACGCCGCCCACGCTGTTCCATCCACCGTAGTTGCTCATTCTTCCGCCTATGGTCATGGTAATACTGTTGTAGCTGGTCCCTCGGGTACCATCTCCACTGGCCATGCTTACCATGCTGCTCCCGTTGTAGCTCATGCTGCCCCTCTTGTAGCTCACGCTCATGAAGGTCAGTACGTCCATGACTACAGCGAAGCTTTGTACGACGATGGATCTTACAAACCTTATGTTTATAATCATTAAATATTTAGTGGTTAGCAGTAATAAAATCTGATGTGCCATTTTCACCGAACACTTATTTTATATGTACATTTATCAATCTGCACTATCTGTATGAGACATTATTAGTTATGCGGTATATCATTTTTTTCTTTTCTTTGAGGGACTTATGAAAAATTTGACATATTCCCATAATATGCTAAATCTTAGTACATAAAAGATACGTTGTTAGTACAACAAATTATGGACGACTATTTATTTATTTAGTAGGATTTACTAATGTACATACTTTATCCAAACTTGTAATTTGTACATATTATTGAAATAAAATCATTTACATTCATGCTATCATTTTTTACTTACTTATGAGGAAAGAAGAGTTATGATGTTTTTTAGCAGAGTAAATAATTTTATAACAATCATGAAAAATATAATGAAGTCAACTATATTTTCAACGTAAAAGCAAATGACATTTCTAACAATGTTAAAGGTATTAAAAAATAAATTGTATGTAGTAAATGAATCCTAAGCCTAAAAATATCTAGTAGAAAATTTAAAAACGTAGTAAAAAACTCAGTCAATGTAATTATTTACACACATCTTCAGAAGCACTGAATAGACTGTTTGCTGAAGAAACTTGTAATAAAAAGCAAGTATTTATAATTATTTGATATTGCACAGTAATGCCCAATAATATTTTTAAATGACTGAAAAATATTTATTAATACAATCTTGAAAATTAAAAAAATCAAGTTTCTGGAAGGTTGCTTTCTTTCCACGGGTTTGTCCTTGAATCCGCTTCGCTGTATCACGACTCATCGGCAAGACCAGGATCCACAAAAGGAAAGCAAACTTGCATAACTTCCGTCTCTGCTCTGGTGTCATTTTCAATCCTACAAAAAGCATACCTGCTGTCAACTACATTAGGCTCTCAGAGAACACATAAAAATTTAGAGAAAATCAACTGCAAAGACAGTCGTCACAATTATAGGAGTCACAGCTGGGTGGAGCTAAAAAAATCTTTTAATCCAGACAGTGTATAACTAATACAGTCTCCACAATTGAGCCTCTCCAATTTTCGGAAGGTATATTTATATTGCTTTGCTTCCACAGGTCCTTCTTTGGACGCATTTCGTCGTATCATGGCTCTTCGGTACGGCTAGAATTCGCACAATCCAGAAATTAGACTTGTCCAATTTTTGAGATTGTACTAATGTACTAGTTATTAGTTATGCCGGGTCTGGGGTCAAAAGACTTCTTTAGCGCTGTCTAGTTATGACTAGGGATGGGCGATAATGGGTTTTACCTATCGATAACCATCGGCAAGGTACCTATCGATAAGTTTTAGTTATCGATATGCCGATACTTATCGATTTATCGATAACTATCGATATATCGATAACTATCGATATATCGATAACTATCGATAACTATCGATATATCGATAACTATCGATTTATCGATATATCGATAACTATCGATAACTATCGATATATCGATAACTATCGATATATCGATAACTATCGATATGTCGATAACTATCGATATATCGATAACTATCGATAACTATCGATATATCGATCACTATCGATATGTCGATAACTATCGATATGTCGATAACTATCGATATGTCGATAACTATCGATATGTCGATAACTATCGATATATCGATAACTATCGATATATCGATAAATATAAATATCGATATATCGATAACTCCGATATATCAATAACTATCGATTTATCGATAACTATAAATTATATATATTAATACTTATAGATACATTAATATACATTTAAAAGGTAGTTCGTAATCGTAAGTGTTCGCTCGAGCCGATATTTACCAAATTTCTGCTTTCTGGAGGTTTACGAGAAGTGCTTTAGCAGTATATTATAATAATTAAAAAATTAATTACTGATAATGCACTAGGTGTTCCGAAATTAACGTACAATAATTCTAAGGCAGTTAATTAAAAATATACTGTAAGTTCATTAAAAACATCCTTTGAAAAACTAATAATAAGGCATTAACTCAAAATCGGAAACACATTTAAAACTAGTAATAGGTAAGCCAACTTCTGTTTTTGAGTAAAGGAAGTTGTGGGTAAAAAAATTACCATTTTTTTTAATGTACTGGTTTAGAATGCACAGTTTTGAGTAAAACTAATTCAACAGTGATGCAAAAGCTGGGCAATTCTTTCAGATAGGCAGCTCAAATTACTTCTGTATCTTGAAAACAAAGCTGAAGGCCCGGATTTATATATCTTTTTCCCACAGTTATGTAAGAAATCACATTCTAAAATTTAATACACCTAATGAACCCGCTTTGTCCTGATTTTTATCATCTGATGGTTTTTGTTGCTTTGAAGTTTTACTACCTACGTTAGAAGAATTCTTATCAAGAGAATAGTATCATACAGAGCTTTGCGAAGATTTTTTTAATAGGCACAATTACCTGTTTCGTTTTTACTATGTGGAAAGCATTTTTCTTCATTACACATGGGAAAGCGATTTGTGTAACTTAAGCAAATTATTTAATACTATAAGCACAGAAAACGTAACAACGGATGCGTGGGCACGGTGCATGTGGATCCTCCCTCAATATGACGTACGTTTAATGGACTGATGATTTGACAAACCATTTGGTCATTCGCGCCAGTTCGGCGTGGTTTCGGGGTCGCTAAAATTTGATGGAAGTCACGCTTAAAATACATTTTTGCCGAGCTTATGATGACGTAAAGCTGTAAGAGGCTTAATTCTTAAAAATAACTTTTATTTAAAAAATAATCTTTTTCCTTTGGACAAGGAGGTACCTAACTAAAATTAAGATACCATGGACTCTTGCTAAGCCAGCGAAAAATGAATAAAATTTGCTTAGGTATAGTTAAAGAGTTTCACCACGTACTATCAGCAAGTATAACCTATCGATATATCGATAACTATCCATATATCGAGTAATATCGATATATCGATGGTTATCGATATATCGATAACTATCGATATATCGATAACTATCGATATATCGATAGTTATCGATATATCGATAACTATCGATATATCGATAGTTATCGATATATCGGCAGTTATCGATATATCGGCAGTTATCGATAATTATCGATATATCGATAGTTATCGATATATCGATAGTTATCGATATATCGATAGTTATCGATATATCGATAGTTATCGATAGTTATCGATATATCGATAGTTATCGATATATCGATAGTTATCGATATATCGATAGTTATCGATATATCGATAGTTATCGATAGTTATCGATAGTTATCGATATATCGATAGTTATCGATATATCGATATATCGATATTTTTAAAAACATTTATCGATTGTCGATATATCGATAGTTATCGATAACTATCGATATATCGAAAAAAATTCCCATCCCTAGTTATGACTCTTGTAGATTGATGGCAGCAAGTAGGTATGCTTTAGGTGCCAAAACAAAAAAAAGGGCAAGCTCGAGTGCGACATTACGTTTTTATTGTTTAGGAATTGTTCTAAGAAATGTAAGAAATGTACACTATTTCATAATGGACGAATATCTAAACCTGTTCTTGCGAAAACAGAACGGTTTGTCATCCTAACTTACATCTTAGCATTTTTTTGATTACTTATACCTTCTGTCCATTTGTACTGATATATGAAAATTATTCGAAAAAACATTACAAACATTACGTGGAATTGAATGTAGAATTCAAAAATTAAAAAATATATAGGGTGTCTCATTTAAAACCAGAAAGTCGGTACTTGGCCAGGAGAAATTAAACACCCTGTGTATGCGAAAATAAAATACTTTCAAATCTTAAGTCAATCCAAAAAAAATTTGTATCAAACTTTTGTTTGTAGCTCTTGCAGATTCTGAGATCGGATATTGGGTCATCTTACGTGGACTACCCTGTATATCTGCCCACAACGATAACTAAAAGAAAAACTACAAAGCATTTTATGCTGGATGAGAAGATTTAGTCACACCAGAATTACAGTGTCTTCCGGCTTTGCTCGGGAGGTCACAGAGTGGATCTTCAACACTCTTCGGCAGATTTCTTGTACAACCAAAAATCATTTTTTGCAGGCAGGCGTAGACTACAAAGCACTTTGTGCTGGACGAGAATAATTAATCACAGCAAAGTCACAGTGTCTCCCGGCTTCGCCCGGGAGGTCACAGCGTGGATTTTCAAAACCATCGGACGGATTTGAATAACTTTTGGACCAGTTAAAAGTATTTTGTTGCAGATTGGCATAGACACAGTACACAAAGCATTTTGTGCTGGATGAGATGATTTAGTCACAGCAAAATCACAGTGTCGCCCGGGTTCCCCGGTAGGTCACAGAGTGAATCTTCAAAATTATTCGACGGACTCGAATATCTCTTGGACCACTGAAAAACATTTTTTGCAGATTGTCATAGGCGTATAGAAAGCATTTTGTGCTGGATGAGAACATTGAACCACAACAAAATTGCAGTGTCTCCCGGCTTCGCAGTGGTGGTCACAGAGTGGATCTCCTAAACTATTCGACGGATTTGAATAACTCTTGAATCACTGAAAAGCATATTTTGCCGATTGGCATAGAGGTATAAAAATCATTTTGTGCTGGATGAGAATATTGAATCACACCAAAATTAGAGTGTGGGCTAGCTTCGCCGGGGTGGTCACAGAGTGGATCTCCAAAACTATTCGACAGATTTGAATAACTCTTGGACCACTGAGAAGCATTTTTTGCAGATTAACATAGATGTATAAAAAGCATTTTTTGCTGGATGAGAATATTGAATCACACCAAAATAACAGTGTCTCTCGGCTTCCCCCGGGAGCTCACAAAGTGGATCTTCAAACTTATTCGACGAATTTGAATAACTGTTGGAATACTGAAAAATATTTTTTGCAAATTGGCATAGACGTATACAAAGTATTTTGTACTGGATGAGAGTATTAAATCACACCGAAATCACAGTGTCTCCCGGCTTCGCCCGGGTTGTCAAAGAGTGGATCTCCAAACTTTGTTATATCATATGTCCGCCAACAAGCTGATTATATTATTTAGGTACATATTTATGCTATTACTTATACTTACATTGCTATACATTCAATAAAAAGTATTACCATACTTTGCATTGAATGTATTCATATGCATTATTTTTAAGCTAATTGAAATAATGTTACAATCCCTTTCTATATAAAAGGCGATTTATTATTATTACAATATTATTATATTATTGTGTGTGGCTATATAATCCACACTATCTTTGTTGGCATCCAACAGAACAACAGAACTTTATTTTAAAAAATCTGCTTGACGGCTGAAACCTCGACAAAAGCATATTAAAATAAAAACAAAAATTTCTGATACATAACATTTTTTTCAAGATATTAGTTATATACTTATCTTATTTTCTAAAAAAACATTTTACTATAAACCACGTACAAAATTGACCCCTACATTGTTCTTGCAATAAAATATAATAAGACAGATTTCTTCTCATTTGTCTTTTATTTTGCTTGATTTACTTACCCAATCTATTTTTCTCCAGCCTATTATACGAGTACCTATATTAACTTTCTTTAAGCGAAAGAAGGCGAATAGGAACAAAGAAGCAGATACTTATTCTTTTATAATTTTTTTATTTTATATTATTATTTTATTTCAATATTATTTACAAAAATACTTTATTTCTCATGGGAATAAGAATAAGAAAAATCAACTCATGATAGCAAATAAATAAATTAGGAAAATGTGTTTGTATATTAAATTAATAACTTACATATCATATACAATTCAATTTGTTATTCTCGGGTCAGACGTTCTGAAACTGTTTTATTATATTACCTGACTTTCATACTATCAAGTGAGTTATGTTATCGGGCATCATGAATTCCTGTGAAAGTTCACATAAGTATTTTTTTCCAGGTTTTTGGTCTATTTAGGAAAAGAGAGGGAACTAAAATGTATTCAGATGATTATTGTTATAGTCATCTTAACAATATTTTACTTTAGGCTATAATTGATTTGTTCCTCTGCGGGAAGTTCCTTTGGCAGGAACTCATGCTACGCGCATTGCTCAAGTTCTTTAACATTTTGTAACATATTTGCAAATAAAAACTAAAATGAATGAGTTCGTACCATCAGCATTTACATATTTTTATTTTTTCAACTCTGATAATAATTTTGGCTGAGCGATCCTTTTGATGATGAGGGTGGGCAACAGCAATTTCTTTGTGTTTTCCCGAAAAATGTTTAAAAAATGCATAAAAATATGCATCATATATATTGTTGAATTCGTGCTTCGATAAGCTTTCATCTGACACACGATGTCCTTCATTTTTTTCCCAAGTTATTCCCTGAAATTAACTCACAGAATCAAAATTCAACCCTTTATACTTCACGTCCATAATTGGTCCACCACACTCTATCTCTATATTTCAAATTTTTACGTCGAACAGTTTCAGAGATAATTGCCTGTGACAGACAGACGGACGGACACCGAAGCGATTCCATAAGTGTTCCGTTTTGCTAATTTTAGCGCGGAACATTAAAAATAATATAAAATATGAACCTAGGTTTGTGATTTGAACGCCATATACATATAGGGAAAATTCCACTAAGATCATATATTCATCGTAAAAGTAGACAGAATTTTTAAAGAAATTTCCTATCTTGTGTGACAAATTTAAAAGTTAATTTTTCATACAAAATCGTTAGATATGTATAACACATTATTTCTTTAAATTATTACCTGCTATTACCTGGTTAAATTATTACCCTGTACTGTATGTAAAAGCTTTATTGTAACTAAAACCTGTAGGTGCATCCAAATTCTTTTTTTAAACTTACGTCATCGACTTACAGCAACAAGAAACAACACTATTTAAAATTGCTTACCCTATATGAATGAGCACCTAATTTTCTAAAATAATAATGATCTAGTAATGCAAAATACAATTAGTTTTTTACACCAACAACAAAAAGTATGTGGGGTATCAAAAAATGTGCTTTTACATATGTACATATGTCAACGGTAAAATCCTTTAGCTATGTAGAAAATATAATTTTTGTAAAATGAATCGCTTGTAAGTTAAAGCAACAAAAATATACACTAATCTGTTACGTGCTTTGCATATTTTATTTGGGATTTTCATGCGAATAGACAGACCGACAGAATGAGATACCATGTTTCGTGATCTGGAGATCCAAAAATGTAAAGATCAGACAAATCTCAAGAGGTGATTTTTTCACGAATACAACAGTTCGTCTAGCGAGGTTAGTTAAAGTCGACTTGTTTAATAAATATATTTATTTTATTTTGAACAGAAAAACTACAAAAATATCTTATATAAACGAGGTCTTTGTGAAATAAAAATACAATTTATTTGTGGTTTAATAGTAGATATGAGGTTTGTAAGATCCATCATCATACAAAGCTTCATTGTAGTCGTGAACATATTGACCTTCGTGTCCGTAATGAGCAGCATGAGCTACAATAGGAGCAACATGAGCTACAACGGGAGCAGCATAACCATGATGACCAGTTGAGATAGTTCCAGAAGGTCCAGCAACTACAGTGTTTCCATGTCCATAGGCAGAAGAGTGGGCTACGACTGCAGAATGGGCGGCGTGGGCTACAATAGGGCCATGGTGGGCAATACTGTGAGAAGCATAAGCTACAGCGGGAGTGGCATGGGCTAAAATGGGAGCAGCATGGGCAACAACTCCTGGGTGCTCTTCATGTACAATCTGACCACCTGGGGCAACAGCTGAAATTGCGCTACCATCTGGTCCAACAACGGTGGTTTTGCTACTGGGTCCTTGGATAATTCTTGCAGAGGGGCCGTGGTATAAACCAGCATTTGTGACAGCCAAGCAGGCGAAGAAAGCAATAATAGCCTAAAATATTGTTGCATCAGTACAGAATGCTTAATTCTATTAATGTAATTACAATTTAACTAACGCATTGATTCATTATTTTATCTACTGGCGTGTCAAAATGATTTATTTTTTCGGACTGAGTACTATAATGATTTTATTATAGTCCTAGGACTATAATGATTAAAAAAATGAATATAAATAAATTATAAACAGTTTCTTAGTAACTTGGAAGCCTCATAGAAACGGTAGCCTACTTGAATGTCAATTATAAGTAATTATCACCCAGGGGTTCTTAATATAATAGGGATACATTTTTTAAAGTAATTTACGCCAGAAAATAAAATTTTGGATGAAATTCGGATCATAAACCATCCTCATGGCATAGCTTTTTTGAATTTGTTTTTGAATTCATTTTCAACTAATTTAAATACAATCACGGTTTGGTTTGAACAAATTATAGGCGCCAATGATATTAAAAAATTCTTACATTCTGAGAATTAGCAGATAAATAAATTAGCAAAAAAAATTATTCTTAGTTTTCTCAAAAACGCATCCACTTTCAGATATCCTAAATTCCTTTATAAATGTTGTAAATATCTTGTAAATGTTAGATTTTGCCCAATTGTTATTTCTGTAATAAATATTATTGCCTATTAATATTTTTAAGTCATTTATTCGAGGACAATAAAATTAGTTTTTTTGGCGTCAGTGGGCTTTACAAATATTAAAGATTGAAGAAGAATAATGCGTTTGCGAATTATTTCTAGTAATACAATTTTTCTTCTTTATTTGACAAGAAAATCATTCTCTAGAAATTCTTTGTCACAATTATTAAACATTTTTAATAATATATGCTTCCACAGACAGTTACATGAAGAACATAATATAAAAATATACTTACAAAGGAGTTCATGTTGTTTAGTTGAATTTTTGGTAATGATCGAATGATATCTATTTAGTTCTAATTCGATCTTTTTATAGAATGAAGCAGGAGTAACCTCGCCCCCGAAATATATTTTATTTCCGCACAATTGTAGTAAATGTTATCTAATTACTGCTATCTAAAGAAATGAGTTAGTCATATCTGTTATAAATGAGCCTGTATGTAAAAATATTTGTTTTTGTATCAGGAGCGCGCAACTAATGGTAAAAAAAGCCAGTAACAATTACTCGAACGCTCTAAAACATTTCGCGTTCGTAACACCACAAATAAAATATTGTTGTAACAAGTATTGTTAAAACAAAATAAGATAAAAATTATAACAAAATAGCTACTGAAGAAAAGCTCCTTGTTACTAAAATTAAGAAGACCCAATAGGAAAATATATAATTTATCTTTACACAATAAACTAGAGAATTATTAAAAAATATGTAAAGATAAGCTAGCAACAATAAGACAATGCTGTTGTTACATGGAAATATATAAATAATTTGAGAATGTCCTACTAGGTCCATAGGTCCCTTATAGGTTTTCATGATTAGTGACAGGAATATACATATGGTTGTCGAACATTTTCTTAACAATATCAGGAATTTGCCAAAAAATCTTTTTCTACAACCGTCGATACGACAATGTTTGCGCATTGATACTGTCCGAAGATAAACTTGTTTTCAGTGCAACTATTTCTTCTACGTTAGCATGACACCATGCGCGAAATATTTTGCGTACTAGTGAGCAAAATATTTGCACACATTACCATAAAATAGGATCCATATATTAAATTTACTGCTTTTTGCAAACAGTATTAAAAGTCCATTTTCAAACCTGTTATTCAAGTGTCAAAAGAGTCATTTTTAGTCACCGGCTTTAAAAACTATTATGAATGAAACAAAAATTTTTGTATTAAGTGCAAAATTTAATTAATTAGCAGAGCGCTTTCGACCTTATAGGTCATCATCATTTGAACGAACAACAGTTAAACACATTAAAATATTCTTACATTACAATTAAAATCAGACAATAATTTCACAAAACAATTTTAAATTTTTAAATTCTGCTCAAACGGTCACATTTTTGATGGTGTGAGATCTGATAAACGATTACAACAGATCTCACACCATCAAAAATGTGACCGTTTGAGCAGAATTTAAAAATGTAAAATTGTTTTGTGAAATGATTGTCTGATTTTAATTGTAGTGTAAGCATATTTTAATGTGTTTCACTGTTGTTCGTTCAAATGTATTTCTGACTGGCATCCTGACAAGAAGCACTGATAATGACCTATAAGGTCGAAAGCGCTCTGCTAATTAATTAAATTTTGCACTTAATACAAAAATTTTTGTTTCATTCATACTTAAAAAGTGCACTGGTGTTAAAAGTAAATGACTTTTGAACCCGGTGTTTGAAGGGTATTACTCAGTTAAGTTTCTAATTAAAATTTCGTACTATTCCCTTGATTTTTTGGTAGAAAATCCAAAAAAGTCCTGCTGCTTCGTAGATTTCTGAAGTTGGCGTATTTTCTTTATTTTCCCTCATAAAATAATTTGGGATACTAAACAACTTTGTGTCACTTTTTTACAAGATTTTCAGTAACCATCGAAAGACTCGATTTTTGGAATTATTTTTGAAGGTACTTTAGGAGTATAATTTTTAAATATTTTTTTAAAATTTTTGTCTTTTTTTACATACTTATGGAATCACTTAGGTGTCCGTCCGCCCGTCTGTCATGGGCGATTTTCTCTGAAACTATTCAACGTAAAAATTTAAAATTTGGCACATAAATAGAGTGTGATGGCCCAA
Source organism: Philopedon plagiatum (assembly GCA_963971165.1). NCBI lineage: Eukaryota > Metazoa > Arthropoda > Insecta > Coleoptera > Curculionidae > Philopedon > Philopedon plagiatum. The sequence continues at coordinate 33,990,734 of OZ020197.1, read as the reverse complement.
TTATAGACGTCAAGTACAAAAAGTAAAATTTTGATGCTGGGAGTGAATTTTGGGGGGTAAATTGCGCAAGGGCATCGCGTAGGGTGTCAAATAAATGCTTATTTAAGCAAGAATTCAACGATATATATGATGTATTTTTTTATTGCATTTTTTAAAACATTTTTCCGGAAAACGCTTATCACCAGAAGGACCGCTCAGAAAAATCTGAAAAAATCTGGAACAAATGAGGTGTAGATTGAGCCAAAATTATCAGGATTGAAAAATTCTAGCGCCGTCAAGTGTTATAAACAATTTAATTGTTTGTTTCCTTATAACTGCTGAGCCATTGGTTTTAGAGAAAAAGTTTTTCGACAAAAATATTTCTCACGATATAAAGAACAACCTTTGTTCTTACACGTTTTTCCAAATTTTTAATTTGGCCCGCTTAGCTCCGCGCATAAGCGATGTGATACGGCGTTGGTGCCGTCGGCGCCGGGTAGCACGGCAGATGGTCGGAGATCGGGCGGCCTAGGTTTCCTCAGGTTAAGTGGGAGGCTAATGGCACGGAACACTAATTGTGCAAGAATAGCTTGCACTTGACCAATTTTTTTTTATCTAAGACAGCCCACGTCGACTTCAAGCCAAAGTAATAACGTACTGTGGGCGTCTGAAGAGAAGGGAAATGTAATCTTATCAAGGGATTTAAAAGATTGGAGGTTTGGGGGAAGGGAAAACATCTGCAAGCAATTCGTTCCATAATCCGGAAACCCTAGGTATGAATGAAAGAGAAGTGGGATGTTCTAGGCTTTTGTTGCTGGACAGTTATGAGATGCATGCGTACGTATTGCGCCTCTTGTTGTTCTATTAGGAACAGTCAAGGGGGGAATTATAGCGGCTAGTGATTTAGAGCAAGATCCGCGGAAATATGGGTAGAAAAGGGGCAAATCCCTAACAGCGCGGCGATGAGCGAGAAAAGGCAGTTTTCTGGGTCATGCTTACTTAAATGTTTGGATTTGTATTAAAATACGAATCCACTGGTTATTTTTATAGAACTGCTCGTTGCTGTGCGTCTACTGCTTGGTTTTCAAGTATCAAGCAACTTATTTACAATAAATAGGTAGGTAATTTGTTCTAATTTTAATCTTAATTTATTTTAATATATTAACAGCCAATTCGATAAAAGTTGTAGAATAATGTATTATATATATATATATATATATATATATATATATATATATATATATATATATATATATATAATAACTATATAAAATGTTGTTGGTGTTACAAATATGAAATGTTTAAGAGCATTCGAATGACTCTTTGACTCGTCAACAAGTAACAATCTCAATACAAAAATAATTTTTGTACATACAGGCTCACGTATAACAAACTTGGCTAAGCTATTTTTTTAGAAAGCAGTAATTAGATAAAATTTACAACTATTGTGCGGAAACAAAATGTATTTCGGGGGACGAGGTTACTCACGCTCCATAGTATAAAAAGATCAAATTGGAAATAAATGGTATCATTCTATCATTACCAAAAATAAATTAAGCATCATGAACTCCTTCGTAAGTATATCATTTGTATTATGTTCAATAAAATGTCTATGGAAATATGGATGCATATAAAGGAAGTTTAATAATAATTGTGTCACAGGATTGTGCGGGAGGATTTTCTTATAAAATAAAAAACAAAAAATATATTAATTAATAGAAATAATGTCCGATTAAATACTTTGTTTTCAATATATACGGCGCAAAAAAACCATTTACCCAACTATTTTTATAAAGTCACAGGCGCAAAAGTTGAAGATATATCAGAAATCCAAAAATCAATTCACTTAAAAAATATATGGATGCACTACAATACAATAATTATAACAAGAAATACCAATTAGGCACATTCTTACACATAGGTACAACAAAATTTAAAAAATTTTAACGAAATGTTTTTAAGAAAATTTGTAAGGCTTATTTTTTACTATCCTAATTCTAAAATTAAGGGAATTTATTGCTTCAGTTGCAGAAAAACTTTGTTTGAAATAAACGATGATACTTTTCTTGTTTCTGCCGCTGATTGAATTGAAAAAAAAATTGTTTGTTATGCACATTAGTAGCCTAATTAATTATACCCTTAGTTTAATGAAATTAATGAAAAATTATTCTAAAAGTCTATAAATAAAGATATTTTCTGACACACACCTCAAAATATTTGCAACCCCTATTAACATCACATTTCCTTATTATTTTTATGAAAAAAATCTCTTTTTGATATCCTGTAAAATAGCTAGTTAACATGTCAAATATTAAATTATAATATTAATAATATTAAACTGTTGTTACTAATTCAAAATTATTTCAGGCTATCATTGCCTTCTTCGCCAGCTTGGCTGCTGCAAATGGTGGTTTATACCACGGACCCTCTGCAAATATTCTTCAAGGACCCAGTAGGAGAACCACCGTTGTAGGACCAGATGGTAGCGCAATTTCAGCTCTTGCCCCAGGTGGTCAGATTGTACATGAAGAGCACCCAGGAGTTGTAGCCTATGCTGCTCCCGTTCTAGCCCATGCCACTCCCGCTGTGGCTTATGCTTCTCACAGTATTACGCACCATGCCCCTATTGTAGCTCACTCCGCACATTCTGCAGTCGTAGCCCACTCTTCTGCTTATGAACATGGCAACACTGTAGTTTCTGGACCTTCTGGAACTATCTCAACTGGTCATCATGGTTATGCTGCTCCCGTTGTAGCTCATGCTGCTCCTATTGTAGCTCATGCAGCTTATTACGGACACGAAGGCCAATATATTCATGATAACACTGAAACTTTATATGATGATGGATCTTACAAACCTTATATCTACCATCATTAAGCATTGACATTAGGACCAAAGTTTTGTGTGTTATTTATATGTATTACACAATTAAATTACATTTTTATTTTACGTAGGTCTAATTTATACAAGAAGTATTTTTTCTGTTAAAAGATAAAATAAAAATAAACATATCAATTAAACCAAGTTGACGTTTATTTTCCGCTGGATTCTTTTATGTCGTTTGTAATAAGAAACGTTTTATTTTAAAATATGTAATGCTACTTTAATGGAAAAAAATAAAGATAACAAAATGCTGTTAAAAGGCATTATTAGGTGAGATTAAATACCATAAAAAAATTATTTGATATCCTTATTGACATGGAGAAATGCTAAATTACACTTTAGTGTATATAAATAATTTAAACCAGCCCAACCCTTACCTAAATAACATGTTTAAAGCCTAATATCAGTTTTGTAAAAATAAGAACATGTGTTGAAAGATACAATCCTTCTTCTTATGCTGAAAAAATAAATCTGCATACGGAACCGAATATTAAAATTTAGAAAATTGTTGAGTACATTATGGTAACTCGAAGAAAGACAATATTTTTGAAAAAAAAATAGTGTTTACTTTTACAAAATCTTGTTAGAGCGGTTTACTTGTTTATGGAGACGTACGATACAACCTTTCTGAACATTTACCGGCCCCAGTCCTCAACCACGAACGGATTGGATATTCGTGGACATTGTGGACTTGTTTAGCAGGATGTACGGCCACACATCTGTCGCATGCCCATGGCATATCCAGATCGATCTAATGCTCCTCTCTGCTTTAGGGTTCAAAATAAGTACCAGTCCGCCGAAAAAAACTGGGACAGCAAAATGTCTTCAAAATATTTTTGAAATTATTATTTGAAATTAAAATTCAGAAAACTGTTGAGGAGGTACATTATGGTAACCCAATGAAAAAAAATATTGTTGAAAAAAAATTAGTGTTCGTGTTTTATATTTTTTTTATAGTGTTTTATTTCTTTATGGAGACGTGTGAATAGAACCTTTCTGAACATTTATAGTCCACAATCCTCAACCACGAACGGATCGGATATTCGCGAACATGCTAAATATCATTATTTACCAGGATGTACGGCCACATATCTGTCGCATAACCATAGCATATCTAGATCAATCTAATGCTGATCTTTGCCTTAGGTTCAAAATACGTACCATTGTGCCTAAAAAAACTGGGACAGAAAAATGTACTTTAATCTCTTGGACTAATAGAAAATATTTTCTGTCAAACTGATAACACGCTAAGTTGTCAGTTTGATTTAATTTCATCGTTCCGTTTAAAGAAAATTTATTTTCTAAAAAATGCCCGTATAACCCCCTAGCAAAAAGCGGTTATTTACACTCAACTGAGAGATGGGGTTCATGTAAGGGGAACATTACAGATGAATTAGGAATTAGCAAAAATACCGTGCTATTGGCTTAGAGTTGATACAAAATACTAGGAACAGGTACTTTGTAAGTGCAATTAAAATCAAACAGTGTAATTATGTGTGTCGCTGGATAAAACAGTGATATTCTGACTTTCTACAAGTTATGTAGTAGAAAAAAGATGTTAGACAAAATTTAGCAAAGACAAATCTAAAAAGAAAGCCAGCATGTCTTCGCCCATGTCACCAAGATACACTGGCAAAATTCATAACAAGCAACGTTATTGAAGCTAACTTACACATTGTTAAGGAACTAGTGATTGCAACCCCGCAGTGTTTCAAATCCCGCAGGGCATTTGCGGGATTGGTTCTAATCCCGCGGGATCCCGCGGGATCCCGCGGGATCCCGCATAGGTTTTTTAATTTAATTTCGATTTTTTTAAATTTAAATTCGGTAAATTAAGGTTGATTTAATTAATTATTGAACCAATTTTAATTTTTTATTATAAATATCAACCAGTTTAAAAAAATTATGAAATTTAAAGTCTAGCATCTCTTAACTATACTACTATGACTATAAATCAATCAAATTTCTTCTTAATTAAAGTAACAAGTAACTTTGGGCAAATGAACTTCAAATGATTTTACGCGGGATGCCGCATAGGTTTTTTAATTTTATAGAATTCGATAAATTAACGTTTCTTTAATTAATTATTAAACCAACTTTAATTTTTTATTATAAATATCAAAAATTAACAGTATGTCAGTCAACAAAATTATGTAATTTAAAGTCCAGCCTCTCTTAACTATACTACTATGACTATAAATCAGTCAGATTTCTTATCAATTGAAGTAACATGTAACTTTGGGCAAATGAACTTCAAATGTTTATACGAGGGATCCCGCATAGGTTTTTTAATTTTATAGAATTCGATAAATTAACGTTTATTTAATTAATTATTAAACCAACTTTAATTTTTTATTATAAATATCAAAAATTAACAGTATGTCAGTCAACAAAATTATGTAATTTAAAGTCTAGCCTCTCTTAACTATACTACTATGACTATAAATCAGTCAAATTTCTTATCAATTGAAGTAACATGTAACTTTGGGCAAATGAACTTCAAATGTTTATACGAGGGATCCCGCATAGGTTTTTTGATTTTATAAAATTCGATAAATTAACGTTTATTTAATTAATTATTAAACCAACTTTAATTTTTTAATATACATATCAAAAATTAACAGTATGTCAGTCAACAAAATTATGTAATTTAAAGTCTAGCTTCTCTTAACTATACTGTTATGACTATAAATCAGTCAAATTCTTATCAATTAAATTAACAAGTAACTTTGGGCAAAAAATGAACTTTAACAGCCAGATTCTCCAACGCTACTGCGGTCTAATTTGGCAACCAAAAGTTTTAAACTGACAAGTGTCAGAATAAGACAACTAAGATTTATACTATGAATTTATTTCTGAGCTTTTTTGAAAATTTATAAAGAAAAGTGCAATTTTAGTACGTACTTTCGACAATAATAGAACTAAATTCATTACAGCAACTCGTTCCAAGATGAAAATCATTAGTAGACCAAGCAAATCGCTACAATATCAGAATAATTTAGTTTTTCATGACGATTTATTAACCATGACAGGACAAAAATCTGTCAAAACTCAACTAATCAACTATAAGATCTTAATTTAAACTAGTACTAAATCTTAAACATTTTTAGTGAATCTGAATGTAATTGTTTATTATTTTTCTACCTGTGATACTTACTAGTTTTTATAGTAAATCACATTAGTTTGATTGTAAGGTTACGAAGATACTTATAATACTTAAGCAGTCTCATTAATTTTCATATTATAATACCACGGATATTTGGCAGATACACGTTTTCGCGTTATTTTGTAAGAGTTTACGGCTTTTTCATGGCTATGCGGATCCGCATAGCTGGTGCGGGATCCCGCGGGATGGCGGGATCCCACTTTGCGGTATTGCAATCCCTATAAGGAACCTCTTTGGCAGATCAACGTTCTAGACACACAAAAATTTAAAAAGTGCACTACCTATTGAAAAAATCCACCGAATTGCACTATTCGCCCCCCCCCCCCCCTCCCCCCAAGACACAATCCTGGGTGCGCTACTGCTCTTGGTCTATTAAACATTGGTCTCAGTTATTTCATATTTATTTTTTATTAGGTCCAATAATAATTCTTCAGGGATTTTAATTTATTTTTGTCTATTTATTGTTGCTTGTCAACAGGTCAGAAAAAAGCCTTAAATTTATATACATACACAATATGCAAACACAGTATCCAAATTAACAATTAAATAAGGGATTTAAATAAGAGCATTTACACATTAAAGAGAAATAAAATTACCAATAAAATAAGATGACAGATAACAATAATAATTACACGATATAATCTAAAGGTTAAAAATCAGATTTAATGGAATTACAAAAGTTGTATTTGGCAAATGCGGAGGGTGCCGTTTTAAACCTCTCTGTTTCATCAATATTTAATGTTTAAAAAATCGGTCAAGTGCAAGTTATACTTGCACAATTAGTGTTCCGTGGCATCAGCCCTTCACTTAACTTGAACAAATTTCGGCCGCCCAATCTCCGCCCATCTGCCGCGCTACTCGCCGCCGACGGCACAAACGCCGTATCACATCGCGTATGCGCGGAGAATTGAAAAACGTGTAAGAACAATTGTTTCTCACATCGTGAGAAATATTTTTTGTCTGAAAACGTTTTCTCTAAAATCAATGGTTCAGCAGTTATAAGGAAATTAACAATTTAATTGTTTATAACAATTGATTGCGCTAGAATTTATCAATCCTGATAATTTTGGCTCAATCCAGACCGAATTCTCAATGTTCATGATTTTTTTCAGATTTTTCTAAGCCATCCTTCTGGTGATAAGGGTGGGGGACAGCAATTTTTAAACGTTTTTTCGAAAAAATGTTTAAAAAAATGCATAAAAAATTGCTGAATTCGTGACTCAATAAGTTTTTATTTGACATCCAACACGATGCCCTTGAAATTTTTTTTTTCATTTCCCAATTTACCACCTGAAATTAACCCCCAGAATCAAAATCAACTTTTTGTACTTCACGTCTATAATTGGGCCACCACACTATCTCTGTGCCAAATTTCAAATTTTTACGTCGAATAGTTTCAGAGAAAATTACCTGTGACAGACACACGGGCAGATACCGAAGTGATTCCATAAGTATTTCGTTGCATGGAACACTAAAAAGAGAAATACATATGCCCACCAGGAATTTAGCAGTCTGCAATTAAAAAATTAGAAATTCAGTAATCTACAATTACCTGTGACAGACACACGGGCAGATACCGAAGTGATTCCATAAGTATTTCGTTGCATGGAACACTAAAAAGAGAAATACATATGCCCACCAGGAATTTAGCAGTCTGCAATTAAAAAATTAGAAATTCAGTAATCTACAATTACCTGTGACAGACACACGGGCAGATACCGAAGTGATTCCATAAGTATTTCGTTGCATGGAACACTAAAAAGAGAAATACATATGCCCACCAGGAATTTAGCAGTCTGCAATTAAAAAATTAGAAATTCAGTAATCTACAATTACCTGTGACAGACACACGGGCAGATACCGAAGTGATTCCATAAGTATTTCGTTGCATGGAACACTAAAAAGAGAAATACATATGCCCACCAGGAATTTAGCAGTCTGCAATTAAAAAATTAGAAATTCAGTAATCTACAATTACCTGTGACAGACACACGGGCAGATACCGAAGTGATTCCATAAGTATTTCGTTGCATGGAACACTAAAAAGAGAAATACATATGCCCACCAGGAATTTAGCAGTCTGCAATTAAAAAATTAGAAATTCAGTAATCTACAATTACCTGTGACAGACACACGGGCAGATACCGAAGTGATTCCATAAGTATTTCGTTGCATGGAACACTAAAAAGAGAAATACATATGCCCACCAGGAATTTAGCAGTCTGCAATTAAAAAATTAGAAATTCAGTAATCTACAATTACCTGTGACAGACACACGGGCAGATACCGAAGTGATTCCATAAGTATTTCGTTGCATGGAACACTAAAAAGAGAAATACATATGCCCACCAGGAATTTAGCAGTCTGCAATTAAAAAATTAGAAATTCAGTAATCTACAATTACCTGTGACAGACACACGGGCAGATACCGAAGTGATTCCATAAGTATTTCGTTGCATGGAACACTAAAAAGAGAAATACATATGCCCACCAGGAATTTAGCAGTCTGCAATTAAAAAATTAGAAATTCAGTAATCTACAATTACCTGTGACAGACACACGGGCAGATACCGAAGTGATTCCATAAGTATTTCGTTGCATGGAACACTAAAAAGAGAAATACATATGCCCACCAGGAATTTAGCAGTCTGCAATTAAAAAATTAGAAATTCAGTAATCTACAATTACCTGTGACAGACACACGGGCAGATACCGAAGTGATTCCATAAGTATTTCGTTGCATGGAACACTAAAAAGAGAAATACATATGCCCACCAGGAATTTAGCAGTCTGCAATTAAAAAATTAGAAATTCAGTAATCTACAATTACCTGTGACAGACACACGGGCAGATACCGAAGTGATTCCATAAGTATTTCGTTGCATGGAACACTAAAAAGAGAAATACATATGCCCACCAGGAATTTAGCAGTCTGCAATTAAAAAATTAGAAATTCAGTAATCTACAATTACCTGTGACAGACACACGGGCAGATACCGAAGTGATTCCATAAGTATTTCGTTGCATGGAACACTAAAAAGAGAAATACATATGCCCACCAGGAATTTAGCAGTCTGCAATTAAAAAATTAGAAATTCAGTAATCTACAATTAAAAGCAATAGGAATACTTATGGATATTGGATGACGTAAATAAACATGCAGTTGTTGCTCCACCCATTAGGAAGAGTAAATTGTCGGCATTGTTATGAACAGTTTTTTATTCTAGATTGTGATAAATTCGTAGTGTAACAAAATAATAATTAATATTTTTAGTAAATCGCCACACCTGCAATTGAATTTTAATATATTGTCGATGTTAATAATAGGTACAAATAAGATGTATAATAAAAACCGTTTCTGAATATCAAGGAAATAAGTACTATGTCATAGGTACTCCCTTAGCAAGCAAGGTTATTTTATTAGAAACGTATAAAAGATCGGTACCGAGGTAAATTTTGTATCAATTGATCAATACCTAAATCTAAGTTAATAGCTATGATTTCGTTTGTAAGTATCAACTTAATTCACATTTTTGAAAATAAAATTTTTATTTTATCTAAATTTTAATGGTTTTCGAACCAAATTGAATTTGTTAAATCGGTTACCCATAGACGTAAAAGTATCAGTAATAATAATATTTTGATTGAAAATTGAATGCTTTAATTATATTTTTGACTAACATATTATTTTCAAGTAGTCACAAAATGAAGAACTTATTCAAACAGCAACTAAAACGTTCTGTTTATTTAGTTTAACCTATCAAAACAAAAATACATATTTTACAAAATATTGGAATAGGGTTACCAGATCAAAGATTTTCTAGCCAGGACAAGCTTATACAAAAATCCGGACAAAATTCAGATGTTATAAAATTTCTTTTGAGAAAGTACGAGTTTTTCACATTATTCACTCACTGAATGGCGTGGTTTTACTACTTTTAGGTAGTTTACCTTAGTAGGTACCACAACATAAACAAAAAAATAATCTTTGTTTCAGAAAAAAAACACAGACTAAAAAAAATATAAGTGATATATATATATATATATATATATATATATATATATATATATATATATATATATATATATATATATATATATATATATATATATATATATATATATATAGATAAAAAGGTAAAATTTTATCGGGATTTGCGGTCTGTGGATAATGAAACTACTTTTTTCTTAAATACCCAATATTTCGCCAATGTTTATTGGCTTCTTCAGGGGCAAACTACAAAAATGTAAAAACAACAGACAATAAAATGAACAAATACATGTTGCAAAAATTACTTACAGAACTAGAGTCAATCCTTAAAAAATAAAACTGCCATTATCACGTCATAAATGATCAAAGTCAAACGGCATTACACACAACTATTTTTACAAACTTACAGAAAACACTGAAAGACGAGTACAGACAAAGATATATATTTTATTATTTACTACCTGTTTCAATTCCATCTTATCTTTTTCACAGCAGAACAAAAAACATAAAACTGCTGCTATATTGATACACCGAGTGTTTTATTTTTAGTTGCTAATGTTTAAAATATTGCAGTAAATCCGTTTGGCGAAATATTGGGTATTTAAGAAAAAAGTAGTTTCATTATCCACAGACCGCAAATCCCGATAAAATTTTACCTTTTTATCTCTATCAGTACGGTCGATAGCAATCAAGTTTACTATATATATATATATATATATATATATATATATATATATATATATATATATATATATATATACAGGGTGGTGCAACCAAGATGGGGTGGACGATTGTGAGTAAACGGTGAGGAATTTCGAAAAAATTTGTTTTGGATATTATCGATAGTCAGACACGCTATGTTTTAAAATTATTGCCATAATACAGGGTGGTCCGAAAACTCGTGGCGAACAAAACTTGTATTTTTTTAAATGGGACACCCGGTACATTATTGTTCCAATTGATTCTCCTGTTCGTTACGATCATTTTGATATAGGGTTTATTGGGTCTAAAACTTATAGTAAGGGAATGGGAGGCGGTTAAAGTTGAAAAAATGCTCACAGTTCGGCCATTTTTTAAAGAAATTTGAAACAGGTATGGAAAAATCAAATATTCCATAAAACGTTACATATCCTTGAATACATTAATCACTTGCAATTTGTTTAAAATTATTCACTGTTATACAGGGTGGTCAAGTTTTGCAAATACGCCCTGGACTCATTTTTTTTAAATGGAACACCCTGTATATTTTATTTTCATGTTAAAGATAACATTACTAGCTTTCAAAAAATACCATACATGATGCCTTTCTGACCAACAGTTTTTTAGTAAACCAGCCGTGAAAGCAAAGTTTCTTCATTCTAATACGATTATACTGAATTTACGTTGTTTATAATTGAAATGAAACAAAAGATTGACGAACTTGTCAAAGCTACTGCCGCATAATCCATTATTTACAAGTTAAGTGTAGGTGACCCAATAATTATGAGGTAAGAAAACTGAGACCCGAAACTTTTACATGTTTATTAGAAATATTTCAAAAAACAGAAAATATTGTTTTTAGGAAATGTAAAGTAATTAATAAACAAAGATAATCAGTTATCAGTATTATTAATAGTGTAAGGAAATTAATTAAGCAAAAACAGAACATCTTTTAAAATTATTTAGGTATGTACTTACTTGTTTAAATTAAATTAGGTTTACAAGTAAGTACATACCTAAATAATTTTAAAAGATGTTCTGTTTTTGCTTAATTAATTTTCTTACACTATTAATAATACTGATAACTGATTATCTTTGTTTATTAATTACTTTACATTTCCTAAAAACAATATTTTCTGTTTTTTGAAATTTCTCTAAAAAGCATGTAAAGGTTTCGGGTCTCAGTTTTCTTACCTCACCTACGCTTAACTTGTAAATAATGGATTATGCGGCAGTAGCTTTGACAATATTTTGTTTCATTTATAATAGTGTCATGGCCTCCTAATATTAGATATTTAATAATAAACAACGTAAATTCAGTATAATCGTATTAGAATGAAGAAACTTTGCTTTCACGGCTAGTTTACTAAAAAACTGTTGGTCAGAAAGGCATCATGTATGGTATTTTTTTAAAGCTAGTAATGTTATCTTTAACATGAAAATAAAATATACAGGGTGTTCCATTTAAAAAAAGTGAGTCCAGGGCGTATTTGCAAAACTTGACCACCCTGTATAACAGTGAATAATTTTAAACAAATTGCAAGTGATTAATGTATTCAAGGATATGTAACGTTTTATGGAATATTTGGTTTTTTGATACCTGTTTCAAATTTCTTTAAAAAATGGCCGAACTGTGAGCATTTTTTCCACTTTAACCGCCTCCCATTCCCTTACTATAAGTTTTAGACCCAATAAACCCTATATCAAAATGATCGTAACGAACAGGAGAATCAATTGGAACAATAATATACCGGGTGTCCCATTTAAAAAAATACAAGTTTGGTTCGCCACGAGTTTTTCGGACCACCCTGTATTATGGCAATAATTTTAAAACATAGCGTGTCTGACTATCGATAATATCCAAAAAAATTTTTTCCAAATTCCTCACCGTTTACTCACAATCGTCCACCCCATCTTGGTTGCACCACCCTGTATATATAGACATATGTCGTAGGCAGAATGCAAATTTAGGCTATTTATAAACTTCCTAGGCATTATAGAAAAAGCCGGCAAAACGCGAAATGCATTTTTCGTTATGACTGAAACAAATTCAGGCAAATTGATAAATGTCGGCAAAACAAGAACAGAAGAATATATATCATGTTGTGACTGATTATTTTTAGGCATTTTACAATTTGCCAAAAACGGTGCCGTCAAAACGTGAAAATAAAATGAAAAATACTATTAAGTTTTAAGTATTTTGTTTGTTCATATAATAATGCAGTTACAGTAAGCGTCATAATTATTTTTGTTAAGAAAACATAAATAAATAGTTAACACTTACAACAAATAAAAATTAAACACAAATTCTTTGAAAATAATAAAATATCCCTATAATTTAACATTTAAGTAAGAACGTACCTACCTATTACTAATATAAAACTACAACTAAAAGTTCAAAACAAATCCTTTATTTATTACTGTATGTCAAACTTCCATGACATTTGGAAGTCAAAACGTGAAAATAAAATGGAAAATACTATTAAGTTTTAAGTATTTTGTTTGCTCATATAATAATGCAGTTACAGTAAGCGTAATAATTATTTTTGTTAAGAAAACATAAATAAATAGTTAATATTCACGTTTTGACGGCACCGTTTTTGGCAAATTGTAAAATGCCTAAAAATAATCAGTCACAACATGATATTTATTCTTCTGTTCTTGTTTTGCCGACATTTATCAATTTGCCTGAATTTGTTTCAGTCATAACGAAAAAATGCATTTTATGCTCGCGTTTTGCCGGCTTTTTCTATAATGCCTAGGAAGTTTATAAATAACCTAAATTTGCATTCTTCCTACGACATATTATATAAGGTTTTTTTAGATTTTTTAGAAGTGATTTTATTAATCTGTCAGGTTTTTTTTCGGTTATTTTTAATATCCGGACGCTTATGTAAAATCCGGCCGGACGCACCCGGACGTAGTAAAAACCCGAACGTGTCCGGGCGAATCCGGATGTCTGGTAACCCTATATTGGAACAACCCACCTAAAGAAACCGAACCACTAAATAAGTGATACTGGTAGGTAACTGATTATAACAAACATATTATGTATGCACATTTATTAATTCGTAACAACTTTTTAACTTAGAATGCAAAGATTTCGTTTTAACATATAAGCTTAAGGTAAAGTATACCATAATATAATATAATTTCTTCTTATTTTCTTTGTGTTAAAAAGTTTGTATAAAAAATTGGTAAAATTTTTTACATTTTTTTAATTAAAAAATATTAAGTTTGATGAAAATTATGGATTTTAATCTTCTTATTTGAAATCAAACCCAATCAAAAACCAATACTTAAATTGAATCAGATCTAGTAGACCTCCTTGCTTTGTAACAGTGTTTGACCAAGTGTTATCCAATTAAAATAATAATTACCAATTACAGTTAATCAAGTAATGGGTAATCAGATTACTTTGTAACAGATTATTTAAGTAATTTATGGTCATAATTACATAAATTAATCGATTACCGTCTAACGCGACTGCGTGAAATTTAATTTATGGTAATCTGATCTAATAATTGTACTTTGAGTTTTATGTAATACTAGCTTCCGTCCGCGACTTTGTCCGCGGTATAACAATTTTACTCCATTACAAACTGTGATCTCCCATTTCACCCCCTTAGGGGATGATATATAGACTAGCTTCCGCCCGCGACTTCCTCCGCAGTATAATTTTACTCCATTACAAACTTTGAACCCCCGTTTCACCCCCGCAGGGGTTGAGTTATTAAAAACTGTAATACACGTGCTTAAACATTTATTTTTTAGAGTGCCTTCTTCTATGTTTCGAGTTAATAGGACCATCTAATGATTTTTTTCCATATAAAGTTTAAACCCCTGTGTCACCCCCTTAGGGGTTGAATTTTGAAAAACCCTTCCTTAGTAGATGCCTTGATTATGCCTATGCCTCCGGTATATAAGAAACTTCTGTGCAAAATTTTAAGTTTTTAGACCCAGCGCTGTGGGCTGTGCGTTGATATGACAGTCAATCAGTCAGTCAGTTTATTGTTTTAATTTGTAGATTATATATTATATTTAATTAATTTTAGTAATTTACGTACGTGTAATTTAGCAGTAATTTACAGTGAGCACATTCTAAAATTATTATTTTGAGCGTTGAGGTTTAGAAATACTTATGGGATGTTTATTTGTCGGTGATAAGCTGCTAATTTCTAAACTTAAAATGGAAAAGTAAAATTTTCCACATACGTACTCTGTGATAAGTGAAATGCACGGACTTACTACTTAAAATCATTTTTTATATTGGGGACATGGACACCCCAATGACAAACTCATAGATGTGAAATAATTTAATTAAAAATATACTCTTCTTATTCCATTACGTAAAAGTATAAGCTGTCAAAAAAGTCATGTCGCCCATGTCTCCAAAATAATTAAGAAAAGTAAAAAATTCTGGAAAAAAATTATCGCAAAAAAATTCCTCTCCTGCATAGCTATGTGTATTTTTACTTTGGAAAATAGCATTTCGTATAGGGTTACAATTATTGTATTGATACATAATCCAGGAGAAATACTCTAAATACTGAGTTAGGACAATACATAAAAAATTGGAATCCGTTGCACTGTAATTAGATTACAGTGCAACAGATTAACAGATAACTTTCTAATTTAAATTCTCACATAACATGAGTAATTACTAAAATTACTATGACAATGTAACCAAATACAATTTAATCATATTAAATCGTATTAAAGCGTAATCAGATTTATTAGTCAAATTACATTATGCACCGCTTTATAGATATAATTTATTTTCATGCAGGTTGTCATCACCTTCCTTGCCGCTGCGACTTTCACCAATGCTGGTGTTCTAGTCGGACCCTCTGCAAAAATTTTACAAGGGCCCAGTAGTAAAACCACAGTTGTTGGACCCGATGGCAGCGTTATCTCTGGTGTAGCTCCTGGAGGTCAGATTGTACATGAAGAGCATCCCGGAGTCGTAGCTCATGCATCTTCAATTGTAGCCCATGCTTCTCCTGTAGTGGCTTATGCTGCTCCTGTAGTAGCCCATGCTGCCCCAGTAGTAGCTCATGCAGCTCCCGTTGTGACTCATGCTGCTACAGCTACCGTAGTAGCTCACTCTTCAGCTTACGAACATGCTGATGTCGTTGTAGCTGGACCTTCAGGCACTATTGCTACTGGTAAATCAGCTCATGCTGCCCCCGTTGTAGCTCACGCAGCTCCAGTTCTAGCACATGCTGCTCCTGCTGTAACTCTCGTTGCCCACGGTGATGTCGATGACAATGGTTATGAAGGCCAATATCTTCATGACCATAGCGAAGCTCTTTATGATGATGGTTCTTACAGACTATACCATTAAGGTTATTGGTACAAAAAATTATTGCAACTTAGGTTTCTATGTGAAAATAGCTTAGGCCTATTAGGATAATGACATATTGATTGAAGTTGATTTGATTAACCAAAAGAATAGTGTTTCCTGTGATACGTATTGTGTTTGCAATGACAAAATATATTATGACTTCTTATATGTTTATTATTTTTCTGCAAATAATACCTCAAATGTCTGCTTTTGCATCTATATGCTTCATATGGATTGTTCTAAATCTAATATGGCGGACGCCCTAAAATGGCGGATTACCTTTCTTTTCACAATCCCTTTAGTGTGAGTATGAAATGAAAGGGTTTGTTGAGTAGAATACGATAAGCTAAGCGACTTCATTCTAAACCCAATATGGCGGATGCCACAAGATGGCGGATTACCTTTTTCTTCAAAATCCCCTTGATAGGGGTATCAAACGAAAGGGTTTGACGAGTAGAATACGATAATCTATGTGAATAGAAAGGAAAAATACATACTTAGGTATTTACGATTTCTGCCAAACAAAATTAATGCCTGTATAAAGTTTTCGTGCGTGACAAGCTTTTATGGCACTCAATTTAAAATAATAAATTATATCTGCTTTAGTTATAAATTTGTCACTACTTTTATTAGGATCCACCCACGCGAACTATAAAGATTCCTCAGCATTGCCCCAATGAAACAACTATACTATTTTTTTTTTCGCTTTAGTACATCTAAATAATAAAAGCTGGTTTTTAAAAAGTATTTTTTACGTAAGGTTTTCTATTATTAACTTTTATACTTAGATAAGTTAGATTAAATCGATCTAAATAAGTTATCAAAGACTCTGTACATCGAAAATTCATCTAATTTAAAAACCTAGACTCATCAGCAATAAACATGAAATATTCATCACATAATTATGTCTAAGACATAGAAGTACTCATAATCGGCAAGTCTCAAAATCAGTGATATTTATAATTATGTTAAAAATAAAAAAATAACAACGAAAGAACCCATCCTGGACAATCAAATTGCAAAAAAAAACAAAAACCCTACACCGGAGATATTACTCAAGTCACATACAAATCCGGAATCCGGGGGGCCATCAGCAAGGACGGCAATGTCTTATAAAAAGCTTCCTTAACCCAGGTAAAGACAGTCCACCGCGTCTTCAAACCGAAAAAAGGCACCATGAACTCAGTCGTAAGTACGAGTACTTGATACAGTTTACATATTATTTGGAGCGTATTAATACATACTAAAACCATTTTATTTAACGCAAAAAAAAATTGTAATACATCCTTATTTGTCCAAAAAATTAACCTGATTTTTTTGCTATAATAATTACAATAAATGCACATTTAATGTTTCTTACATATACGATATAATTTGTAACATAATTAAAGATCTAAAACCTTTAAGAAATCCTATTTAAACAATTTACTTTAGGGCAAAAATTTGGGCACACTAAAAATTGTAGTTGTGTTAGATTGTTCTTAAATCATTTTATTATATAAGCTTTTTTTACCTATGTATTTGAGTTATCCTGGTACTATGTGAAGTTAACAGGGAATCCCCAAAGGTAAAAAAAAATTGACAAACTAGAACTTCTAAAATTGATATTAAAAAAAATTTTTAGTTTTACATCACCCACCATAAATTATACAAAATTTACTTTATCCACAAAACTTTCAGTAAAGAGACCTTAGTTTTACAAAGATTTTTTTTTTGGACAACTGTTTATCAAACGTGTCAGATTACGATTTTCTAGATATTCTGAATGTGATTTTTTATTTGTAATATAGCAAGAAAGTAAAACGCCTTTAAAACTAGGCAGGGTCCATCCAATTTCGTAATCCTTTACTTTCAATGGTTATTGTTAAGTGCATATTTGTTAATTCGTATCTACTTTTTTAATCGCTAAACAAAATTTTTGAACCATTCTATAATTTTTGATCCTATTAAAAGTGTTTGCATTGACTACTTGATTATAAGCTGAAACATTTTTTTGTTTTTAAATTTGCTTTTTAACTAATTTAAATTTAAAAGGAAAAAACACAGATAAAAGTAAAAATATATATGTATTATTAAAATACGGCTTAGTTGTCAAAGGCACAGTAGATTTGAAAGAGAACGGAAAGTGGTTTGTTGTTGATTTTCCTAATGTGTGATGCTTAAAAATTAAAAATTGGAACCTTTGAAAGTCATTCCTAAGGATTAAATTACGAATTAAGAATAAGCAAATTGTAGGTGTAAACGTTTCCATTCAAATAAATATATTGCGAATAAGAAATACTGAGTTAAAAATTAACAATAAGGAAGTTGGATACACTGAGCTTTACTGCCTAAATAAAAGTGTCAAAATACATGGCAAGTTTTCAACTGGTTTAAGGTTCGAACCTTAAAAATGTCAAAAATTTATATTAATGGTAAACGATTATTTAACAAACGTATGAATGAAAGTCTACTTGTCAGGGGTACATATAAATATGCAAAAATTGAGAATAAATTCTCTAACCACCTGAAAATTCCTTATACAATATCTAACTGTGTTAGAAGAAAATACGGCAAATGTTGGTATGTAATTCAGCGCTCGGAGGGGCATATAGCCCGGAGAATAGCTGTTTTACCATCATTTGTTGAAATCCTTATTGTATAAGGAATTTTCAGGTGGTTAGAGAATTTATTCTCAATTTTTGCATATTTATATGTACCCCTGACAAGTAGACTTTCATTCATACGTTTGATAATTTTACCTTACGGTAAACTCTACTCTGAATGCTTGAAACTGCTAATGGATGGCGCTGCCTGTGTCTCACTGCTTATGCAGTACGACAGTTGTAGCTTTAAGGGATTACTTTTTCGGAAGGTTGGTATGTTCGTCTATCCTGTACTGATGAGAACCAACGAGTTCGAAACCGGTCTGCAGGTGACGACATTCTAACTAAAGAAAAAGCTTCCTTCTTCCTGGTAGTTTCTTGCATTTGAATCAGTATTTTCTTATCTAACTGTGTTAGAAGAAAATACGGCAAATGTTGGTATGTAATTCAGCGCTCGGAGGGGCATATAGCCCGGAGAATAGCTGTTTTACCATCATTTGTTGAAATCCTTATTGTATAAGGAATTTTCAGGTGGTTAGAGAATTTATTCTCAATTTTTGCATGATTATTTAACACCTTGTATCGAACCAAAACCAGCGAAAACGCACTTTCGGAAACTTTAATTATTGACCTACATATACATATATACGTATGAAGGCCTTTCTTAATTAAAAAAGAAAAAATATGATTTCAGATCCAAGTTACCAACTTTTTAAATTTAAGCAAATTCATAATTAAAAATTTATTAGTGCTTAAAAGTATAAATAAAATAGTTATTTGGAATGGCATAGAGGTCACAAAGAGAAAATATTTTAAAATCTTGACTTATTTTAAATTTTATCTTTTAAATTACTCCCAGCAGGCTAGAGTTTTTAATTTGTTAGAATGATACACCAAAGAGCATTTGTAATTTAAATCACACAGGACCAGTTTTAGTCTTACTAAACAAAAACATACAAGCAAAACATCGTTAAGCCAAAAATGATTTAGTCTGCACAAACATGGTCTGTTGGCTCCTAAACATACTTGCTTCCAAAACAGATTGAATCCATTGCATTCTTGCCTTCAAGGCCTTAGTTTAAATGCACGACAGATAGGCATATTTAAAATGCAAAATAAAAAAAAACAAATTTCTAGAAGCAAAACCAGAAAAATCCATTTTATACCTTAATAAAAACTTTTAGAGAAAAGTAAAAAATTGGTGCATTTGCCGTGATTTTCCCAATAGTTTCAATAAAATATACTTTCTGAAGAGGATGTTCAAACCTTAACTTGCCCCATTCAAGTATACAAGCAAAAACCCTATAATAGGATTAAATTTACCTGCCAGAAGAAAACTCTTTATTAATCAGTGTACAGAGTACATTCGACTTAATACAAGTATCTGTAAGGTATTAATAAGTAATAATAAATGAGTTTTTGCGAGTTTTTTCTGTGCCCAGGTCTCTTTGAACAGACTGTAATTTAAAGTGGCAGGATTTTTTTATCATTTTCTTAAAACTTACGCGAGTGTGTGCAATTCGTTTTCCTTTTAGGCTCCTCTGTTATTGAAATGTATAAATATACAACCACCTTGGCGTGAAAAACTTTTTACATTGCACCGTTGAAAACCCCACAACTTTACTGATTTTACCATAATAATATTGCTTTTAAGACTTCTACATGTATATGTTAACTTAGTATGTATAAAATTATAGAAATCGCTTGTCAGCAAATCTGAATGGGTTAAAACCAGTGCCACAAAACTTAATTTAAACTTTATCAGTTCTAAAAGAAAAATATTACTATAACACTTATATACTTTTTTTTCATGAAAGTAATCTTAAAAAAAGAGAAATGTCTGAATATCACAAACAAATTTGATGGAATATTTCAATGCACTATTGCCTCCTCTTCCAGAAATATAAATCATTAAAATATTAGAGCAAATGTCTTTTATTTATAAGTACATCTTTGTTTCAGGCCATCATAGCTTTCTTCGCCTGCTTGGCAGCCGCAAATGCAGGTGTAGTAGTTGCTCCCACCTCCTCAAAAATCATTCAAGGACCTAGCACTAAAACCACTGTTGTCGGACCTGATGGCAGCTCAATTTCATCCGTGTCTCCAGGAGGCTCTATTGTTCAAGACGAAACAGAAGGTATCGTAGCTGAGACTGCTCCAGTTGTTGCTGCTGCTCCCGCTCTAGCATATGCAGCTACTCCTGTAGCATATTCCGCCCACGCAGCTCCAGCCATAGCTTACTCTGCTCCTTTGGCATACACCGCACCACTAATTTCCACCTATAGTGCTCCCTTGGCTTACTCTTCAGCCCTAGTTCCTGAGAAGCAACTCGATACTGTGATTGCTGGACCATCTGGAACCATTGCTACAAGCAAGACTGTTCACCGCCATGCTCTGGTAGCTGCACCTCAATTCTACGCTGCTGGTGTTCATGCATATTACCTTTAAAATGCCATATGACGCGTTAATTTATTTCTAGTACTTAAGGAATATGAAAAAATGTAAAAAATCTAAATAAAAGAATGATTGTCAAAGATATACATCACCATCTTTTTGTTTCTAAATGCTTTTCACATTTACACAAAGACATCAGTATTGTCACCTAGGCAGAACTAGGTTTTTACTTTCTATTTATTTCAGAGTTAGCATTGGGAATATAGAAAATATGGTCACTCGCCAGTATCAACCTACTAGCTTCTTGGCGTTTGTGACACCAAAACTAAGCAAACATAAA
Organism: Philopedon plagiatum; assembly: GCA_963971165.1. Classification (NCBI taxonomy): domain Eukaryota; kingdom Metazoa; phylum Arthropoda; class Insecta; order Coleoptera; family Curculionidae; genus Philopedon; species Philopedon plagiatum. The sequence goes on along the minus strand of OZ020197.1, from coordinate 33,969,350 downwards.
ATCATTATTGATTTACCGACCGTATAAGCGTATCAGTGGATATTTTTTAGACTCAAAAAGTCATTGAATTTGCACTATAAACTGCTGGGTTGTATTGACTGGTTAACTGCAGACGGTTGCCAAAGTGTAGGTACAAAATGTCCTGATTGATGCCATCCAAGCAATACAGTATTACACGACATTTATTTGACTATATTTTCATGTAATAAAATTAGCATAAATAAGTATTAAGTAATAGAAAAGAGTAATACTCACATTTTGTTCTATTTTATGTATCATTGCCGAATAAACTTTTATTCCCTTCTCACTGTGATAAATTATTAAGTTACTAAGCAAAAGTGGCAACGCTGTGTGACGGTTTACTGCTAGTTTTACTATGAATTGAAAAGTGACACAAGCGACCATTCATAAAATTCGTTGACGTTTGCGACATTATTCGAAAGTGGAATTGTGTTGTTTTGTGTTTGCGAGAAGCATTTAAGTGTTTTCCTTTGAAGAAGCTGACATTATTTTGCGAAAAAAACATTTAGTGTGTCAAGTTTGCAAAGAATGTAACTACTTAAACCAATAAGTTTCTTTTCACAAGTAAATGAGGTTGTATTCACTTGTATCGACTCAACTGGTGTAGTTTTACATATACCTACACATTAGTAATATTAGGATAACACCAATTTAATACAAAAAAGCACACCACTGGCGTTGAAAGAGGCAGCTGCTCGGAATGTTAGACAGTGTTGCCATTTTTTCTACTGTGTCTACCTCTCTTAGCCGCATCCATTGCATGTTTTAAGCCGATGATTGATTTGGCGCGAAACGATTTTATGAATGAAATGCTTTGTCTATAGTTTTTTTTAATGTCAATGGATCTTTCTCTTAACCTAGATTACATTATTTTAATACTAATATCTTAAATCAGGTATAGTGCATTGTTTTACAATAATAAAAAGAATCATAAAAATCCAGAGGTGTTCCATAATTTTTTTGATTCACAAATAGATACCTATTAAATTAAAATAAATTAAAAAGGTCTAGAGAATGACGTAGACGGTTTATTGCCAATAAAAATGACGAGTTGCCTCTGCTAGTCCGCGAGAAGTAGCAGGTATCGTATTCATGTGCAGAAAGATCGGAATTATGCGTGCTGTTTGATTGTTTTAATATAGTAAACTTTTTCTTACATCTCGCAGTATGGTGGCCAAGTCACTTGTCATTTATGGCACTCTGTTGAAGTCTGGGCTATTTTAGGTTTAGAGGTTGGCTAAAAAGACAGGACCGAACTTGTACTTAACTTAAAAAATAAACACCAAGAAGATCTAGTCTCGGAAATTTATAAAGTCCAAAGTAAAATGTTTAATTCACTTCCTGTGGAAAAACACCCACAGACACTTAAAAAACACCAAAATCAAATAAAAATAATATGACGCAATCTATCGTGCCAGCTTGATACTACTGATCCACGGACTTTTCGAAGCAGTGGCGGCTTATGAAATTTCAAAGTTGTATATCTCTGTTCCTACTTACAGGACCCGTGCCAAATTTAGGGGTTTTAATAGTGAGCCCACCGGGAATGTTTTGGCAAAAAAAAATTTAGTAATTTGCGAAAAAAAGTTGATTTTTTTTGTGGATGGAACTTGAAACAGTACAGACTGACCGCTATACCAATGATGGTTATAAGGATGATTGAAGTGTTGATCCATGGGTGGCTTCCATGATGGATACTGTGTAAATCGGTAATTTGCAAATTATTTTCTTCAGTATTAATTTGTTTAATATTTTTTATGTCAATTCTCTTCACGTGAAGCATTCTTCCTTCCTTGACCTCTCTGTTTGTTGGCATTACAAAGGTAACTGAAAAACAAATTCCTCGTGAGGTGTTTGTTCGGCTTGAAAATAATTTTCGTTGATGGAAATTTTGCATTTCCCTAAAGAGATTATGCAGGTCTTGTTTATTTCATATATTCCTTCGATGTCGCAATATGATTTAACACTTGTAGGAACAGCTGGGACGACCAATAATACTTCTTTCACGTTAATTTGACAGGCGTTGGGGTCGGAAAAGTTTACAAACGTTCCAGGGCATGAGTTTCTTCCTGTTCTTATTAGGTCGTCTAGGCAGGATTGGTGTTTGTGTAAATTTTCTTGAAAGCAAAAATACCAATTTTCTACATCAGGGCATTTTTCTAACGTTGTCCAGTCTCAGCGTTGAGCAAAAGGTAAGGTTGTTCAGGGATAATTGTTTGGTTCAGGATAGGTGTAGGATAAAGTTGGAAATATTTAAATATAGAGGATGTTATTGGTGTGTGAATTTTAAATAATATCAACTTATCTTGAATAATTACTTGTGTAGAAAAGAGAGATTAATAGTTCATTAAATTCCTAAATTTAGGTATTCGTTCTATGCCGTAGTTTTCATTTAATTTAGCTAAAATGGTCTTGAGTTGATTTGGTTCAATAATAGAACTGTGTAAAATATTTATTTTTGCGAATGAAATTGCAATTTCTAGATAATTACATATATGTTGTATTGAATGCAATAGCATTAACAAATTGTCAATAATATTAGAGAATGAAAAGGCTTGTTCTAGATTTATAAGTTCTCTAACTTCCTTTGATAAATATTTTATTTGTCTTTCTAAGGTTATTTGGTTACCACTTAATTTTTGAAAATTACTAGTATAAGTACTTGAAAGTTTAAGAATACTTTGCTATTGTTGTAGGAGGGGCATATAGCCCGGTTTTGCCATTATTTGTTGAAATCCTTATTGTATAAGGAATTTTCAGGTGGTTAGAGAATTTATTCTCAATTTTTGCATATTGTTGTAGGTTTTTATTTAATTTGTTTTCGTTGGATTGCAGAATTTCTAAATAAAATTGAATGTGTTTTTCATTGGATCTAAAGTGCCAAATAGCCATTTTTGGATTTTGCATTGTGACTGTCCGAAAATGTGTTGATTTTGTTTGTAATTATGTCGGCTAAGGATATAGCATTTGAAATTTTGTTTAGAAGCAATATTGAAAACTGATTATGTGATTGTTGTTGGTTAATTGCGGTATGCAATTTTGCTAATGAGTTTTTTATTTGCAATAGTGACATTCCGGGAATTGTTAAGTTTATGTGATAAAGAAATGTGTGTTTTGAGGTGATTATCTAGTTTGTACTATTTGTTCGGGCAGGATGGGGTTTTTAATTTCTTTTATTTCTAATGCGGGCACTAATCCTAGTGCAAGGAATATTACGGGGAATGCGAGAAGATTCATGTCATTTGGCACCTGAAACAATACGTTGTGGTTTTAGAATTTTCTTGTGATAAGTCTTGTTTTGTTTAATTTTGTTATCGCTCACTACAACAGGGTTTTCAACATTTTCTTCTTAGATTTATAAAGTGGTTTGTTTGGGTCAATTTCAATGTTTTCTTGTCTATTTCGATTAGTACGTTCTAAATGTTTTTGTTGTTTTTGTTCGAGTTTCTCGCGAATAAATTTATTAAGAGTCGGTAAGTTTTGTGTATGATCTACGATACACTGGGTAATTTTTATTTTGTCATCAATTTCGAAGGGGTTTTTGTAGTCGAGCCTTCCTCTAATAACTTGGAAGGGCGTATAATAGTCCGTCGCGCTATGTACATAATTGTTGTATGACAGAAGGGCGTAGTTAATTAATGTTTCGATGGTTTCGTTTGGTTTAGAGTTTTTCAACGTGACTACTGTTTCAGCTAAAGTTGAATGAAACCGCTCTATAGGGCTGTTACTGTTAGGATTGTACAGGGTGGTGAAATGAATTTCGATTTGGTGAATTTTACAGAGACCTAGAATTATTTCATTTTTCCATTCATGTCTGTTGCTTGTTGTTATACGTCTGGGTAAACCGAAATGATTAAAAAATTGTAGTAGTTTGTTTGCAATTTCAACTGCGCTTAATGATTCTATGGGGTACGCCTGGCCAAATTTGGAAAAACTATCAATGATTGTTACGAAATATTTTCCATGTGTTTTATTTGTATCCGCATAGATGTGATCAAAAGGTTCAAAGCCTAATGGAGTGGGTTTGAATATTAGTTTTGTAGGGTGTCTCTCGTATTTGGTTTTTTGGCAAATGTCATACGTATTAATATAATCTTTTACATCTTGGTCTAGTTTTGCCAATAGAATATTTTTTTGATTGCATTTAAATTTTCTTGTATTCCGCGATGGCTTGTTTTTGTTTCATGATACAGCTGTAATTTAAATTTTTGTTCGTCTTCGTCTGTGATATCAGTTAAAAATGTGTTTGATATGAATAGGGTAAACGCATTGTTTTTAAAGTGGTCTTGGAAAGTTTGTATTGATTCTAAAGTTTTGTCCTTAAAATGTAAACAGTAGGTTTGTTCAGGGACTAGATTTTATTTTATGAATTTAATAATATTATTTTTATTTTCAATTTTTGGTATCGTTAAATAGATTCTATTTTTATTGAATATTGTTTCTTTACTTATTTTGTATTGATTGATATTATTGCTGGACATTATTATTTGGTTTTTATATTTGTTTACGCGTCTTTCCGTATAAGGGGCACCGATGATAGGGTTTTGTGAAATAGAATGTACAGTTTCACTATCAGTAATGAGGTTTCTTTGTGGATTCGTACTAGTGCTAGGAATAGGTTCATTTGAAATTAGCTTCGGGGGCTGTAATAATATATTTTCGTGAATGGTAATTTTTTGTGGTTTTGTGAATTTGTTAGAGTTATTAGCGTGTGAATAATCATTTTCTTTGCTTAAGATAGCTTTGGAATTGCAGGGGTTTGAATTATTAATTTCAGCGTTGAGTATCGTATTCGATTTTTAATAGTTCCTCTATTTCGTCTCCGTCCAAGTTTGGAAGTTCTGATGGGTCAGCGGGATTCGCAATAATAGATATATTATCGTCAAGTTCAATGGGGTTAATTTCCACACGCGATAGCGCAGCTGCGTTAGTATTCAGTTTTCCTTTTTTATATATTTTCGTAATCATATTCTTCCAATTTTAACCTCCAACGTATTAATTTATAATTAGGATCTTTGAGAGAGAATAACCATTGAAGTGGTTTATGATCGCTGATTATCTTAAATTTTACACCGTAGAGATAGGGTTCAAAGTACTTAACTGCCCAAACGATGGCTAAAATTTCCTTTTCGATGGTGCTGTAATTAATTTCGGCGGGATTAAGTGTACGGGATGCATAACCTATGGGGAGATCTTGACCTGGGCCTTATGATAGTACGGCGCCGATTGCATAATTAGAGGCGTCGGTTGTTAAGCTAAAGGTCTTGGAGAAATCAGGATATTGGAGAATATAGGGTCATTCGCTAAAATCTTTTTGCAGGTGGTAAATGAGTTTACGAATTCGGGGGAATGACCTATTTTGGTATTTGTTTTCAGACACGGAGTTATGGGTTTAGTTAGTTTACCAAAATGTTTAATAAATTTCCTATAATAGCCTACAAGTCCAAGAAATGATTTTATTTCTTTTGCTGTTTTCAGAATAGGGAAATTTTGTATCGCTTTTATTTTTTTTGGATTGGGTTTTATTCCTTCGGGTGTAATCAAGTGGCCTAAGAATTCCACGGATTTGCAGAGAAATTCACATTTATCTAATTGAATTTTAAAGCCAGCTTATCTTAGTTCGTCAAATACTTGTTTGAAATTATTTATGTTCCTGAAGGGGTGTAGAGAATATTATTATATCGTCCATGTACACGAGACAAATTTTGTTTTGTAAATCTTAAAGGTCATTGTCCATTACGCGTTGAAATGTAGCGGGGGCGTTTTTTGGACCAAATGGCATTCTGACGTATTCGAAATGTCCGTGTTCAACACTGAAGGCTGTTTTTGCTATTGAGTTAGGGTGCATTTCGATCTGATGAAACCCGGAAGCTAAATCTAGGGTTGTAAAATATTGACATCTGCCTAACTTATCCAGGATATCTGAAATAATAGGGAGAGGGTACCTATCGTCTATGGATTTTTCATTGATTTTTCTGTAATCGACCACAATCCGCCATTTTTGTTTTCCATTGGCGTCTAATTTTTTTTTGGAACGGTCCATATCGGAGAGCTCGCGATGGAGATTGGGATGGTCTAATGATATTGTCGTTCAACATCTTTGAAATTTGTTTTTGTATCTCTGTTTTGTGTACGTATGGGTAGCGATACGATTTTGTGTGGACAGGTTGTTCGTAATTTCGTGTTTTATTCTATTCGTAAAAGTTAATTTATCTTCAGGCTTATGATGTAAGATTTCTTTGTATTTAAGAAGTAAAGATTTTAACTTTTGTTTTTCTTCATGATTTAAATGTTCCGTTCTTATGAGAGAAAAGTCAAAATCGAAATTTCCTAAATTTTGCGGTTGAGAAATTTCCTCGATGTCGAAACATTCGAATTCGTTTTCGGAGTATTTTGTGGAAAAGTTGTTAAGAAAGATATCGCTAATTTCTAGGATCACCATTCCTGATGAAGGATTGCGAAGCTCTAGTATAGTTAGTCCGTTTTTAATGGTCAATAGACTACCTGGTATCTCGATGTTACCGTTGGTTAAGTCAGGAATAAATGATTGACCCTCTGGTAAGCTAGTTTTTATTTATTTCAAGATGGATGTTTGAGCAGGTATCTCAATATTTTGCGTAACAAAATCTTCTCTGAATAAAAGTGGTATTTTTAATTTGTTATTAAAAAGGATTTTGTTGTTAAGGTCAATGTTTAGATTAAGTTTTCGTAAGTCTCTAATGCCTATTATGCCATCGAAATAGTCATAAAAGTTAAAAAGAACGAATTCTAAAGTATCATTGAATGGGTAAAATTCCTTAAATAAGGGAATATGAGCTTCAGATTTAGATTCACGTTTGCCAGCGCACGTGACTATGGGCGCGTCTGATTTAAATATACCATTAGGGAAGTATTTTTCTGCAATGTAAGGCCTCAAAAAAGAAGGATGACAACCAGTATCCATTAAAAGTTTATTTGGGGGTTTATTAATTTGGATATAAGGTAATGAATTAGGCGTTAAGTTATTTAGATCTATGATGGGTCGATGGGTGTCTCGGTTTCGTAAAAATATTGTTCTTCTATTTGTGAATAATTATGGTCGTTAGTATCGTCATTATCACTTTCTCTAATATCTGTGTGTTTGTCTTGGTGATAATTATAAAAAGCATTATTGTAATCATTTTCATAATTGGTATTTAAATGGTCGTTTTCGGGGTCATTAAGGTAATATTAATTGGAGGTGTTATAATTGTTGTTAGGTTCTAAATTCGTTAATTCTTCTGAAATGAAATTACGTGGTCCTGTTCGTTGAAAGTGGTTATTGTTTTGATTTTGTAAATTCCTAAGGGATTGTATGTTGTATGTGGTAGTTGACATTGCTTCTGGTTTGCTTTGAGGTTTATGCGAATTTCTTGGGGAAAATAAGTTTTTTGGTTTTCCAAAAACTTGGGTGTTTGTGGGAAAATATTTTTGTACTGGTCGTGGATTTATATTAATAGGTTGACTAGAGAATCGAGATTGATAATTTTGATTAGGTACAAAGGTATTCCTTAGGTTTGATGGTTGTCTGTTAGGTACAACGTTTCGCGGAAACTGGGGTTGTGGAAAGTACTGCTGCGGTGAATTATTAAAGCTAGGTGTAGGTATGTATGTTGGTTGTGAGTGTTTAATGGGCCGTGAAGGTTGTCTTAATGATAGTTGTTGCTATAGGAGTGAGTGATTAATGACACGTGGAGTGGCTTCTTCAATATTCTTTGGATTTTTTAACATAAGAAGTGTTCTTAGTTCCGAGTTTGTATTGGTCATAAGGACAGTAACAGCCATTGCTTCGTTTCGGTCAATTAACGAGAGTTTGGTAGTGGCATTTAAATCGGTCGTAGATTCAGACGCATTTTATGTAATTCAAGTCTTTCTAGAAAATCTATAATGTTTTCGTTTTTGTTCCTTGTTAAAAATATAAATTGTTGCTGAAGTACATGTCGATCGATTTTATCACCGAATTTTTCTGACGGCCGCTTTCACATGGGGCCATGTACCTAGATCGGGTCTACACAGTAAGAAGTCTCCCGCTTCATCAATAATTTTAGAACAGATGGAAGCAAAAACAAATTCACTTAAACTCAGTGGGGGCTGGTGAAATTTCAAAGTTGTATATCTCTGTTCATACTTGCAGGACCCATACCAAATTTAAGGGTGTTAATAGTGAGCCCACTGGGAATGTTTTGGTAAAGAAAAATAAACATTTGTAATTGGCGAAAAAAAGTTGAATTTTTGCTGCACCATATGGGGAAGAAAATGAAGGCGTCTGGGTATTTTATTTATTATTTTTTCTAAACAAATTTTACATCATTTTGTCGAGAATTTTTAAATTCTAAGAGAAAAAAATATGTTAGTAGAAAGTTATAGTCATTTGAATTTTTTTAAACCTAAAAATACAACTAAAAAATAATTGAAATGACTATCTGTCTACTAACAAATTTTTTTCTGTTAAAATTTAAAATTTCTCGACAAAATGATGTAAAATTTGTTTAGAAAAAATAATAAATAAAACACCTAAACGCCTTCACTTTTTCCCATGGAGGGTGCAGCAAAAATTCAACATTTTTTCGCGAATTACAAAACGTTTTTTTTTTCTTTACCAAAACATTCCCAGTGGACTCACGATTAAAACCCTTAAATTTGGTACGGGTCCTGTAAGTATGAACAGAGATATACAACTTTGAAATTTCACCGACCGCCTCTGACTTAAACTATTATCGGTTGTTCGACCGTACCTATCATAAAATTTATCAACTGTATTAACGAATGACTCTAAATGTTCACGTCTTGAAAAGGGACGAATAGTATTTGCAATTTCTTTCGCACCTTGTATTGTTAGCAAAACAATGCCATTAGTGCCGTTGTTACCACTGAGAGACATTGTGACTAATGTTTTAGTTAAATTGTCTACACTAATTGACATATAATTCCTTACTATTTAAATAAATTTTAAGTTGCTTCTTAGTTAATTATTATTCAGAAAATTTTGCTTTTCACTAAAATTGCAAAAATAAATTTTCACCAGGGTCCAGGGTTCTTCTCTCCAGATGAATGGTTAAGGGGTTATATACAGTCAGGAGGCCTAAAAAAGCGATTTTTCAAGAATTTTTCCTGAGAAGACTTTTAAATTTATTAATGGAAAAATTTGTACACATATTATGGTAACTTTTAGCTGTATTTTAACAGTTTTGTATTTGCAAAAATAATAATTTTGAAAGCTGCTATAGCTGATCTCCAGAAGTTCCTTTCAAAAATGGCATCTTGCGGTGACAACGATATCTCTGGACTGGATCATCTAATACGAAAAAACCAAACGGATGTAGTTAAAGTAATGTATAATCATCTAATTAACGGAAGGAATAAGCAAAATAAATTTTTTTGACAAAATACGGCTTAAAAAAAAACGATTTTTGACCAAAATTTTGGCCTTAAAGTGTTTATATAAAAAAAAAATATTTATCGGTGAGAAAAAACCTTCCGCTAATTAGTAAAAAATATACTTAAGAAGCTTGTGTTAAAATTTGACTGATCGGTTCAGCCGTTTCCGAGAAATCTTCGTCACCGACTTTAAAAACACAGTTTTGAGAAAAACGCGTTTACAGTTTCAAAAGCACTTTACATAGCGTACAATCGCTCTGACACATCTTTACAAATATGCGTGTAACTTCGAAAATAATCGCCGGATTACCTTGAAATTTTCTGTAGGTATATGTACATTACGAAAATGAAATTAAAAAAAAATGGATTTTGTAAAAATTCTAACTGTATATAACCCCTTAAAACTAACGATGAATTGCAAATTACTCCAGGAATTCGCCTTCTGGATCCTACCGGTTACGACTGCGCCAATTATAGGTTTCTTTCTTGAAACACTGTTTTTAAAAACTACTTTTATTGTGAATTAGCCTTACTATGACCTATTTGATACAAAGTCTTCAGTAATACTAACTTACCAAGATAAGGCAAGAAAGCTTTATTTAGTACCTAGTTTATCTAAACAAACATTAATATGTCATTAGAAAGTGATATGAAGTTCTGTTCTAGAAAGCTGATTGGCAAATTATCATTAACATAACTCGTGAAAAATCGGACAGGAGCAAGGACGTTTAATTTAAGTAGGTATAAATACTATTTAGTATTTCCAACTTATAGTTAGTTTTATTCGACTACCAAATAAACAAGTTACAATGAATACTTTTGTAAGTACCTACATTTAGTTTTTGTTAAAAATTCGAAATCATAATTCAAAGCCCATTACTACTATTTTATATTTTATCATTGGCTTTGCTTAGTTATTTGTCATAATTATTATAATATTACACCGAGATTTCCTAAAAAGGTTACAGTTTTAGAACTGATTTAAATTAGGACCTTCTACTTGATCAGTTAGTTTTTGACTAGTTGTTATCCTGTTATTATTAATAAGTCGTCAAATAAAACTTACGAGTTTAGGAGTTATACCTACTAATATTTTGGCGATTTGCTTGATTCCCAAATGATTTTTATCTTGGAATTTATTGCTTTAATGAATTTAGTCATACACTGTGAAAAACATATTCTAAACTGCCTGTTACTTTGTAACTTTATAAACAGACTAAGAAATAAATTCATTGTACAAAACTACGTTGTCTTATTTTTACACTTACACAATCTTAATTGTCAAATTAGACCGGTTTTAGCGATAGAGAATGCTGGAGTTAATTGTATTAAGAAATTGTTTTGTAAGAAACCTGCGAATAAATAAAATTATTTAAATATTGAAACAAAACAGCACGAAAAAAATGACCTAAACTGAAGATGTATAAACCTGAATTTTAAATACATGAAATACTGATTTTACCTAGGATTTTTTTCATCAAATTGTGTAAAACATCTCTTTAACGTTTAAACAATCCTGTTTAGTATTTTGCGTCAAATTTGCTATGTTTTGTCAAATTTTGAAAATATTTTTATGCTAATTAAGACTTTAGAAATATTGGTTTCTACTAATTTGTTTTTCATAAAGTTCTGTATTTTGAATTTTGCGGCCAGATTCTCCAACGCTAGACCGGTCTAATTTGACAACCAAAAGTTTTAAACGGCTAAGTAGTGTAAGCATAAGATAACCATGTTATATACTATGAATGTCTTTCAGAGTTGGTTCACAAATAATGAAAAAGGCAATTTAACATTTACCTTCCACAATATACGAACTATAACTTTATTCTAGCAATACATTTCAAGTTGAAAATCATTTGGAAACCAAGCAAATCGCTAGAACACTAGGATAACTCAAGTTTTTATTGACGACTTATTCACAATGACAGGACAAGAACCTGTCAAAACCTAACTGATCAACTAGAAGACCTTAAATCAAACCGGTAGTAAAGTTTAAACCTTTTTAGTGAATCTGAACGTTATTTAAGTTTACAGTTTAAAAATAGTCGCATTTCGTGCTTTTTCGTTCAAAACTCTTTCAAATCTGTTTTTTTTTTCAATTTACTAAATAAGTCAAGTAGTCAAGAAGTAATAAAGCATCAGTAGTTTTCTGACAAGGAAATATGGCGGTTTAGTTAAACTTGTAAAGTCCGAAAACTCATATTAACAAAGGCATAAGATGGTAAATTAACCATTTAAATCTATATTTTAAAACATATTTTAGAATGTTGCTAGACCTATTACCTTAAAAATTACCACAGAAAAGGTTTCTTAGAGTGGAAAAAGTAACCCTTCCCATATTTTGTTCAAGTACCTAGGTTGGACGCTCTATATACTCTACCGTAAACCGTAAATACTTTTAAAACTTTTGAATTTTCTTGCGAGTTGGCTATCGAATTCAAAATATAGCATTAGTCGAATCTGGCATGTATTCGAATGCATTCGATTCTCAACGAAGTATTCGAATACCAAAAATAGAAATTATCGAAAAAAAAATTCCTCTCCTGCATAGCTATGGGTATTTTTACTTTGGAAAATGACATTTCGTCTAGGGTTAAAATTATAGTCTTAATACATAATCCAGGAGAAATACTCTAAATACTGAGTTAGGACAATACATAAAAAATTGGATAATTAAACTCCAAGTAATCCGTTGCACTGTAATTCGATTGCAGTGTAACAGTTTAACAGTTATCATTTACTTTCTAATTTAAATTCTCACATAGCATGAGTAATTATATGACAATATAACTAAACACTATTTAATCATATTATATCGTAATTTAATTAAAGCGTAATCTGATTTAATAGTCAAATTACATTATGCTCAACACCGCTTTATAGATATAATTTATTTTCATGCAGGTTGTCATCACCTTCCTTGCCTCTGCGACTTTCACCAATGCTGGTGTTCTAGTCGGACCCTCTGCAAAAATTTTACAAGGGCCCAGTAGTAAAACCACAGTTTTTGGACCCGAAGGCAGCGTTATCTCTGCTGTAGCTCCTGGAGGTCAGATTGTACATGAAGAGCATCCCGGAGTCGTAGCTCATTCATCTTTAATTGTAGCCCATGCTTCTCCTGTAGTGGCTTATGCTGCTCGTGTAGTAGCCCATGCTGCCCCAGTAGTAGCTCATGTAGCTCCCGTTGTAGATCATGCTGCTCCAGCTACCGTAATAGCTCACTCTTCAGCTTACGAAAATGATGATGTCGTCGTAGCTGGACCATCAGGAACTATCGCTACTGGTAGATTAGCTCATGCTGCCCCCATTGTAGCTCACGCAGCTCCAGTTCTAGCACGACATGCTGCTCATGCTGTAACTTTCGTTGCCCACGGTGATGTCTATAACAATGGTTATGAAGGCCAATATCTTCATGATCATAGCGAAGCTCTTTATGATGATGGTTCTTACAGACTATACCATTAAGTTTACTGGTACAAAAAATTATTGCAACAGCTTTCTATGTGAAAATAGCTTAGGCCTATTAACCAAAAGAATAGTGTAGCCTATGATACGTATTGTGTTCGCAATGATAAAATATATTATGACTTCTTATATGTTTGTTATTTTTCTGCTACTAATACCTCAAATGTCTGCTTTTGCATACGCTTCATATCTAATATTGTTCTAAATCTAATATGGCGGACGCCCTAAAATGGTGGACCACCTTTCTTTTCACAATCCCTTTAGTATGAGTATCAAATGAAAGGGTTTGCTGAGTAGAATATGATTAGCTATGTGACGTCATTCTAAACCCAATTGCAATATGGCGGACGCCACAAGATGGCGGATGATCTTTTCTTTACAACCCCCTTGACATGGGGATCAAATGAAAGGGTTTAATGAGTAGAATACGATAAGGTATGTGCCATCATTCTAAACTTAATATAGCGGACGCCACAAGATGGCGGATTACCTTTTTCTTCAAAATCCCCGTGATATAGGTATCAAATGAAAGGGTTTGACGAGTAGAATACGATAATCTATGTGAATAGAAAGGAAAAATACATACTTAGGTACTTACGATTTCTGCCAAACAAAATTAATGCCTGTATAAACTTTTCGCGCGTGACAAGCTTTTAAGACACTCAATTTAAAATAATATGTTATTTTAGTTATAACTTTGTCACTACTTTTATTAGGACCCACCGACGCGAACTACGCCCACTTATAAATACCGGCCAATTGACTCTCGGCCAATTGACTTTCGGCCAATTGACGTAGACTCGTTCAGCATTGCCCCAATGAAAAATCTATACTAATTTTTTTCGTTTTAGTACATCTAAATAATTAAAGCTTGTTTTTAAAAAGTATTTTTTACGTAAGGTTTTCTATTATTAACTTTTATACTTAGATAAGTTAGATTAAATCGATCTAAATAAGTTACCAAAGACCCTATACATCGAAAATTCATCTAATTTAAAAACCTAGACTCATCAGCAATAAACATGAAATATTCATCACATAATTATGTCTAGACATAGAAGTACTCATAAGTGGCAAGTCTCAAAGTCAGTGTAATTTCTAATTATGTTAAAAATAAAAAAATAACAACCAAAGAACCAATCCTGGACAATCAAATTGCAAAAAAAAACAAAAAAATCTACACCGGAGATATTACCCAAGTCACATAAAAATCCGGAATCCGGGGGCCATCAGCAAGGACGGCAATGTCTTATAAAAAGCTTCCTTAACCCAGGTAAAGACAGTCCACCGCGTCTTTAAATCGAAAAAAGTCACCATGAACTCCATCGTAAGTACGAGTACTTGATACAGTTTACACATAATTTGGAGCGTGTTAATACATACTAAAACCACTTTATTTATCGCAAACAATTTAACAAAAATTGTAATACATCCTTATTTGTCCAGAAAATTAACCTGATTTTTAACAATAATCATTACAATAAATGCACATTTAATGTTTCTTACATATAAGATATAATTTGTAACATAATTAAAGATCTAAAACCTTTTAAAAAATCCTATTTAAACAATTTACTTAACAGCAAAAATTTGGACACACTGAAAATTGTAGTTTTCTCACATTTTTCTTAAATAATTTTGGTGTATGTATTTGAGTTATCTTGGTACAATGTGAAGTATACAGGGAATCACAAAAGTTAAAAAAAAAATGACAAACTAGAACTTCTAAAATTTATATTAAAAAAAAAATTTAGTTTCACATCACCCACCATAAATTACACAAAATTTAATTTACCCATAAAACTTTCAGTAAAGAGACCTTATTTTTACAAAGATTTTTTTTTGGAAAACTGTTCATAAAACGTGTCAGATTATGATTTTGATTGTGATTTTTTTTTTGGACTAAAGCAAGAAAAAGACAGACGTTTTTGGCGTCTTAAAGCCCAACGCCTTTAGGCAGGGTTCATCCAATTTCTTAATCCTACACTTTCAATTGTTTTTGTTAATTCGTATCTACTTTTTAAATCGCTAAACAACATTTTCGAACAATTCTATAATTTTTAATTCCTATTAAACCTTTGACAACGTGATTATAACCTGAAAATTTTTTTTGTTTTTAAATTTGTTTTTTTAGCTAATTTAAATTTAAAGGGCAAAAACGCAGATCAAATTTTAAAGAAATTATTATTAAAATACGGCTTAGTTGTCAAAGGCACAGTAGATTTGAAAGAGAACGGAATGTGGTTTGTTGTTGATTTTACTACAGCGTGATGATCAAAAATTAAAAATTGGAACCTTTGAAAGTCATTCCTAAGGATTAAATTACGAATTAAGAATAAGCAAATTGTAGGTGTAAACGTTGCCACATTTTGCGAATAAGAAATAATGAGTTAAAAATTTCTAATAAGGAAGTTGGATACATTGTGCTTTACTGCCTAAATAAAAGTGTCAAAATACATGCCAAGTTTTCAACTGGTTTAAGGTTCGAACCTTAAACTTTTTTTTAAGATGCTGCCTGGCTAGCTTTGGGTGACTTACTTTTTGATTATTATGTGTGTTTTGCTTATGTTAGCCAGCACTTTTCTGGCAATATTGTATATTTATTTTAAGTTAAAGAAGGGTTAGGTGTAAGAATAGCTGTTTCCGTTAAGGTCTTAGCTAAACCTCGCCCTTAAATTTGTTTTTTTGTAACCAACATCTTTATTGTAGCTGCTATTGTGTCTTAATAAAGTCGATTATTATTATTATTATTATTATTATTATTATTATTATTATTAAAAATGTCAAAAATTTATATTGATGGTAAACGATTATTTAATTGTATCGAACCAAAACCAACGAAAACGCACTTTCGGAAACTTTAATTATTGACCTACATATATGAACGTATGAGGGACTTTCTTAATTAAAAAAGAGAAAATTTGATTTCAGGTCTAAGTTACCAACTTTTTAAATTTAAGCAAATTCATAACTAAAAATTTATTAGTGCTTAAAAGTACAACTAAAATAGTTATTTGGAATGGCATAGAGGTCACAAAGAGAAACTATATATATATATATATATATATATATATATATATATATATATATATATATATATATCTTGAACTTATTTTAAATTTTATTTTTTAAATTACTTCCAACAGGCTAGAGTTTTTAATTTGTTAGAATGATACACCAAAGAGCATTTGTAATTCAAATCACACAGGACCAGTTTTAGTCTTGCTAAACAAAAATATTCTATAATTGAGGGGCTCACAAGCAAAACAGCATTAAGCCAAAAATGAGTTAGTCTGCACAAACATGGTATGTTGGCTCCTAAAAATACTTGCTTCCAAAACAGATTGAATGCATTGCATAGTTTAAATGCACGACAGATAGGCATATTTAATATGCAAAATAACAAAAAAAAAGGAACTTTTAGAAGAAAAACCAGTAAAATCCTTTTTATCTTTTAGAGCAAAGATACAAATTTACGCATTTGCAGTGCTTTTCCAAATAGTTTCGATAATATACTTTCTGAAGAGGGCGTTCAAACCTTAACTTGTTGTACCATTCAAGTATATTTAGATTCTGAAGAGGGCGTTCAAACCTTAACTTGTTGTACCATTCAAGTATATTTAGACAGCAAAATCCCTATAACAGGTTTAAATATACCTGAAAGAAAAAATCTTTATTATTCAGTGTAATACGAGTACGGTCGACTTCTCACAAGTATCTGTAAGGTATGAATAATAAATAATAATAAATGAGTTTTTGCGCGTTTTTTCTGTGCCCAGGTCTCTTTGAACAGACTGTAATTTAAAGTGGCAGGATTTCTTTATCATGTTCTTAAAACTTACACGAGTGTGTGCTATCCGTTTCCCTTTTAGGCCCCTCAGTTATTGAAATGTATAAATATCCAACCACCTTGGCATGAAAAACTCTTTTCATTGCACCGTTGAAAACCCCACAACTTTACTGATTTTACCATAAAAATATTGCTTTTAAGACTTCTACATATAAGTATATGTTAACGTAGTATGTATAAAATTATAGAAATCGCTTGTCAGCAAATCTGAATGGGGTAAATCCTTTGCGAGTTCGTAAAGCTCGCCTGTTGGTTAAAACCAGTGCCACGAAACTTAATTTACATTTTATCAGTTCTAAAATAAAAGTATTCCTATAACACTTATATTTTTCCATGAAAGTAATCTTTAAAAAAGAGAAATGTCCGAATATTACAAACAAAGATGGAATATTTAAATGCATTATTGCCTCCTCTTTCAGAAATATAAATCATTAAAATCTTAGAGCAAATGTATTTTATTTAAAAGTACATTTTTGTTTTAGGCCATCATAGCTTTCTTCGCCTGCTTGGCCGCCGCAAATGCAGGTGTAGTAGTTGCTCCGGCCTCCTCAAAAATCATTCAAGGACCTAGCACTAAAAGCACTGTTGTCGGACCTGATGGCAGCTCAATTTCATCCGTGTCTTCAGGAGGCTCTATCGTTCAAGACGAAACAGCACGTATCGTAGCTGAGACTGCTCCAGTTGTTGCTGCTCCTCCTGCTCTAGCCTATGCAGCTACTCCTGTAGCATATTCCGCCCATGCAGCTCCAGCCATAGCTTACTCTGCTCCTTTGGCATACACCGCATCACTAATTTCCACCTATAGTGCTCCCTTGGCTTACTCTTCAGCCCTAGTTCCTGAGAAGCAACTCGATACTGTGACTGCTGGACCATCTGGAACCATTGCTACAAGCAAAACTGTTCACCACCCGGCTCTGATAGCTGCGCCTCAGTTCTACGCTGCTGGTGTTCATGCATATTACCTTTAAACTGCCATATGATGAGTTAATTTATTTCTAGTACTTAAGGAATATGAAAAAATGTAAAAAATCTAAATAAAAGAATGATTGTCAGACATATACATCACCATCTTTCTGTTTCTAAAGGCCTTTTCACATTTACACAAAGAGATGAGTATTGTCACCTACACAGAACTAGGTTTTTACTTTCTATTTATTTCAGAGTTAGCATTGGGAATATAAAAAATATGGTCACCCGCCAATATCAACCTACTAGCTTCTTGCCGTTTGTGACACCAAAACTAAGCAAACATAAAATCATTAGTGATTTACCGACCGTAAAAGCTTATCAGTGGATATTTTTTAGACTCAAGAAGTCACTGAATTTGCACTATAAACTGCTGGGTTGTATTGACTGGTCAACTGCAGACGGTTGCCAAAGAGTAGGTACAAAATGTCCTGATTGATGCCATCCAAGCAATACGGTTTTACATGCCATGTATTTGGCTATATTTTCATCTAATAAAATTAGTATTAAGTAATCAAAAAGAGTAATACTCACATTTTGTTCTATTTTATGCATCATAGCCGAATAAACTTTTATTCCCTTCTCACTGTGATAAATTATTAAGTTATTAAGAAAAAGTGGCAATGCTATTTGACGGTTTACTAAAATTTTATTATGAATTGAAAAGTGACACAAGCGACCATTCATAAAATTGGTTGACGTTTGCGACATTGTTCGAAAGTGGAATTGTGTTGTTTTGTGTTTGCGAGAAGCGTTAAGTATTTTCCTTTGAAGAAGCTAACATTATTTTGCGAAAAAAACATTTAGAGTGTCAAGTTTGCAAAAAATTTGACTATTTAAACCAATAAGTTTCTTTTCATAAGTAAGTGAGGTTGTATTAACTTGTATCGAATCAACTGGTGTAGTTTTACATACACATTAGTAATATTAGGGTAACATAAATTTAATACAAAAAAGCACGCCACTGGTGTTGAAAGAGGCAGCCGCCGGGAATGTTAGACAGTGTTGCCATTTTTGCTACTGTGTCTACATCTCTTAGTCGCATCCATTGCATGTTTTAAACCGATGATTGGTTTGATTGGGATGATTGGCGCGAAACGACTTTTTGAATGAAATGTTTTGTCTATAGTTTTTTTTAATGTCAATGGATCTTTCTCTTAACCTAGACTACATTGTTTTAATACTAATATCTTAAATCAGGTATAGTACCTATATGGTTTTACATTAATAAAAAGAATCATAACAATCCTGAGGAGCTGCATAATTTTTTTAATTCACAAATAGAAGCCTATTAAATTAAAATAAATTAAAAAGGTCTAGAGAATGACGTAGACGATTTATTGCCAATAAAATGACGGGTTGCCTCTGCTAGTTCGCGAGAAGTAGCAGGTATCGTATTCATGTGCAGAAAGATCGGAATTATGCGTGCTGTTTGATTGTTTTAATATAGTAAACTTTTTCTTACATCTCGCAGTATGGTAGTCAAGTTACTTGTCATTTATGGCACTCTGTTGAAGTCTGGTCTATTTTAGGTTTAGAGGTTGGCTAAAAAGACAGGACAGAACTTGTACTTACCTTTTAACTTAAAAGATAAACCCCAAGAAGATCTAGTCTCTGAAATTTATAAAGTCGAAAGTAAAATGTTTATACCTCTTACTGTACAAAAACACGTACAGACACTTAAAAAACACCAAAATCAAACGAAAATAAAACAACGCGAACTGTCGTGCCAGCTTGATACGGCCTACTACTGATCTAGGGACTTTTCGAAGGAACAAATATCAGCTATTGATGTCATCTGTGATTGTCAAATAATGTCTAAATGCTGAGTTTTAACATAAATTGAACTATAGACATATTACGCAAGATTCTCCAACGCTAGACCTGTCTAATTTGACAGCAATTTTTTAAACTGACAAGTATAAGAATAAGACAACTAATTTTTATACTATGAATTTGTTTCTTAGTTTATTCGCAAATTTATAAAGAAAAGCGGCTGGGAATTTGTCCAAAAATGCTAACTAATGTGTCATTTTCGGGGTACCTAATTAAGGTCAGAAAATCTAATTTTATCTAGCATAGGTCAAATACATTATAATTTAAAAAACTAAAAAACACGCTTTTGTGAATAGCGCGCTACCCCGGTTTTCTGTTAACTTGTAGTCCTTAAATTTAAATGCGTGGGGCTTACATATGGGGCGGATCGCCTCAGATGTTCCAGGGCGACGCGCAAGCCCGAAAACATGTCATTTTAAAGTCATGATCTCGCAATGAAAACGCCATTAAAAAAAGGATTGAGACACTATTTTCGATGTATTTTTTCGTCAGCTTTCCGATGGTGTAATATGTTTTTCAAAATTCCGCTTCCCTAACCTCAAAATAACACTAAAAGTGTTGTATCTCGAAAAACGCCACTTTTATCGTTTTTTTAATACGCTAGACTGAAAGATCAGGATTTTGGAGGAATTATTTGAGAAACAAAGCGCGGCGAGCCTCTCCACCGTGCGGAGAGGCAATGTGGCGTGGGCCAGGCTCTGTGGTAGTATAAATTGCTATGTTGAGGTATGTTTTTCGATTGATTTCTCGTAAACACAAAAAGTCGTCGCCGGAAAGTAGTTTTTTTGACGTAAAAAATCCTGATCTTTCGATCCAGCGTATTAGAAAAATTATAAAAATGACGTTTTTCGAGATACATCACTTTTAATGTTTTTTAAGGTTAAGGAAAAGGACTTTTGAAAAACAAATAACACCTTCGGAAAGCTGAGGAAAAAATACATCTACAACCATGTTTTAGTTAATTTTTAATTGCGTTTTCATCGCAAGATCATGATTTTAACATTGAATGTTTTCAGGCTCATGCGTCGCGCTGGGACGTCTGAGGCGATTCGCCCCATATATAGCGGTCTAGGTATACATTAAATTTTGTTTGTTATGCTTAGAGACCGCTATATAACTGCGCCCCACGCTTTAAAATTTAATTACCTACCTATTTAGGCTTAATGTTTTATAGCTGTACAAGTTAACAGAAAACCGGGGCATGGATGTGTGCGGAGTAAGGGAATGCGCAGTTTGTTAGTTGCTTTACTTTCTGCACGATGCGCCCACTGCACACCCCGGATTTCTGTTAACTATGAAATGAAAATAATTATTTTTAACTTTTTGGTGCGCTGCTCACAAAAGCGTGTTTTTTAGATTTTTAAACTATAATTTATTTTTAACTTTTCAGTGCGCTACTCATAAAAGCGAGGTTTTTAGCTTTTTAGTGAATTAGGTTTGAAACATGCAGGAGGTGACAAAAATAAAATAAATTTTTTATTATCGACTTTACAAAAAAGTACCTATATCTTCATAAAAAGTTCTACGTTGTAAAAAAGAGCATGTTTATTCAAAATCTTGATGATGGCAATACAGAGTGGCTCAAAAACTGTCACAACTTAAATTTAAATTTTGTAGCCACCCTGTATGCCCTAGATAAAATTTTTGAATGTTCTTTTTTCACAATGTAGAACTTTTTATGAATATATACTTTTTTTGTAAAGGCGATATTAAAAGAATAAATTTTTGGGACTTCCTGTATGTTCCAATCCTAATTCACTAGCATAAAAAAATTAACTCTAGTGCACTTGTAGTGGCAGTTTACCTTTAAATAACGATTCTATATCTTTTTAGCTTCACGAGGTTTAGGACTTGTACATTTTTAAGCCACCCTGTATGTACTAGATCCAATTCTTGAATGGCAATGCTATGTTCTCACGATGTAGAACTTCTTATAAACAGAAAGTTTTTTGGTAAAATCAATAATAAAACTTTTTTCATATGGTAAGGTCTTTCGAAGACAAAAATGTATAGTTTTTTAATAAAAAACAACATATTATGGTATTTTCACCGCAAGAAGTGGGTGAAAAGTGAGTTGTAAGATTCCATAACAATGTTAGAAGTCAAGTTAATAAAAGGGTGTTAAAAATTACCGACAGGGAGTGGTAAAAAAGAACGGCAGGGATTTGTCCATTTTCAGGGTTATTCAGGTCAGAAAATCCAAATTTTAAAGTAATACATAAAAGATTAAATTGAGTATGACAAAAAATGTTATAAAAAAATTAAATTTTGCACAGCTGTATCTCGGAAAATACGAAGATTTCCAAATTTCTTCTATATAATTACTAAAATTATTTTTCCATGTCGACCTCTCCAAGTTTCTTAATGCATTTTTGAACACCCTGTATGCATTAATTCACAGGTTGTTTCGTTAAAATAATATGTTTGTGTCATATAAAAAAAATATGATGCTTAATTGATTTTCTTTAAGTTCTATAAAAAAATTTTACTAGAAATACTACAACTTTCGTGCTTAACTTTGTCGTTTATCTCGGTAAATAAGTAATATAGAAGAAGGGTCAATAACTCTGTACAAAGCCTTAAACAAAATTCTGATAGCTGATGTCCTTGTATTCTTATATTATAATGGTGACTGCAAAAATGGCATGTATTTTTAGGAGATTTTCTTAGAAATAAATACATTTTAATTATTTATAATAATTATACTCGTAGAATAAAAGAAAAAATTTGAAAAGTAAAAAATTGCACAGTAACTTTCTCCTCGAATGGAATATTCGTCCTTTTCTTTTAAAACTTCTTATACAAAATCCCTACTGTAAAGTGCATTGATCAAATTATGTTGCAACATTCAGTAGTATTCTGCAGTCATTGATACATTGCATCGTTCTTGAAAATGTCGCTCCATTTCCTTTATATCTTGGTGGAAGCCAGGACGCTTTCATTTTTCCCCTTTCTAACTGCACCACAAAAATTTTTTGGGAACGATTTTAAACATAAAAAAATATATTTCGAGCTTATTTGCACATAACAATTATGTTAAACAAATACCTTTAAGCTTTTACTCCTTTAGTTTTTACAGACATCCGCATTACCTACACAAGTAATGTCAAGATTTGTGGGAAAATAAGCAGTCATTGTGAATGAATCAACTGTCGGCAACAAAGAAAACAGATCAAAACAGGTCATTGTCGAACAGTATTTTTAATTAAATGTAATGTTTCTTATCTACTAAAGCGTCCAATCTTTGGAAAATAATCAAGACAATACATTAACTCTCAAATTTACAGTACACCGGCAATAATATCACTTTTATTTACAGGTTACGTGACGTCACAACCAACAGCATCGCGTTATATAGAAGTTTCAAAATTTGTACGAAAATTTAAAATAGGAAATATTTTACCATTAAATGTAACATTTCTTATCGACGAAAGCGCTCAATCTTTGGGAAATAATCCAGACAATAAATTAACTCTCGAATTTACAGTACACCAGCCATAATAACATTTATTTACAGGTTACGTGACGTCACAACCAACAGTAACGCGTTATTCAAGTTTCGAAATTTGAAAGAAATTTAAAAATAGGATTTTTTTCTTTTGTTAATAAACAATAGAACAAATGGATAAAGACAACTAGGTACCATAAATTTTAAATTTATGTAGAGAAGGCGAAAGAATATATTTCAGGTTTAACTGGATTATTCACATACGTATTCATTATTAGTTATTACTTAGAATCAGCTGTTGTTTTAAAATATCCAAATCACTGTACCGTGTAAGTGTACACAGCTATGTATTGAAGCATGAAACTGAATGTTGTTATATTAAATGTCTTCTGTACGTTACAATGTTGTATAACAATATTTTAACTGATTCGTCATTTAAAACCTGAGGAATTCCCATCAGCATTACTTTGCAAGATTTAAAAAAGATACTTTCAGCAAAAGAACATTAATAATTATTTAGGGCGTAGGTACCCAGAAAGACCAATTTCAATCACGGAACTTGGTTTATTACTCCGCACCGTGAAAAATCGGACAGGAGCAAGGACGTTTAATTTAAGTATAAATACTATTTAGTTTTTCCAACTTATAGTTAATTTTATTCGACTACGAAATAAACAAGTTACAATGAATACTTTTGTAAGTACCTACACTTAGTTATTGTTAAAAATTTGAAATCATAATTCAGAGCCCATTACCACTATTTTATTTTTTAACATTGGATTTGCTTAGTTATTTATCATAATTATTATAATCTTACACCGGGGGTCCCTAAAAGGTTACAGTTTTAGAACTGATTTAAATTAGGACCTTCTACTTGATCAGTTAGTTTTTGACAAGTTGTTATCCTGTTATTATTAACAAGTCGTCAATTAAAACTTACGAGTTTAGGAGTTACACCTATTAATATTTTGGCGATTGCTTGATTTCCAAATGATTTTTTCTTGGAATTTATTGCCTTAATGAATTTAGTCATACACTGTGGAAAACATATACTAAACTGCCCGTTACTTTATAACTTTACAAACAGACTGAGAAATAAATTCATTTTACAAAACTACAATGTCTTATTTACACTTACACAATCTTAATTGTCAAATCAGACCGGTTTTAGCGATAGCGAATCCTGGAGTTAATTGTATTAATAAATCGTCTTGTAAGAAACCTGCAAATAAATAAAATTATATAAATATTGCAAAAAAAAACGTGAAAAAAATTGACCTAAACTGTAGATGTATAAACCTGAATTTTAAATACTTACATGAAATACTGATTTTACCAACGATTTTTTCCATCATATTGTATAAAACATCTCTTTAACGTTTAAACAATCCTGTTTAGTATTTTGCGTCAAATTTGCTATGTTTTGTCAAATTTTGAAAATATTTTTATGCTAGTTAAGACGTTGGAAATATCGGTTTCTCTTAATTTGTTTTTCATTATCTACTGTAGTTTGAATTTTGCGGCCAGATTCTCCAACGCGAGACCGGCCCAATTTGACAACCAAAAGTTTTAAACGGACAAGTAATGTAAGAATAAGATAACAATGTTATATCCTATGAAATTCCTTCAGAGTTTGTTTGCAAATTTATAATGAAAAAGGCAATTTTAATAAGTATTTTCAACAATATCAAAACTAAATTTATTCTAGCAATACATTTCAAATTGAAAATCATTCGGAAACCAAGCGAATCGCTAAAACATTAGGATAACTCAAGTTTTTATTGACGATTTATTCACAATAACAGGACAGGAACCTGTCAAAACCTAACTGATCAACTAGAAGAACTTAAATTAAACCGGTACTAAAGTTTAAACCTTTTTCGTGAATCTGAACGTTATTAAAGTTTACGGTTTAAAAATAGTCGCATTTAGTACTTTGTCGTTCGAATCTGTTTTTTTTTAATTTACTTAATACATGGTGGTCTAGAAGTAATAAAGCATCAGTGGTTTTCTGACAAGGAAATATAGCGGTTTAGTTAAACTTATAAGGTCCGAAAACTCATATTAACAAAGGCACAAGATGGTAAATTAAACATTTAAATCTAGATTTTAAAAAGTATTTTAGAATGTTGTTAGGCTTATTACCTTAAAAATTACTACAGAAGAGGTTTTTTAGAGTGAAAAAAAGTAACCCTTCCAATATTTTGTTCAGTTACCTAGGTTGGACGCTCTATATATACGCTACCGTAACCCGTAAAAACTTTTAAAAGTTTTTGAATTTTCTTGCTAGTTGGGGTATAGAGACTCTGAATGAAACAAACTATTCTCTAGTTGAAAAAAATGGATTAGTTTAATAATGCTAAAGTTAATTGTATCGTATTTAAGGCAAGATATTTTGTGTTTATTTACTACAGTCGGAGTTTAATGAGATTTCTCAACTAACGCTTTAAAATCAGTTTTTCTCCTCTGGTAGACTATTTTTGGGAACAGAATAATTTTTTTTTGTATTTAGTGAAGATATTTAATTGTTTGCCAAATATCTAGTATTCAAAAATAAGTCTTCTCCACACTAAAACCTAAGCCTACAATATGGAAATACGCTGCATCCAATATTAAAATCGCAAATATTTTGAAAATAATTAATATAGCACCATTCAATAACTAAACCTGTTTTATATCAAAGTTAAACCAAAACCCACGACTACGCAAAATAACAAGTAAAAAAAATGAAAACAGGTTGCGTATCTGTTAATAGGATTTGGATTTATCGTTGTACTACAAATATTGATACACCACTAAATGTCTGCAGTAATTAACTATTTATGAGAATGAAGATATTTCACAGAACAGGCATGGTTGCACGTCGTCGTTAATTAAATACTTAAATCTAACATCATTATTAAATAAACCATCTCAGCTAAATTTCAAATTTATATGTGGAAAGTGGAAAAAACTTGGATGTAGCAAGTTTCTGAAGTATGTTAATTTGTAGTGCACTTAGGTATTTCACGACGTGCGATCACGCTTGTCTGTGATCCTTCTCGTGAATCATGGGTATGAGAGACACTTTATATTATACTAGCTTTCTCCTGCGACTTCGTCCGCATGATATAAGTGATAATAGTGTAGTTTTGATGTCATGATTATGAATACATTAAACATGAGTTAGGATATGTTAGGTTAGTTACAGGCATTTCAACTAATGGAGGGACTATTCGAATTCAATATAATTAATATTATATTTATGAAGCGTCGGTCGGTGCAACTGCTAATAAGTACTGGGCAACAGATATTACATTGGATGTGTTAATAATGCTCATGTAACGATTTAAAATCATTTTTGAAGGCTTTAAGAACTTCATTAATGTCGAAAAGAGGTAAAAGAAAAAAATGCAGCATATGACCTTTATCCACCTACTTATATCTTTAATTAATAAAAAAAACATTTTTTTCTTTCAGGCAGTAGCCGCTTTCTTTGCCTGTTTAGCTGTCACCAACGCAGGTTTCTACGGCCCTTCTGCCAACATCATTCAAGGACCCAGCAGCAAAACTACCTTGGTCGGGCCAGAAGGGAGCGTAATCTCTGCTGTTGCACCAGGAGGCCAAATCATCCACGAGGAACATCCTGGATACATTGCTCATGCTACCCCCGTTGCTACCTATGCTGCCCATGCTCCAGTGGTAGCCCTCACTGCTCCAGTAGCTTTAGGGCATGAGACACATGTATCCCGATATGGCTCGCACATTACTCACGGTGCACCTGCAGCGTACGCTCAGTATGCTACACCTGTACATAATATACTTGCTTATGCTGCACCTGTAGCTTATGCTGCTCATTCTCCAGTTATAGCCCACGGAGTAGATCATGGGGTAGCCGATGTTGTCATTGCTGGGCCCTCTGGAACTATAGCTACCACCAAGTCCCTGGTATCACCCTACCATGGCCATGAACTTTATGCTCATCATTATTAACTGTACTTTTAAATTTAAGACTGTAAATTATTTTAATTAGGATTATATAATTTAAGGCAATGAAAACGTGTAAAAGGGGCATTGTAATAAAAATGTCACATTGTAAATAAATATCGTTTAAATGATATGATTATGCATTTTTTTGACAAAACAAGAAACAAATTTTAATTCAAATTTAAATAATAATAAAAGGGTGGTTCTTAATCGAAAATACAACTGGATGTGCCTGCTTGAAATGTAGTTAAATAATTTCTATAAAATCGGTACAGGCTGGTCCAAAAGTAATGGGACATAGAGAAACAGTATATTTCTAGCATCAAAATACTTCAATTTAGTCAGCTTTGTTAAGTCCGAAAGTTGACATTAACAGAGATACAGGGTGGAAAAGTGAGAATTTTAATTTAGACTCTTTTTAATATTATACAAAATTTTTGACTTTTGAACCACAGCTGAAACGCCACTGTTTGGGAACACAGTGGCGTTACCTTTTTATATAGTTGTTTGCTCGTCACTTGCTGACTGACTAAATGCATTTTGGCGTAGTCTGGATTTTTTAATAAGAGCGTTAAATTTTTCGTAAGCAAGACCTACTAGGGGATCTGTCAATATTTGTAAGGCAGCACTTAAAGTGTTCAGTATCTCAAAAGATTCTGCTAATGATAAACAATAAGGGAATTCGGCTTGCCACTGTTCATCATCAAGGCTGACCAAAATGATAGTATACCAATCGTTTTCGGATAAAAAACAGTGATGCCATGGTATCATTTTGATCTACCAATTTAAGAACCGGCCTCGCTTAAAGGTTATCTGTAGCGGTTTGTTGTTGTTTACAACAGCTGATCGTATAAATTCAGCGGAAAACCCTTTGTTCACTTATGAAAATGGAAACATTGGCAAATATGCATTTTAAAATAATTCAAATCAGTGTATTTTGAAGAAACTATAGATATATGCATCCAGTTTATTAAATCACAAAATATTGAAAATATTTTAATTACCAGGCCAGATAATCAGTTGAATATTCCAGAAGCGTTAAACCAAAAATAAATCAGGACCAATAAACAATACAAACTGACCAATGCATTCGGACGGCGAACGATATGACGTCATGGTATGTCTGACCGCTGTCAACATTCCTGTCACTTTTATGTCAACCAGAACACAGAACCACTAGCCGGTCGATGACGACCAATAACTTTGCAATTTTTCTATAGAAGAAGAACAACAAGAAACAAGATTTCATATTTTTTATGTATAGTAGCTTACTAAATCTAACTTGCTCGCCACCAAATTATTGCTAACTTTGATGAAAGCTGCATTTCTAGAGTTGAACTGCAAAATTGTGTCCGCCATTCTTTCAAATTGATTACAAGTTGAATAATAAACGCGTATTGTCACCGGCGGATATCTCCTAATCGTTTTCATTGACATATTAACGAGTTCAATTCGCAGAGAATGTAAAAACGCAATACGCGCAAGGCACTTTCGATTAACATTTTCAAGGGGTAATCATCCAGATTAGCATATGATCTTAAACAATGATATAGAATGTAAATACAAATCGGCGGACATATACTTATGCTATAAACTTTTCCGAATTTTTCCTAAGGTTAAAGCCTTTCGCCAGTCACTACTATTCCAGGATGCCAGTTTGAAGGCGGCATAAGGGCATCATTTAATACTACCTGGTAACACTCTTTAAGCTAACGCATGGCAATTGTGACCGAAATTCGAGACGGCGCCATTTTTTTGTGCCAAGCATTGCCGGTGACATCAAAGTTATTTTGTGGTGTTCCGAATAGAATTTTGATTAAAGACTTCTACATTTCAGACTCATTTTAATCTTTTTTCACCGATATGATTATATCGAGTTTTAAATTATATGTATTGTTTGGGTACCTTCTTGAGTTTGGTTTTTATTAGTGTTGGTCTGCTTATAGACTTTAGATATTTTTTTATTTGCATTTATTTGTAACGAAGCTCGCGTATCATAGGAACTTCCTTCTTGCTTTGTCTATATAAGATGTAAGTCTTCTGGCAATAAAGCTTATTTCAATTTGAATTTGAAAAGCAGAATAACTTTACAAAACTTTTGCTTCATGTTAATATTTATTTTTGTATCAGTTTATTAGGCGTACTTAATATTTATTGTTTCTAAACTTGTTGGCCTATGTACCTATATAGTTAGTTTTAATAAGTTTTCAGAATTATTATTATTATATTACATATATTTTTTTAAATACACTTGAGAAAAATTAAAATTGAAGTAATACATAGGGTCTATTGATTTTCTCCACATTTAACAAACCAAAAATAAATTAGTACTATAATTCGTTTTTATTATTGGATATTATTTCGTTTTGGTAGAAGTCTACAATCGTCTCTCATGATTCGCCGCCGTAGCCTGGTGCTGGATCACGATGCATTGAATTCTACGCGATTTTGACACTAATGACAGTGGACATGTGATGGATTGTTTGTTTTGTTTGAGTAGTCATGTGACTGACACGTAGAATAGAATTCTATGTGGCGTGATCCGGGATCTGGTGTCAGATGGCTTCATATCCATAGCCTGTATTACCCGTCCTCTCTCTTTGCTCGTCTAAGCTAATAATAATATGTCAGTGTATTTAGATTTTTTCTTTGGTACAGTATGGTTTTTGTGATGAAATTACAAAAATTAATGCATAATTAAAAAAAAAATCCAGTATAACATTGTTTTATTTTATAGCACTATTTTCAATATTCTGTTTCATACAGTTTTGCAGTAAGGAGGAAAAACATTAAATTAGTTTACAAAACCTCTAGTTACGCCACTGAGCGGATCGGTCTGGTGCCAGATGGTCACACTTCGGTACAAACAGTTACGCGTCCCCTCTCTTTACGCGTCTAATGTTGACGTATTTCAAGTAACAAAGGTTCCAATGTGGAACGTGGCAGCATTTAAACTTAAATCCCCCAGAAAGCCGTTCTTTGCATATGTAGCCATTCGGCCACAAGAACGGGTCATATGGGAAGTAGGTAATCTATTTCTTTTTTGAGAGATGTGTGCAAAATACTTAAACTGCTCTGTTCTTTACAAATTTGCGAAAACGCTCTGAAACAAATTCGTATAAAACTTACTTATATAATATCGTCTGTCAATTTAAACCTTTGCTTGTCGAATTAGACGGGTGTTAGCTAGTGAATCTGGACGTAAATATCTAGACAAATATTTATTTAGAGAATTACGGTGTCGACCATCTAAGTAACGTAGGTGTTAAAGAGCCCGTTTTAAACGCGTTAGAAATTTTTCATTGGGGAATTTCGATTCATGAGGTTAGTTACAATTAAAAAAAAATATGTATTAAGAAGATATATTTTAAACAGACATTTTCCAAGCATTTTGAAATATGACTTTTAATTTTCAATACTTACGTGAAACTACAGAAAGGTCCAAAAAAATTGAAACTAATGGAAAAAATGTAGGGTCAATGTGGAAACAGTGGATCATGTAATTTTTATTACCCCTTAAGGGATATTTATTCTATAAAATAAATTTGCTATGAATGTAGATCCCTTAATACACGAATGTTGCAGGTATAACTCTACAATCTAATTATAAAGAATTAAAAGATAGCAGCTTTTTAAAAAAGATAATCTCTTTAGCCACTGTGTACCATAGCGAATCACATGCCAGTATACAGTGGCTCAAAAGAGGGAACAGTGGTTGATGCCCAAAAAAGCATCCAATAAAATCACATTAGGTAACAAACTATTTTCTTTACTTATTTTGGATTTAATGTCAATAATGTCAGTCTTGAAGTAAAAAACAGCAAATACTTAGATAACCTTAAAACAAATTTATCTGAGTTAGCAACAAATATGTCAGTGACCTTTCAAAAAATAAAAATAACATTGCTATGGTTTAAGCAGCAACTTAAACACAGTTATTTTTCAGCCTTTTCAGCTGCTTTAAGAAATCCTATTAATATTAAATAAATAAGAAAAAATAAAGGCTGTTAGTTCTATTAAAATAGCAAAACGGTGTCTTAAAAAAAGAAACATTTTAACGAATATGCAGTTAAGATAAATCAAGAGAGAAACAGAAATATGACTTTCGCCTTAGTGTGGCCCACTGGTACTACAAGCAATTGGGTTTGGCAATATAAACTTTACATCGTAGTCTTTAACTAAAGCAAGATCTGGACTGGCTGGCATACGAAATTTGTTAGTAGTTCCTAGTTTTCTCAGGAAACTTATGTAACTTCTTATCCGGCATTCTCAAAATAATACCTAAAATTCACATGAAAAATTAAGTTTTCAATTATATTTCTGATTGTAAAGGCAAAAGTATACAGTGAACCAAGATTCACTGTGTACCGACCCGCCATTTCGAATTTAACGCTACTTGCACAAAAATCTATCTAAATTTAAGGCACAAAGGCCGATTTCGAACAAAGAGAACTTAGCATGGTTTTACTTGGAAACACAGTAATACTTGTAACAATTACACAAACAAAATAAATAAAAAAGTATAACGTTAAAAAATAAACACGGTGAGCTTGGATTAAGTTTAACCCAAAGGTGCTACTTCTTCGGAGTTTCTTTAGATATCGTTTCTGTGATGATCTCCAAGTAATTTGGTACCAAAATGGAAATAATCGTCGAAGGGTTATTAAAATAAAATGGATTTTCGAAATTTTTTGAGGTTACATGGTTTTACAGAACGCTCTAAATGATATTTCTGTGTTATACATATATTTCCAAAATATTTAAACCCTTTCCAACTAAAAAACGCATTTTTCGTCCGTTTTTAGGATATTCGTCCCCTTAATAATACTACAACTAGGTAATTTGAAATTATTGATTTGTCAGTAGAATAAAAAAAGGCATACTAAAATACTGGATCGCATGTGTTTACTTGATACATATTAAGCAGTTGGTATAAGCTAATTATTCCTATGCCTAAACGTTTTCATATACGTCTTTTTTTTGTCTCGTACACTGAAGAAGAGCTCCACTTGTGTCAAGACATTCAGTGATCTTGACAAATTGAGTCTTATAATAAAAGCAAAGACATTAAATTAACAGAAATGCCCTTCCCATAAGAACATGATATGAGTTTGAGGTATTTTACAAATTCCCTTGAATAACTATTACCTTTTTCTTAACACATGAACCCTTGTATCAAAGATCTATTTACAAAGACTCAGCTATTTAAACAAGATAAATAATATTTTATACAACAAGAAATATACATATTTTGATGCCGCCTTGTATCGCAAAATTCAAAACGTTAAATTATAGGTTACTTTTTAAAAGTTAGGTGTTTTTACCTTTCCAGCTCAAGAGTACCTTTTAAAGTCTAGGACATAGATATGTATTTCCTTTCACAGTTTTGTGATTTTGCTGTCCTAGTTTTTTATCGGTACGATGCCGATGGTACAATCTGCAATTATAAGGAACCAAAAAACATTTTCCTAATTTTTTTGGCCAGGCAATATTTTTTTTTTAATGAAAAAACTTGAATGCAAAATTCCGGTAGGTATTTGCAGTTGCTCACATTGTATATTCAATATTAATACTTATTCAGTTCTTTCTTATAAATTATTTCAAAAATGGTATGTTTGATTAATTACTCCTAAAAGAGTAACAATAAACCTCAACTTGGACAACCTCCGCAACGCAGTCAAAAATAATACAAGAACTATTGACGACTTTGACCGTGAACTTGTCGTTTGCTTTTACTCAGTCGACCGCGCCTAAACTGGAGCAGGAAGTATTTAAAACATGCTTCTTTCAATGATTATCTTGTTATTCTTGTCAACCAGTAATTGGTTTTAAAAACTAAATATCATCATTTGTAAATTGAATTATTTTCTGTAGTCCAAAAATCGACATAAGTAATAAATCAAACCCAGGAACCCAAATAAAAATTGAAATGTAATGCAACTGGTTATGCACTGTGTGTAAAAAGTGAGGAATCTGCTTACTTTAAAGACTAAAGCAGTTGGCCGAATGTATTTCAGATTATTTACCTCATATGTATGAAACTTAGGGCGATTTTTATCAGCTTTTAGCGAAAATCACTATCCATAAAGTGAAAATCACCCTCCCCGTGATATTTAATGCTAGTTTGCTAGTAGGTGTAATTTTTTTTGGTTGCCAAAGATTGTCTACAGAGTTGTTTAGATCCGTCATTTTTAATCGCAGAAAAGTAAAGATTCATTAAATAGGTTTTTGACTTTTTTTTAAACTGTTTATTCGGTATAATATAATCTACAAAATGCATTTCGGAAAGGTAAAATAATCAGAAAATAAATCCTTCAGATTCGTTGCCCTAAAGAAATTTCTTTCGTGCATTTAATGCACTTAAGCAGTTTCTGGGGCAATTCTTGATTTTCTATGATTTTGCCTTCCCTTAATACACCGTGTCCCACGGAGTTTTTGCAAAATGGAAAAAACTTTTACTGAAAGTTGAAAAAAAATCACTTTTGTGTAGAAAAGTTCTGCATATTAATAAAATAAGAATCCCTGTGGAAAAAATCTAAAAAGATTCATAGTGTACAGGGTAGCATCAAAAACGTAAAATATACCCGAGAAAAAAGTACTTACCCTTATTTAGCGACATACAAAGAGAAGTTATTTTAATGAATTATTTAGAATCATGTTTTCCTTCTAAATACGAAATCAAGGCCTCCTACGAAATAAAATGTTTTTACATTTTTACTTTACGTTACGAAATTACTGTTAGTATAAGTTAACAAAAAGTGATCATCTTTCACTCAGGAAAATATGATTTATTGATAAGGAATGACTTCGACATAGACACAGACATACTTTGCAGTATAGTTCTATTAATTCAGTTTATCAATTTATCATTTTCCTTAATTATGCCCCAAAACTAACCATGCAACAAAAAATTGAAATTGTTTTACTTGTGGGCGACCGACAACTACAACATATAGGGAAGCCGCTGGGATTTTCCATGAAAGGCATCCCGAAATATCTGTATCCCATCAGACCGTTGGACACATAATGGCAAAATTTAAAAGTAGTGAAAGTGTGGAAAACCGCTTCAATAAAAAAAATCAAGTCCAGGCCGAAGATGATGAGGATATTATTCCTCAAATTATCCAAGCAGTTGGTAAAAATCCCAAGACTTCATTGAGAAATTTGTTAAAAGTACTTTCTGAAAACGATGGATGCTCTGTTTGTAAATCCACTGCTGGAAGAAGAGTTCTTAAACCAAAGCATTTTCATCCATACAAACTTACCTTTGTCCACACGTTGAAACCTGGAGACCTTAATATTCGGTTTGATTTTTCGGCTTGGTATCAAGGTATGCACGAAGATGACCCATCTTTTTGCAAAAAAAAAACGATATGTCCTGATGAAGCATGTTTTACACGAAATGGAGTAGTTAGCTCCCAAAAGTGTCGTTGGTGGAGTATAGCTAATCTGGGACTTGTTATCCAGTGTCGAGGACAAAATGTGTGGTACGGTATTTTAGATAACCCACTGATAGGCCTATTTTTCTTCCGAGGTTATAAAACGTCGGATAATTACCTTCAATTTTTGAGAAATCAGCTGGTAGGCTTTGTAATGGCCTTTTACTTAACATTACAATAAATTTTTATGGTATCAGCATGATGGTGTGCCATGCCATACCTACTTCCCGATCTGTTAACGAGTTTTTTCAGGAAATGCTCCAGGGGCGTTGAATAGAGAGATTTTCTGAAAATCATTGGCATTTGTTATAAAGTCTTCAGTAATACTAACTTACTAAGATAAGACAAGAACGCTTTATTGCCTAGTTTATCTAAACAAACATTAATATGTCATTAGAAAGTGATATGAGGGTCTGTTCTAGAAAGCTGATGGGCAAATTATCATTAACATAACTCGTGAAAAATCGGAGAGGAGCAAGGACATTTAATTTAAGTATAAATACTATTTATTTTTTCCAACCTATAGTTAATTTTTTTCGACTAACAAATAAACAAGTTACAATGAATACTTTTGTAAGTACCTACACTTAGTGTTTGTTAAAAATCCGAAATCATAATTCAGAGCCCAGTTCGCGAGTTCGTAAAGCTCGCCAGTTGGTTAAAACCAGTACCACGAAACTTAATTTACACTCTATCAGTTCTAAAATAAAAATATTACTATAACACTTATATACTTTTTTCTCATTAAGAAAGTGAAATGTCTGAATATTACAAAACAAACTTGATGGAATATTTCAATGCATTATTGCTTCCTCTTTTAGAAATATAAATCATTAAAATTTTAGAGCAAATGTGTTTTATTTAAAAGTACATTTTTTTTTCAGGCCATCACAGCTTTCTTCGCCTGCTTGGCAGTCGCAAATGCAGGTGTATTATTTGCTCCCGCCTCCTCAAAAATCATTCAAGGACCTAGCACTAAAAACACTGTTGTCGGACCTGATGGCAGCTCAGTTTCATCCGTGTCGGTAGGAGGCTCTATCGTTCAAGACGAAACAGCACGCATCGTAGCTGAGACTGCTCCAGTTGTTGCTTCTGCTCCCGCTCTCGCCTATGCAGCTGCTCCTGTAGCATATTCCGCCCATGCAGCTCCAGCCCTATCTTACTCTGCTTCTTTGGCATACACGCACGCACCACTAATTTCCACCTATCGTGCTCCCTTGGCTTACTCTTCAGCCCTAGTTCCTGAGAAGCAACTCGATACTGTGATTGCTGGACCATCTGGAACCATTGCTACAAGCAAGACTGTTCACCGCCATGCTCTGGTAGCTGCACCTCAATTCTACGCTGCTGGTGTTCATGCATATTATCTTTAAAATGCCATATGATGCGTTAATTTATGTCTAGTACTTAAGGAATATGAAAAAATGTAAAAATATCTAAATAAAAGAATGATTGTCAAACAGATACATCACCATCTTTCTGTTTCTAAAGGCTTTTCACATTTACACAAAGACATCAGTATTGTCACCTACGCAGAACTAGGTTTTTATTTTCTATTTATTTCAGAGTTAGCATTGGGAATATAAAAAATATGGTCACTCGCCAGTATCAAGCTACTAGCTTCTTGACTTTTATGACACCAAAACTAAGCAAACCTAAAATCATTATTGATTTACCGACCGTGAAAGCTTATCAGTGGATATTTTTTAGACTCAAAAAGTCATTGAACTTGCACAATAAACTGCTGGGTTGTATTGACTGGTCAACTGCAGATGGTTGCCACAGTGTAGGAACAAAATGTCCTTGTTGATGCCATCCAAGCAATACAGTATTACACGACATTTATTTGACTATATTTTCCTCTAATAAAATTAGCATAAATAAGTATTAAGTAATAAAAAAGAGTAATACTCACAATTTCTTCTATTTTAAGCATCACAGCCGAATAAGTTTTTATTCCCTTCTCACTGTGACCAATTATTAAATTATTAAGCAAAAGCGACAATGCTATTTGATGGTTTACAACCAGTTTTACTATGAATTGAAAAGTGACACAAGCGACCATTGATAAAATTCGTAGTCGTTTGCGACATTGTTAGAAAGTGGAATTGTGTTGTTTTGTGTTTGCGAGAAGCGTTTAAGTGTTTTTCTTTGAAGAAGCTGACATGATTTTGCGAAAAAACATTTAGTGTGTAAAGTTTGCAAAAAATAGAACTATTTAAACCAATAAGTTTCTTTTCACAAGTAAGTGAGGTTGTGTTCACTTGTATGGAATCAATTGGTGTAGTTTTGCATATACCTACACATTAGTAATATTAATATTAACACAAATTTAATACAAAAAGGCACGCCACTGTTGCTGAAAGAGGCAGCCGCCAGGAATGTCAGACAGTGTTGCCATTTTTTCTCCTGTGTCTACCTCTCTTAGTCGCATTCATTGCATGTTTTAAACCGACGATTGACTTGGCGCGAAACGATTTTATTCAGTTCTTTATTATAAATTATTTTTAAAAATGGTATGTTGGATTAATTACCCCTAAAAGAGTAACAATAAACCACAACCTGGACAACCTCCGCAACGCAGTCAAAAATAATACCAGAACGACTGACTACTTTGACCGTGAACTTGATGTTTGCATTTACTCAGTCGACCGCGCCTAAACTGGAGCAGGAAGTATTTAAAAAAACATGCTTCCTTCGATGATTATTTTGTTATTCTTGTCAACCAGTAATTGGTTTTAAAAACTAAATATCATTATTTGTAAATTGAATTATTTTCTGTAGTCCAAAAATCGACATAGCTAATAAAGCGTGCATGAATAAAACCCAGGAACCCAAATAAAAAAAATTGAAATGTAATGGCAACTGGTTAAGCACTGTGTGCAAAAAGTGAGGAATCGGCTTATTTTAAAAACTAAACGAGCTGGCGGAAAATATTTAAGATTTTTTACTTCATATGTATAAAACTTAGGGCGATTTTTACCAGCTTTTAGCGAAAATCACTATCCATAAAGTGAAATTAACCCTCCCCGTGATATTTAATGCTAGCTACAGAGTTGTTTAGACACGTCATTTTTAATCGCAGGAAAGGAAAGATACATTAAATAGGTTTTTAACTTTTTTTTTTGAATTGTTTATTCGCTATATAATCTACAAAATGCATTTCGGAAAGGTAAAATAATCAGAAAATCATTCCCTCAGATTCGGTGCCCTACAGAAATTGCTTTCGTGCATTTAATGCACTTAAGCAGTTTCTAGGGTAATTCTTGATTTTGTTTCCCTTAAAACACCGTGTCCCACGGAGTTCTTGCAAAAGGGAATAAACTTTTACTGAGAGTTGAAAAAAAAAACCAGTTTGGTGTAGAAACGGTCTGCAAATTAATAAAATAAGAATCTCCATGGAAAAAATCTAAAAAGACCCATAATATACAGGGTAGCATCAAAAATGTAAAATATACCCGAGAATAAAGTACTTACCCTTATTTAGCGAGATACACAGAGAAGTTATTTTAATGACTTATTCAAAATCATGTTTTCTTTCTAAATACGAAATCATAGACACCCACGAAATACAATGTTTTTATATTTTTACTTTACGTTACGAAATTAATGTTAGTATAAGTTAACAAAAAGTGATCATCTTTCACACAGGTAAATATGACATTCTTTGCAGTACGGTTCTATTAGTTCAGTTTATCAATGTATTATTTTCGTTAATTATGCCCCCAAAACTAACCACGGAACAAAAAATTGAAATTGTTTTACTTGTGGGCGACCGACAACTACAACATATAGGAAAGCCGCTGGGATTTTCCATGAAAGGCATCCCGAAATATCTGTATCCCATCAAACCGTTGGACACATAATGGCATAATTTAAAAGTAGTGAAAGTGTGGAAAACAGCTTCAATAAAATAAATCAAGTTCAGGCCGAAGATGATGAGGATATTATTCTTCAAATTATCCAAGCAGTTGGTAAAAATCCCAAGACTTCGTTGAGAAATTTGCAAAAAGTACTTCCTGAAGATAGATGCTGTGTTTGTAAATCCACTGCTGGAAGAAGAGTTCTTAAACCAAAGCATTTTCATCCATACAAATAAACCAAAGCATTTTCATCCATACAAACCTACCTTTGTCCACACGTTGAAACCTGGAGACTTTAATATTCGGTTTGATTTTTCGGCTTGGTATCAAGGTATGCATGAAGATGACTCGTCTTTTTGCAAAAAAAATCATACTCTCTGTTGAAGCATGTTTTACACCAAATGGAGTAGTTAGCTCCCGAGAGTGTCGTTGGTGGAGTATAGCTAATCTGGCATTTGTTATCCAGTGTCGAGAACAGTATTATTTTAGGACAAATGTGTGGTGCGGTATTTTAGATACCCGACTGATGGGCCCATTTATGAGGATGTTATTCTTCAAATTATCCAAGCAGTTGGTAAAAATCCCAAGACTTCGTTGAGAAATTTGTAAAAAGTACTTCCTGAAAACGATAGGTGCTCTGTTTGTAAATCCACTGCTGGAAGAAGAGTTCTTAAACCAAAGCATTTTCATCCATACAAACCTACCTTTGTCCACACGTTGAAACCTGGAGATTCTAATATTCGGTTTGAATTTCGGCTTGGTATCAAGGTATGCATTAAGATGACCCGCCTTTTTGCAAAAAAATCATACTTTCTGATGACGAATGTTTTACACCAAATGGAGTAGTTAGCTCCCAAAAGTGTCGTTGGTGGAGTATAGCTAATCTGGGATTTGTTATCCAGTGTCGAGAACAGTATTATTTTAGGACAAATGTGTGGTGCTGTATTTTAGATACCCGACTGATGGGCCCATTTTTCTTCCGAGACAATATAACGTCGGATATTTACCTTCAATTTTTGAGAAATCAGCTGGTTGGCTTTGTTAAAGGCCTTCTACTTAACATTAGAATACATTTTTACGGTATCAGCATGATGGTGTGCCATGCCATACTTCCTGTGCTGTTAACGAGATTCTTCAGGAAATGCTCCAGGGGCGTTGAATAGAAAGATTTTCAGAAAATCGTTGGCATTTGATACAAAGTCTACAGTAATTCTAACTTACCAAGATAAGGCAAGAACGCTTTATTAAGTACCTAGTTTATCTGATCAAACATTAATATGTGATTAGAAAGTGATATGAGGGTCTGTTCTAGAAAGCTGATAGGCAAATTATCGTTAACATAACTCGTAAAAAATCGGAGAGGAGCAAGGACGTTTAATTTAAGTATAAATACTACTTATTTTTTTCCAACTTATAGTTAATTTTATTCGACTACCAAATAAACAAGTTACAATGAATACTTTTGTAAGTACCTACACTTAGCTTTTGTTAAAAATCCGAAATCATAATTCAGAGCCCATTGCTACTATTTTATATTTTAACATTGGTTTTGCTTAGTTATTTGTCATAATTATTATAATATTACATCGGGATTTCCTAAAAAGGTTACAGTTTAGAACTGATTTAAATTAGGACCTTCTAATTGATCAGTTAGTTTTTGAAAAGTTGTTATCCTGTTATTATTAGTAAGTCGTCAATTAAAACTTACGAGTTTAGGAGTTATACCTACTAATATTTTGGCGATTTGCTTGATTCCCAAATGATTTTTATTTGGGAATTTATTGCATTAATGAATTTAGTCATACACTGTGGAAAACATATACTAAACTGCCTGTTACTTTGTAACTTTACAAACAGACTAAGAAATAAATTAATTGTACATACTCTTACACTTACACAATCTTAATTGTCAAATTAGACCGATTTCAGCGATAGCGAATCCTGGTGTTAATTGTATTAATAAATTGTCTGTAAGAAACCTGCAAAAAATTATTTAAAATTGAAACAAAAAAACGCGAAAAAAATTACCTAATCTGAAGATGTATAAACCTGAATTTTAAATACATGAAATACTGATTTTACCTATGACTTGTTTCATCATATTGTATAAAACACCTCTTTAAAGTTTAAACAATCCTGTTTAGTAGTTTGGGTCAAATTTGCTATGTTTTGTCAAATTACACCCCCGCCCCGTAATCTTTTTATCATCCGTTAGATAAAATCAGATTTTATGACCACGGTAACCCCGAAAATGACACATTTAACAGTTTTGGGAAAAATTACGGCAGCACATTTTTATTCCCCCTCCCCGCCGTTAATTTTTTTACCATCTGTTGGACACAATTAGATTTTCGGACCTTAATAACCCCAAAATGATATTGAAGAAATTCCCAGCCGCGCCTTTTCATCCTCCCCTCCCCTCCCGTTATATTTTTTAACAACGGTTAGACAAAATTAGACTTTCTGAGCCCAATAGCCCCGAAAATCACATATTATGTAACATCTAGGAAACATTTCCAACCGCTTCTTTTTATCCCCCTCCCCCATGTTAATTTTCTTAACATTTATTACACAAAATTAGATTTTCTAAAATGTTATAAACCATTTTTTACGTAGTTTCAAAGTAATAGAACCTTATAACAATTTTACTCCATTACAAATTTTGACCCCCCATTTCACCCCCCTATGGCTTGATTTATTAGAATCTATGAAACAAGTGTTTAATCATTTACTTTCAGATTCACTAAGGTTTAATATTTAGTACTGGTTTAAATTAAGTTCTTCTAGTAGATCAGTTAAGTTTTGACAGGTTTGTATCCTTGTATTGTTAATAAATCGTCATTGAAAAAGTATAAATTATTCTGATAATTCAGCGATTTGCTTGGTTTCCGAATAATTTTCATCTTGGAACGGGTTGCTAGAATGAATTTAGTTCTGTTATTGTCGAAAGTACGTACTAAAATTGCCCTTTTCTTTATAAATTTGCGAAAAAAACTCACAGACAAATTCATGGTATAAAACTTAGTTGCTTTATTCTTACACTTGTCAATTTAAGACTTTTGGTTGTCAAATTAGACCTTTACTTTCAATGGTCATTGTTAAGTGCATATTTGCTAATTCGTATCTATTTTTTTAATGGCTAAACAACATTTTTGAACAATTCTATAATTTTAGATTCCTAATAAACGTGTTTGCTTTGACTACTTGATTATAACCTGAAAAATTTTGTTGTTTTTGAATTTGCTTTTTAACTAATTTAAATTTAAAAAGAAAAAACAGATAAAATTATAAAATATATATTATTAAAATACGGCTTACTTGTCAAAGGCACAGTAGATTTGAAAGAGAACGGAATGTGGTTTGTTGCTGACTTTCCTAACGCGTGATGCTCAAAAATTAAAAATTGGAAACTTTGACAGTCATTCCTTAAGGACTAAATTGCGAATTAAGAATAAGCA
This sequence comes from Philopedon plagiatum, assembly GCA_963971165.1. Taxonomy (NCBI): domain Eukaryota; kingdom Metazoa; phylum Arthropoda; class Insecta; order Coleoptera; family Curculionidae; genus Philopedon; species Philopedon plagiatum. Next base: position 33,927,642 of record OZ020197.1, on the reverse strand, counting down.
AAATGTAGGTGTAAACGTTGCCATTTAAATAAATACTTTGCGAATAAGAAATAATGAGTTAAAAATTGACAATAAGGAAGCTGGATACACTGGGCTTTACTGCCTAAATAAAAGTGTCAAAATACATGCAAAGTTTCCACTGGCTAAAGGTTCGAACCTTACAAATGTCAAAAATTTATATTGATGGTAAACGATTATTTAACACCTTGTATCGAACCAAAACCAGCGAAAAAGCACTTTCGGAAAGTTTAATTATTGACCTGCATCTACATATGTACGTATGAAGGACTTTCTTAATTAAAAAAGAAAAAATATGATTTCAAATCTAAGTTACCAACTTTTTAAATTTAAGCAAATTCATAATTAAAAATTTATTTGTGCTTAAAAGTATAAATAAAATGATTATTTGGAATGGCATAGAGGTCACAAAGAGAAAATAATTTAATATCTTGAATTTATTTGAAATTTTATCTTTTAAATTACTCCCAGCAGGCTAGAGTTTTTTTAAAAAATTTGTGCATTTGTCGTGCTTTTCCGAATAGTTTCGATAATGTACTTTCTGAAGAGGATGTTCAAACCTTAACTTGTCCCATTCAAGTATACAAGCAAAAACTTTATAATAGGTTTAAATATACCTGACTTATCACAAGTATCTGTAAGGTATGAATAATAAATAGTAATAAATGAGTTTTTGCGCGTTTTTTTCTATGCCCAGGTCTCTTTGAACAGACTGTAATTTAAAGTGGCTGGATTTATTATTCATTTTCTTAAAACTTACACGAGTGTGTGCTATCCATTTTCGTTTTAGGCCCCTCAGTTATTGAAATGTTTAAATATTTAACCGCCTTGGCGTGAAAAACTTTTTACCTTGCACCGTTGAAATCCCCACAACTTTACTGATTTTACCATAAAAATATTGGTTTTAAGACTTCTACAATTTTCCATGTACTTACTTTGAAAGGCATTTATTAATTACAAATATTGTACATGTCAGTCTTAAATCTACGAATTATTTACAGTTACAGAGGTAAGAAATAAATGGGATTTATTTGCTCACCCCGAGCAAGCGGCCAGTGGCCGGGGCTGGTGTTGACCCTGGGTAGATTTTTTGACCTCAAGTTGGTTTTTGGCCGACCCTTTCCGCAAGTGCTTACAAGGGCCATGGATAGATTTAATTCCGCAATTAGTTGCTTGGTTTACCTAGCAAAAACAACTTTTTGTGTCAACATTTCTTTGTTCACTTTCTGCTGGAAAAAGCACTTCGAAAAAACCAGCTCGATGTAAACTTCTACATGTGTTAACTACCTATAAAGTTATAGAAACCGCTTGTCAGCAAATCTGAATTAGGCAAATCCTTTGCGAGTTCGTAAAGCTAGCCAGTTGGTTAAAACCAGTGCCACGAAACTTAATTTACACTTTATCACTTCTAAAATAAAAATATTACTATAACACTTATATACTTTTTTCTCATGAAGGTAATCTTTAAGAAAGTGAAATGTCTGAAAATTACAAAACAAATTTGATGGAATATTTCGATGCATTATTGCCTTCTTTTTTAGAAATATAAATGATTAAAATTTTAGAGCAAATGTGTTTTATTTAAAAGTATTTTTTTTTCAGGCCATCATAGCTTTCTTCGCCTGCTTGGCAGTTGCAAATGCAGGTGTATTATTTGCTCCCGCCTCCTCCAAAACCATTCAAGGACCTAGCACTAAAACCACTGTTGTCGGACCTGATGGCAGCTCAGTTTCATCCGTGTCTGCAGGAGGCTCTATCGTTGAAGACGAAACAGCACGTATCGTAGCTGAGACTGCTCCAGTTGTTGCTGCTGCTCCCGCTCTCGCCTATGCAGCTGCTCCTGTAGCATATTCCGCCTATGCAGCACCAGCCCTATCTTACTCTGCTCCTTTGGCATACTCCGCACCACTAATTTCCACCTATCGTGCTCCCTTGGCTTACTCTTCAGCCCTAGTTCCTGAGAAGCAACTCGATGCTGTGATTGCTGGACCATCTGGAACCATTGCTACAAGCAAGACTGTTCACCGCCATGCTCTGGTAGCTGCACCTCAATTCTACGCTGCTGGTGTTGATGCGTATTATCTTTAAAATGCCATATGATGCGTTAATATAGGTCTAGTACTTAAGGAATATGAAAAAATGTAAAAATATCTAAATAAAAGAATGAGTGTCAAACAGATACATCGCCATCTTTCTGTTTCTAAAGGCTTTTCACATTTACACAAAGACATCAGTATTGTCACCTACGCAGAACTAGGTTTTTATTTTCTATTTATTTCAGAGTTAAGCATTGGGAATATAAAAAATATGGTCACTCGCCAGTATCAAGCTACTAGCTTCTTGGCGTTGATGGTACCAAAACTAAGCAAACCTAAAATCATTATTGATTTACCGACCGTGAAAGCTTATCAGTGGATATTTTTTAGACTCAAAAAGTCATTTAATTTGCACAATAAACTGATGGGTTGTATTGACTGGTAAGCAGCAGGCGGTTCCCACAGTGTAGGTACAAAATGTCCTGATTGATGCCATCCAATTAATACAGTATTATACGACATTTATTTGACTATATTTTCATCTAATAAAATTAGCATAAATAAGTATTAAGTAATAAAAAAGAGTAATACTCACATTTTCTTCTATTTTAAGCAGCATAGCCGAATAAGCGTTTATTCCCTTCTCACTGTGACAAATTATTAAATTATTAAGCAAAAGTGGCAACGCCATTTGATGGTTTACTACCAGTTTTACTATGAATTGAAAAGTGACACAAGCGACCATTCATAAAATTCGTAGACGTTTGCGACATTGTTCGAAAGTGAAATTGTGTTGTTTTGTGTTTGCGAGAAGGGTTTAAGTGTTTTTCTTTGAAGAAGCTGACATGATTTTGCGAAAAAAACATTTACTGTGTCAAGTTTGCAAAAAATTGGACTATTTAAACCAACAAGTTTCTTTTCACAAGTAAGTGAGGTTGTATTCACTTGTATCGAATCAATTGGTGTAGTTTTGCATATACCTACACATTACTAAGATTAATATTAACACAAATTTAAAACAAAAAGGCACGCCACCGGTGTGGACAGAGGCAGCGGCAATGAATGTCAGACAGTGTTGCCATTTTTCTCCTGTATCTACCTCTCTTAGTCGCATTCATTGCATGTTTTAAACCGACGATTGACTTTGCGCGAAACGATTTTATTCAGTTCTTTATTATAAATTATTTTTAAAAATGGTATGTTGGATTAATTACCCCTAAAAGAGTAACAATAAACCACAACCTGGACAACCTCCGCAACGCAGTCAAGAATAATACCAGAACGACTGACGACTTTGACTGTGAACTTGACGTTTGCATGTACTCAGTCGACCGCGCCTAAACTGGAGCAGGAAGTATTTAAAACATGCTTCCTTCGATGATTATTTTGTTATTCTTGTCAACCAGTAATTCGTTTTAAAATCTAAATATCATTATATGTAAATCGAATTATTTTCTGTAGTCTAAAAATCGACATAACTAATAAAGCGTGCATGAATAAAACCTAGGAACCCAAATAAAATCAATTGAAATGTAAAGGTAACTTATTACGCACTGTGTGCAAAAAGTGAGGAATCGGCTTACTTTAAAAACTAAACCAGCTGGCCGAAAATATTTCAGATTATTTACCTCATATGTATAAAACTTAGGGCGATTTTTACCAGCTTTTAGCGAAAATCACTATCCATAAAGTGAAATTCACCCTCCCCGTGATATTTAATGCTAGCTACAGAGTTGTTTAGACCCGTCATTTTTAATCGCAGGAAAGGAAAGATACATTAAATAGGTTTTTAACCTTTTTTTAAATTGTTTATTCGCTATGTAATCTACAAATTGCATTTCGGAAATGTAAAAATCATTCCCTCAGATTCGGTGCCCTAAAGAAATTGCTTTCATGCATTTAATGCACTTAAGCAGTTTCTATGGCAATTCTTGATTTTCTATAATTTTGCCTTCCCTTAATACACCGTGTCCCACGGAGTTCTTGCAAAATGGAATAAACTTTTGCTGAAAGTTAAAAAAAAAATCACTTTGGTGTAGAAAAGTTCTGCATATTAATAAAATAAGAATCCCTATGGAAAAAATCTAAAAAGACCCATAGTATACAGGGTAGCTTCAAAAACGTAGAATATACTCGAGAATAAAGTACTTATACCCTTATTTAGCGAGATACAAAGAGAAGTTACTTTAATGAATTATTTAGAATCATGTTTTCTTTCTAAATACCATAGCCACCTACGAAATAAAAATTGTTTAATATATTTATTTTAGATATTAATGAAAAAATTAGTAATGCGTTTCTAACATTTTTCGCCGATGACACCACAGCCATCGTTACAGCGTATAGTTACGAAGAATTAAGACAGCGAATAACAGAAGTCGTTGACAAAATGTCCTCTTGGTGTAAACGAAATGGATTAGCCTTAAACTTACATAAAACAAATCCTATGATTTTTTCCAATATGTTAAGATTGATAGAATTATGCTTATACGGAGTGAATGTGGTTTACTAGCCTAGTGTGAATGGACAAAATGCTTGGGGTTATCTGTGGACCAGTCTTTGAGTTGGGAACGCCAGGTGAACACCGTAGTAAATAGGCTGGCAAGTAAAAACAGCGTAAGCCAAGGAACAATGCTACAATATTATTTTGGTTGTATTGGACCAATTTATTAATTATGGAATTTTATGTTGGGGTGGATCCCGACATTTATCTAGAGTGCTGATCATGCAAAAGCGTGTCCTACGTATTATGCTAGGCGCTCCTTATGGCTCCTCTTGCAGACCGTTGTTTAGGCAATATGGTATTTTAACTTGTGTTGCTCTTTAAATATTTCAATGGATTGTACATGTTAAGAAGAGTTTGTCTTTATGTAAATGTATTGACGTTAATTTAGATAAAACGCGTATGTCGTACGAACCAGGCGACTGAGGGTCCCTATGTATCCTCTATAAAATTATATAATCATTTACCCCAAAATATACGAAATATTGAAAAAGAGTCAACGTTTAAGAGTTCTTTAAAAGTGTTCTTATGTGAAATGTGTATTTATAGTGTTGACGAATATTTTGCTTATATATAGGGCATAACATTATAATTGTTTATTTTTTGTTATGAACAATTGTGGGGCCTGTGCATGTACTACATGCATACATGCAGTAAATTGTAAACCCGGTATTTTGGGTATAATACGAGTATTTAAATTTTTTGTGACAATTCCAACACTTGTATTAAGTCGTATGGAAATATATTGTGTCTATTGTTTATTGTTTAAAATGTTTTTACATTTTTACTTTACGTTACGAAATTAATGTTAGTATAAGTTAACAAAAATTGATCATCTTTCACACCGGTAAGTATGATTTATTGATAAAGAATGACTTTGACATAGACACTGACATTCTTTGCAGTATAGTTCTATTAATTCAGTTTATCAATTTATCAGTTTCCTTAATTATGCCCCCAAAACTAACCACGGACAAAAAATGGAAATTGATTTATTTGTGGGCGACCGACACCTACAACATATAGGGAAGCCACTGGGATTTTCCATGAAAGACATCCCGAAATATCTGTATCCCATCAAACCATTGGACACTATGGCAAAATATAAAGGTAGTGAAAGTGTGGAAATCCGCTTCAATAAAAAAAAATCAAGTTCAGGCCGAAGATGATGAGGGTATTATTCTTCAAATTATCCAATAATTCAAATCCCAAGACTTCGTTGAGAAATTTGTAAAAAGTACTTCCTGAAAACGATAGATGCTCTGTTTGTAAATCCACTCCTGGAAGAAGAGTTCTTAAACCTAAGCATTTTCATCCATCCAAACCTACCTTGGTCCACACGTTGAAACCTGGAGACTTTAATATTCGGTTTGATTTGTCGGCTTGGTATCAAGGTATGCATGAAGATGACCCGTCTTTTTGCAAAAAAAATCATACTTCCTGGTGAAGCATGTTTTACACCAAATGGAGTAGTTAGCTCCCAAAAGTGTCGTTGGTGGAGTATAGCTAATCTGAGATTTGTTATCCAGTGTCGAGAACAGTATTATTTTAGGACAAATGTGTGGTGCGGTATTTTAGATACCCGACTGATAAGCCCATTTTTCTTCCGAGGCAATAATATAACGTCGGATATTTACCCTCAATTTTTGAGAAATCTGCTGGTTGGCTTTGTTAATGGATTTCTACTTAACATTAGAATACATTTTTATGGTATGAGCATGATGGTGTGCCATGCCATACTTCCCGTGCTGTTAACAAGTTTCGTCAGGAAATGCTCCAGGGGCGTTGAATAGAAAGATTTTCAGAAAATTGGGATTTGATACAAAGTCTTCAGTAATAGTAACTTAACAAGATAAGGCAAGAATGCTTTATTAAGTACCTAGTTTATCTAAACAAACATGAATATGTCATTAGAAAGTGATATGAGGGTCTGTTCTAGAAAGCTGATAGGCAAATTATCATTAACATAACTCGTAAAAAATCGGAGAGGAGCAAGGACGTTATTTAAGTATAAATACTATTTTTTTTTCCAACTTATAGTTAATTTTATTCGACTACCAAATAAACAAGTTACAATGAATACTTTTGTAAGTACCTACACTTAGTTTTTGTTAAAAATCCAAAATTATAATTCAGAGCCCATTGATACTATTTTATATATTAACATTGGTTTAACTTAGTTATTTGTCATAATTATTATAATATTACACCGGGATTTCCTAAAAAGGTTACAGTTTTAGAACAGATTTAAATTAGGACCTTCTACTTGATCAGTCAGTTTTCGACAAGTTGTTATCCAGTTATTATTAATAAGTCGTCAAATAAAATTTTGGAATTTAGGAGTTATACCTATTAATATTTTAGCGATTTGCTAGATTCCCAAATTATTTTTATCTGGGAATTTATTGCTTTAATGAATTTAGTCATACACTGTGGAAAACATATACTAAACTGCCTGTTACTTTGTAACTTTACAAACAGACTAAGGAATAAATTCATTGTACAAAACTACGTTATCTTATTCTTACCCTTACACAATCTTAATTGTCAAATTAGACCTGGAGTTAATTGTATTAATAAACTGTCTTGTAAGAAAGCTGCAAATACATAAATTATTTAAATATTGAAACAAAAAAGGCGAAAAACATTACCTACACTGAAGATGAATAAACCTGAATTTTAAAATCATGAAATACTGATTTTACCTAGGAGGTTTTGCATCATATTCTATAAAACATCTCTGTAACGTTTAAACAATCCTGTTTAGTATTTTGCGTCAAATTTTCTATGTTTTGTCAAATTCTCAAAATATTTTTATGCTAGTTAAGACTTTAGAAATATTTGATTTCTACTAATTTGTTTTTCATAAAGTACTGTATTTGAAATTTTGCGGCCAGATTCTTCAACGCTACACCGGTCTAATTTGACAACCAAAAGTTTTAAACGGACAAGTAGTGTTAGAATAAGATAAACATGTTATATACTATGAATTTCTTTCAGAGTTTGTTTGCAAATTTATAATGAAAAAGGCAATTTTAATAAGTACTTTCCACAATATCAGAACTAAATTTATTCTAGCAATACATTTCAAGTTGAAAATCATTTGGCAACCAAGCGAATCGCTAAAACATTAGGATATCTCAAGTTTTTATTGACGACTTATTCACAATGACAGGCCAAGAACCTGTCAAAACCTAACTGATCAACTAGAAGACCTCAAATTAAACCGGTACTAAAGTTTAAACCTTTTTAGTGAATCTGGACGTTATTAAAGTTTACGGTTTCAAAAAACGTCGCATTTAGTCGTTCAAGCCCCTTTCAAATCTGTTTTTTTTTTCAATTTACTTAATACATGGTGGTCAAGAAGTAATAAAGCATCAGTAGTTTTCTGACAAGGAAATATAGCGGCTTAGTTAAACTTGTAAAGTCCGAAAACTCATATTAATAAAGACACAAGATGGTAAATTAACGATTTAAATCTATATTTTAAAAAATATTTTAGAATGTTATTAGACCTATTACCTTAAACATTACTACAGAAAAGGTTTCTTAGAGTGAAAAAAGTAACCCTTCCAATATTTTGTTCAAGTACCTAGGTTGGACGCTCTATATACTCTACCGTAAACCGTGAATACTTTTCGAACTTTTGAATTTTCTTGCGAGTTGGCGTATGGAGACTCTCACTGAAACATACTATTCTCTAGTTGAAAAAAAAAATGGATTCGTTTAATAATGCTGTTGAAATATTTGCCATTGCATTGGATTTATCTGGAGTATTGAAGTATCTGTTAATAGGATTTGTATTTATAGTTGTATTACAAATATTGATACACCACTAAATGTCTACAGTAATTATTCATGAGAATGAAGATGTTTCACAGAACAAGCACGGTTGCACGTGGTCGTTAATTAAATACTTAAATCTAACAGCATTATTAAACAAACCCTCTCAGCAAAATTTCAAATTTATATGTGGTAAGTGGAAAAAACTTCGATGTATATGTTAACAATGTATAAAATTATAGAAACCGCCTGTCAGCAAATCTGGATGGGGTAAATCCTTTGCGAGTTCGTAAAGCTCGCCAGTTGGTTAAAACCTGTGCCACGAAACTTAATTTACACTTTATCAGTTCTAAAATAAAAATATTATTATAACACTTATATACTTTTTCTCATGAAGGTAATCTTTAAGAAAGTGAAATGTCTGAATATTACAAAACAAATTTGATGGAATATTTCAATGCATTATTGCCTCCTCTTTTAGAAATATAAATCATAATTTTAGAGCAAATAAATGTGTTTTATTTGAAAGTACATTTTTGTTTCAGGCCATCATAGCTTTCTTCGCCTGCTTGGCAGCCGCAAATGCAGGTGTACTAGTTGCTCCCGCCTCCTCAAAAATCATTCAAGGACCTAGCACTAAAACCACTGTTGTCGGACCTGATGGCAGCTCAATTTCATCCGTGTCTCCAGGAGGCTCTATCGTAGCCGAGACTGCTCCAGTTGTTGCTGCTGCTCCCGCTCTAGCCTATGCAGCTACTCCTGTAGCATATTCCGCCCATGCAGCTCCAGCCATAGCTTACCCTGCTCGTTATGCATACACCGCACCACTAATTTCCACCTATAGGGCTCCCTTGGCTTACTCTTCAGCCCTAGTTCCTGAGAAGCAACTCGATACTCTGATTGCTGGACCATCTGGAACAATTGCTACAAGCAAGACTGTTCACCACCCTGCTCTGGTAGCTGCACCTCAATTCTACGCTGCTGGTGTTCATTCATATTACCTTTGAAATGTCTTATGATGCGTTAATTTATTTCTAGTACTTAAGGAATATGAAAAAATGTAAAAAATCTAAATAAAAGAATTATTGCCAAACAGATACATCACCATCTTTCTGTTTCTAAAGGCTTTTCACATTTACACAAAGACATCAGTATTGTCACCTACGTAGAACTAGGTTTTTACTTTCTATTTATTTCAGAGTTAGCATGAATATAAAAAATATGGTCACTCGCCAGTATCAACCTACTAGCCTCTTGTCGTTTATGACACCAAAACTAAGCAAACCTAAATCATTAGTGATTTACCGACCGTGAACGCTTATCAGTGGATATTTTTAAATCAAAAAGTCATTGAATTTGCACTATAAACTGGGTTGTATTGACTGGTCAACTGCAGACGGTTGCCAAAGTGTAGCTACAAAATGTCCTGATTGATGCCATCCAAGCAACACAGTATTACACGACATTTACTTGACTATATTTTCATCGAATAAAATTTGCATAAATAAATATGAAGTAATAAAAAAGAGTAATAGTCAGAGTTTGTTCTATTTTAAGCATCATAGCCGAATAAACTTTGATTCTCTTCTCACTGTGATAAATTATTAAGTTATTTGATGGTTTACTACCAGTTTTACTATGAATTGAAAAGTGACACAAGCGACCATTCATAAAATTCATTGACGTTTGCGAGATTATTCGAAAGTGGAATCGTGTTGTTTTGTGTTTGCGAGAAGCGTTTAAGCGTTTTTCTTTGAAGAAGCTGACATGATTTTGCGAAAAAAACATGTAGTGTGTCAAGTTAGCAAAAAATTGGACTATTTAAACCAATAAGTTTCTTTTCACAAGTAAGTGAGGTTGAAATCACTTGTATCGAATCAATTGGTGTAGTTTTACATATACCTATTAGTAATATTAGGGTAACACAAATTTAATACAAAAAAGCACGCCACTGGCGTAGAAAGAGGCAGCCGTCAGGAATGTTAGACAGTGCTGCCCTTTTTTCTACTGTGTCTACCTCTCTTAGTCGCATCCATTGCATGTTTTAAACCGATGATTGATTTGGCGCGAAATGACTTAATGAACGAAATGTCTTTTCTATAGTTTTTTTAATGTCAATGGATCTTTCTCTTAACCTACATTACATTAATTTAATACTAATATTTTAAATCAGGTATGGTACCTATATATATTGTTTTACAGTAATAAAAAGAATCATAACAATCCTGAGGTGTTCCAAAATTTTTTTAATTTACAAAGGGAAACCTATTAAAATCAAATAGCCAATCATACAGCCAATCCGTTATTTAATTATGTTAATTTTTTACACAGGTGTTTACCCCAATGAACAGAAATTGGACTCGTTTTTCCAATACATAAAAAGTCCGACCCAACTCTGGTAAGCAATTATAGACCAATAACTCTAGTAAGCCTTATATCTAAAATAATAGAAAAAATATTTTATAACCGTTTTATTCAGTTTTTGGAAGAACATCAAACTATAACAAAGTGGCAGCACGGTTTCCTAAGTGGCAGGTCGACTGAGGGTGCGGCGATAGGTCTTACGGAATTTGTCTATAAAAGGATGGACGACGGGGACTATGTCGTGGCACTTTTCTTCGATCTGTCACGGGCCTTCGATAGCTTAAACATAGAGTTTTTATTGCGGAAATTGTACAGATGTGGCTTTAGGGAAGATATATTTAGACTATTGGAGTAATACTTAAGAGAGAGAAAAATATGCGTCAGAATCGAGAGTGAACTGTCAGAGTTAAGAGATATTGCTATAGGGGTTCCCCAGGGCTCTGTGCTGGGGCCTCTACTGTTTCTCATATATGTTAATGACATGCCTGAATATATAAATCACGACGTAAAGGTAATGTTTGCGGACGACACAACAGTGGAGGTCTCAGCACGGAATCCTTCGGATCTTCGGTCGAAAATTGCGGATGTTGTGGGCGAATTTGGTTCGTGGTGTAAGGCAAATAACTTAATATTAAATGTAGAAAAAACTAAATGCATGAACTTCTGTAGCTCAATCCGCAAAGAACAGATTCTAGTTAGTGAGAAAACTCAAATGTCCTGAAACAACGCGGTTCCTGGGGATTTACTTGGATAGTCTTGTAAATTCGGATAAACAAATAAATTTTGTATGTAATAAAGTCAGCTCAGGTTTTTACGCAATAAATGAATAAAATAACCTCTAAACCGAGAAGCACTACTAAGTGCATACTATGCACTCGTATATAGTTATCTAAGCTATAGTGTACCCTTGTGGGGTGTGAGTGGCGACTTGAAGAGAGTGTTTATTGCGCAGAAAATAGTTATCAGATGTATCTCTAATTTAACCTATGGCGTAAACCAATATTCATAGCGCAAAGGATACCTACTTTCCTTTCCATGTGTGTGTGTGTATATATATATATATATATATATATATATATATATATATATATATATACATATATATATATATATATATATATATATATATATATATATATATATATATATATATATATATATATATATATATATATATATATATATATATATATATATATATACATATATATATATATATATATATATATATATATTATATATATATATATATATATATATATATATATATATATATATACAGGGGTGTTTCCTAACCTCTCTGACAAAAGAACGGAGGAGAATCCTCACATAATTTTAAGACGAAAATGTGTTACAAAATTTTTTAGAATGTCGCTTTGTTTTCGAAATACAGACCTCTCTGACAAAAGAACGGAGGAGAATCCTCACATAATTTTAAGACGAAAATGTGTTACAAAATTTTTTAGAATGTCGCTTTGTTTTCGAAATACAGGGTGTTAAAAAAATAAAATTTTATGCGTTTTTTTGGCAAGCAATAGCCCAGTGATATCCAGGGTACGCGGGTGTTTACTGGCTCATGGAGGACATTTTCGGCAGTTTATTTGACTTTTGTTCATGTGAGTTCATTATGTAAGATTTTTAAATAATTTTATTTAAATGATTTTTATTGATACTGTATTAACTACTAGGTACTTCGTGTAACATAGCAAATAAATTACATTTTACTCTAAAACCCTAAGAGATAGGAGAAAAACGCAAGAGACGTAATTTCCTTAAAATTATTTTTAGCATTAGGTAAGATCAAAATATTCAATGCTAAACAGGCCCGTATTATTTATTTTTGCGAAATTATGGTACTCGTTACCCGGATCTCCGCCACTGAACTATTTGAAAAGTTTAAAATGGACACAAAGCAAAGTATTTAAACCCCTTATTATGTGTACTAAATATCACTGGAATATCGCTTGCCACTAATTAATAATTTAAAAAAAACGCATAAAATTTTATTTTTTTAACACCCTGTATTTCGAAAACAAAGCGACATTCTAAAAAAATGTATAACACATTTTCATCTTAGAATTATGTGAGGATTCTCCTCCTTTCATTTGTCAGAGAGGTTAGGAAACACACTGTATATATATATATATATATATATATATATATATATATATATATATATATATATATATATATATATATATATATAACTCTCCTGTATGTAAAAGTAAACACAGAGGTATTTACAAAAAATTCCGATCACCATATCTACAACACTAGAACTAGGAATCTTTTTGTTGTAGAAAATCACGAATTAACAATATTTCAAAAATCCCCCTGTTATGCTGGCAAAAAATTGTTTAATAGATTACCTACACATATCAAAAATTTAAACCTTGATAAGTTTAAAAAGAAGTTCGCGATCTCTTGCTTAAAAAATATTTTTATTCGGTAGAAGAATTCTTATCAGATTTTTAATATGCGTGTTGTTGTTGTAGCTGTGGATAGTCTATTACAAAGTTCTAATGTGTTTTATTTAATATACGCAGTGTAGAGTGTAAACACTGCCTAGTGTTATTTTATCCTTTATTATTAAATTACCTTAAAAGTTAAAGACTTTTAAGTCAGACCTAGGTTAGTTATTCTTGTTGACGTTTATATCTGTGCTTTGTACGGCTGACATACAAATAAATAAAGTAAAGTAAGTAAAATAAAGGAAAGTAAATAAATTAAAAAGGTCTAGAATATGACGTAGACGATTTATTGCCAATAAAAATGACGGGTTGCCTCTGCTAGTCCGCGAGAAGTAGCAGGTATCGTATTCATGTGCAGAAAGATTGGAATTATGCGGGCTGTTTGATTGTTTTAATATAGTAAACTTTTTCTTACATCTCGAAGTATGGTGGCCAAGTTACTTGTCATTTATGGCACTCTGTTGAAGTCTGGTCTATTTTACGTTTAGAGGTTGGCTAAAAAGACAGGACCGAACTTGTACTTACCTTTCAATTTAAAAAATAAGCACCAAGAACATCTAGTCTCTGAAATTTATAAAGTCCAAAGTAAAATGATTATAACACTTGCTGTACAAAAACACGTACAGACACTTAAAAAACACCAGAATCGAACGAAAATAAAACGACGCGAACTGTCGTGCCAGCTTGATACGGCTTAATACTGATCTAGGGACTTTTCGAAGGAACAACTATCAGCTAATGATGCATTTCGGAAAGGTAAAATAATCAGAAAATCATTCCCTCAGATTCGCTGCCCTAAAGAAATTGCTCTCGTGCATTTAATGCACTTAAGACTTAAGACTTAAGCAGTTTCTAGGGTAATTCTTGATTTTCTATAATTTTACCTTCCCTTAATACATCGTGTCCCACGGAGTTCTTGCAAAATCTAAAAATCTTTTACTGAGAGTTGAAAAAAAATCACTTTGGTGTAGAAAAGTTCTGCATATTATTAAAATAAGAATCCATATGGAAAAAATCTACAAAAGACCCATAGTATACAGGGTAGCATCAAAAACGTTAAATATACCAGAGAATGAAGTAGATACTTACCCTTATTTAGCGAGATACAAAGAGAAGTTATTTTAATGAATTATTTAGAATCATGTTTTCTTCCTAAATACGAAATCATAGCCACCTACGAAATAAAATGTTTTTACATTTTTACTTTACGTTACGAAATTACTGTTAGTATAAGTTAACAAAAAGTGATCATCTTCATTCTTTGCAGTATAGTTCTATTAATTCAGTTTATCAATAATTTCTCTTTTTTCTTAATTATGCCCCCAAAACTAACCACGGAACTAAAAATTGAAATTGTTTTACTTGTGGGCGACCGACAACTACAACATATAGGGAAGCCACAGGGATTTTTCATGAAAGGCATCCCGAAATATCTGTATCCCATCAAACCGTTGGACACATACTGGCAAAATTTAAAAGTAGTGTAAGTGTGGAAAACCGCTTCAACAAAAAAAATCAAGTTCAAGACGAAGATGATGAGGATATTATTCTTCAAATTATCCAAGCAGTTGGTAAAAATCCCAAGACTTCGTTGAGAAATTTGTAAAAAGTACTTCCTGAAAACGATACATGCTGTGTTTGTAAATCCACTGCTGGAAGAAGAGTTCTTAAACCAAAGCATTTTCATCCATACAAACCTACCGTTGTCCACACGTTGAAACCTGGAGACTTTAATATTCGGTTTGATTTTTCGGCTTGGTATCAAGGTATGCATGAAGATGACCCGTCTTTTTGCAAAAAAAATCATACTTTCTGTTGAAGCATGTTTTACACCAAATGGAGTAGTTAGCTCCCAAAAGTGTTGTTGGTGCTGTATAGCTAATCTGGGATTTGTTATCCAGTGTCGAGAACAGTATTATTTTAGGACAAATGCGTGGTGCGGTATTTTAGATACCCGACTGATGGGCCCATTTTTCTTCCGAGACAATATAACGTCGGATATTTACCTTCAATTTTTGAGAACTCAGCTGCTTGGCTTTGTTAAAGGCCTTCTACTTAACATTTGAATACATTTTTATGGTATCGGCATGATGGTGTGTCATGCCATACTTCCTGTGCTGTTAACGAGATTCTTCAGGAAATGCTCCAGGGGCGTTGAATAGAAAGATTTTCAGAAAATCGTTGGCCTTTGATACAAATCTACAGTAATTCTAACTTACTAAGATAAGGCAAGAACGCTTTAGTAAGTGCCTAGTTTATCTGAGCAAACATTAATATGTCATTAGAAAGTGATATGAGGGTCTATTCTAGAAAGCCGATAGGCAAATTATCATTAACATAACCCGTAAACAATCGGAGAGGAGCAAGGACGTTTAATTTAAGTATAAATACCGGTTATTTTTTTCCAACTTATAGTTAACTTTATTCGACTACCAAATAAACAAGTTACAATGAATACTTTTGTAAGTACCTACACTTAGTTTTTGTTAAAAATCTGAAATCATAATTCAGAGCCCATTCCTACTATTTTATATTTTAACATTGGTTTTGCTTAGTTATTTGACATAATTATTATGTATAATATTACATCGGGATTTCCTAAAAAGGTTACAGTTTTAGAACTGATTTAAATTAGGACCTTCTACTTGATCAGTTAGTTTTTGAAAAGTTGTTATCCTGTTATTATTAATAAGTCGTCAATTAAAACTTACGAGTTTAGGAGTTATACCTACTAATATTTTGGCGATTTGCTTGATTCCCAAATGATTTTTATCTGGTAATTTATTGCATTAATGAATTTAGTCATACACTGTGGAAAACATATACTACACTGCCTGTTACTTTGTAACTTTACAAACAGACTAAGAAATAAATTAATTGTACATACTCTTATACTTACACAATTTTAATTGTCAAATTAGACCGAGTTCAGCGATAGCGAATCCTGGTGTTAATTGTATTAATAAATTGTCTGTAAGAAACCTGCAAAAAATTATTTAATATTGAAACAAAAAATCGCGAAAACAATTACCTAAACTGAAGATGTATAAACCTGAATTTTAAATACATGAAATACTGATTTTACCTACAATTTGTTTCATCATATTGTATAGAATATCTCTTTAGAGTTTAAACAATCTTGTTTAGTATTTTGCGTCACATTTGCTGATTTGTCAAATTACATCCCCCCCCCCCCCCCGTAATCTTTTTACCATCCGTTAGATAAAATCAGATTTTATGACCTCGGTAACCCCGAAAATGACACATTTAACAGTTTTGGGAAAATTTATGGCCGCACATTTTATTCCCCCTCCCCGCCGTTAATTTCTTTTAATATATATTAGGCAAAAGTACATTTTCTGACCTAAATAACCCCGAAATTGACATATTGGTTATCATTTTTGGAGAAATTTTCAGCCGATTCCATTCCCCCCCTCCCCGATACCCTTTTTAAAATTTGTTAGACTAAATTGGTTTTCTGACCCCTATAACACAGAAAATGATACATTAGTTAACGTTTTTGACAAAACAGCCAAGCGCTTCTTTTTACCCTAGCCCCATTTAATTTTCTTAATAAATTCTATTACATAAATTTGGATTCTGACCTTAATAACTCCGAAAATGGCATGTTCACATTTTTGGAAGAAATTGTAAATCGCTCTCTTTTTATCCTCCTAACCGTTAATTTTTTTACCTTCTGTTGGACACAATGAGATTTTCGGACCTTAATAACCCTAAAATGATATTGAAGAACTTCCCAGCCGCTCCTTTTCATCCTCCCCTCCCCTCCCGTTATATTTTTTAACAACTGTTAGACAAAATTAGACTTACTGAGCCCAATATCCCGGAAAATCACATATTATGTAACATCTAGGAAACATTTCCAACCGCTTCTTTTTATCCCACATGTTAATTTTCTTAACATTTATAACACAAAATTAGATTTTCTAAAATGTTATAAACCATTTTTTACGTAGTTTCAAAGTAATAGAACCTTATAACAATTTAATTCCACTACAAATTTTGACCCCCCATTTCACCCCCCTATGGGTTGATTTATTAGAAACTGTGAAACAAGTGTTTAAACATTTACTTTCAGATTGACTAAGAAGGTTTAGTATTTAGTACTGGTTTAAATTAAGATCTTCTAGTTGATCGGTTAAGTTTTGACAGGTTTGTGTCCTGGTATTGTTAATAAATCGTCATTGAAAACATATGAATTAATTTATTCTGATATTTCAGCGATTTGCTTGGTTGCCAAATGATTTTCATCTTGGAACGAGTTGCTAGAATGAATTTTGTTCTGTTATTGTCGAAAGTACGTACTAAAATTGCCCTTTTCTTTATAAATTTGCGAAAAAACTCACAAACAAATTCATAGTATAAAACATAGTTGTTTTATTCTTACCCTTGTCAATTTAAAACTTTAGGTTGTCACATTAGACCTTTACTTTCAATGGTCATTGTTAAGTGCATATCTGTTAATTCGTATCTATTTTTTTAATCGCTAAACAATATTTTTGAACAATTCTATAACTTTTAATTCCTATTAAACGTGTTTGCTTTGACTACTTGATTATAACCTGAAAAATTTTGTTGTTTTAAAATTTGCTTTTTAACTAATTTGAATTTAAAAAGAAAAAACAGATAAAATTTTAAAATATATATTATTAAAATACGGCTTAGTTGTCAAAGGCACAGTAGATTTGAAAGAGAAAGGAATGTGGTTTGTTGTTGATTTTACTAATGCGTGATGCTCAAACATTAAAAATTGGAAACATTGAAAGTCATTTCATAAGGACTAAATTACGAATTAAGAATAAGAAAATTGTAGGTGTAAACGTTGCATTTAAATAAATACTTTGCGAATAAGAAATAATGAGTTAAAAATTGACAATAAGGAATTTGGATACACTGGGCATTACTGCCTAAATAAAAGTGTCAAAATACATGCCAGGTTTTCACCAGGTTTAAGGTTCGAACCTTAAAAATGTCAAAAATTTATATTTATGGTAAACGATAATTTAACACCTTGTATCGAACCAAAACCAGCCAAAAAGCACTTTCGGAAACTTTAATTACTGACCTACATATATGTACGTATGAAGGACTTTCTTAATTAAAATAGAAAAAATATGATTTCAGATCTAAGTTACCAACTTTTTAAATTTAAGCAAATTCACAATTAAAAATTTATTAGTGCTTAAAAGTATAAATAAAATAGTTATTTGGAATGGCATAGAGGTCAGAAAGAGAATATAATTTAATATCTTGAACTTATTTTAAATTTTATCTTTTAAATTACTTCCAGCAGGCCTAGAGTTTTTAATTTGTTAGAATGATACACCAAAGAGCATTTGTAATTTAAATCACACAGGAGCAGCTTTAGTCTTACTAAACAAAAATATTCTATAATTGAGGTGCTCACAAGCAAAACAACGGTAAGCCAACAATGATTTAGTCTGCACAAACATGGTCTGTTGGCTCCTAAAAATACTTGCTTCCAAAACAGATTGAATCCATTGCATTCTTGCCTTAAAGGACCTAGTTTAAATGCACGATAGATAGGCATATTTAATATGCAATATAAAAAAATCAATTTTTAGAAGCAAAACCAGTAAAATCCATTTTATACCTCAATAAAAACTTTTTAGAGCAAAGTAAAAAATTTGTGCATTTCACGTGCTTTTCCTAACAGTTTCGATAATATACTTTCTGAAGAGGATGTCCAAACTTTAAGTTGTCCCATTCACGTGTACAAGCAAAAACCCTATAATAGGTTTAAATATACCTGACAGAAAAAAACTCTTTATTATTCAGTGTAATACGACAACATTCGACTTATCACAAGTATCTGTAAAGTATGAATAATAAGTAATAATAAATGAGTTTTTGCGCGTTTTTTTCTGTGCCCAGGTCTCTTTGAACCGACTGTAATTTAAAGTGGCATGATTTTTTCTTTCATTTTCTTAAAACTTACACGAGTGTGTGCTATCCGTTGTCGTTTTAGGCTAGTTATTGAAATGTGTAAATATCCAACCACATTGGCGTGAAAAACTTTTTACATTGCACCGTTTAAATCCCCACAACTTTACTGAGTTTACCATAAAAATATTGCTTTTAAGACTTCTACATATGATAACTACCTATAAAATTGTAGAAACCGCTTGTCAGCAAATCTGAATGAGGTAAATCCTTTGCGATTTCGTAAAACTCGCCAGTTGGTTAAAAGCAGTGCCACGAAACTTAATTTACACTTTATCACTTCTAAAATAAAAATATTACTATATCACTTATATACTTTTTTCTCATCAAGGTAATCTTTAAGAAAATGGAGTGTCTGAATATTACAAAACAAATTTGATGGAATATTTCAATGCATTATTGCCTCCTCTTTTAGAAATATAAATCATTAAAATTTTAGAGCAAATGTGTTTCATTTAAAAGCACATTTTTGTTTCAGGCCATCATAGCTTTCTTCGCCTCCTTGGCAGTCGCAAATGCAGGTGTATTATTTGCTCCCGCCTCCCGACTAGGAGGCTCTATCGTTCACGAAGAAACAGCAGGATTCGTAGCCGAGACTGCTCCAGTTGTTGCTGCTGCTCCCGCTCTAGCCTATGGAGCTACTCCTGTAGCATTTTCCGCCCATGCAGCTCGAGCCATAGCTTACCCTGCTCATCATGCATACACCGCACCACTAATTTCCACCTATAGTGCTCCCTTGGCTTACTCTTCAGCCCTAGTTCCTGAGAAACAACTCGATACTGTGATTGCTGGACCATCTGGAACCATTGCTACAAGCAAGACTGTTCACCACCCTGCTCTGGTAGCTGAACCTCAATTCTACGATGCTGGTGTTCGTGCATATTACCTTTAAAAAGCCATATGATGCGTCAATTTATGTATAGTACTTAAGGAATATGAAAAAATGTAAAAAAAAATCTAAATAAAAGAATGATTGTCAAACAGGGACATCACCATCTTTCTATTCCTAAAGGCTTTTCACATTTACACAACGACGTCAATATTGTCACCTACGCAGAACTTGGTTTTTATTTTCTATTTATTTCAGAGTTAGCATTGGGAATATAAAACATATGGTCACTCGCCAGTATCAAGCTACTAGCTTCTTGGCGCTTATGACACCAAAACTAAGCAAACCGAAAATCATTAGTGATTTACCGACCGTGAAAGCTTATCAGTGGATGTTTTTTAGCCTCAAAAAGTCATTGAATTACACTATAAACTGCTGGGTTGTATTGACTGGTCAACTGCAGGACTTTTTTATTGTTTTTGAGGAATTGTTCGAGAAACATGCCTTTCCACCGTGCGGCAAGGTAGCGTGGCGTGAGCCAGGCTCTGTTGTAGTATAAATTGCTACGTCGAGCTATGTTTTTCGATTGATTTCTCGTAAACAAAAAAAAGTTCTATCTGGAAAATAGATTTATATTTATTAGATTTAATAGATCTTTCGTTCCAGCGTATTAGAAAAATTATAAAAATGGCGCTTTTCGAGATACATCACTTTTAGTGTTTTTAAGGTTAAGGAAGCGGAATTTTGAAAAACAAATAACACCATCGAAAAGCTGAGGAAAAAATACATCTAAAACTATGTTTTAGTTATTTTTTAATTGCGTTTTCATTGCAAGATCATGATTTTAAAATTGCATGTTTTCAGGCTCGTGCGTCGCACATTGGGCGGAGGCGGGTGGTACGGCGAGACAAAACCTCCTAATTTTTTTAGCCCCTTTTCAACATTTTATTACTAAATTAAAGTTACAAATCTTTACCCTGCGCGATACATCTCGAGATAATTACGTAGAGGCTTTGAACATACGACAAACAAGTGAAAATGTCAGTAAATATTTTATAACTAAGCGAGCGTCTATTTTGCATGTAAATATGCGAAACTAACTTGACGTTAATTTTTGAGTGAATTTTTTTTTAAATAAAATATATTTTGATGGCTGAAGATAATAGAAGTAAGTTAACTTCAAAGCATCATATATTTTAATTATTATGGTGGTTTCTTAGTTTACACTCTTGCCTTGTTGGACTGATGTAGAATCACTTATTTTTTAAATAATTTTGCCAATTGACAGAGGTGGAAAAAAAAAGTAATCTAAAGTAATCTTCAATTCTCACTTTAAATAAAACCTTATAAATTGCTCTTCGACATATGTCAAGATCACTTGCCCGTTCTTGCCCGTTGAGCCATTTTTAACGACTTTATTGAGCTTCAGTGCTGCAGACAGACAGCAGTGAAGTTAGTCTGGCTGGCTGTCAAATCTTTTAGTGCATTTTTCAGAAAGTTTTCGGGAACCGATTTTAATGAAATTTGGCACCGTAATGTAGGTCCGGTGACAATACAATATGACGAAAAAAATTGGGGGTAGGGGGTGGGTGAGGGGTGTAAAGGGGGTAAATTCATAACTTTGGAACCAAAGCAAATATGCTGTTTTCAGATTTATGATTGGTAAAATATTTACTACTTTTTAACATGCTTTTTTTGTTGGTAAAAATTCAAAATGGCGGATCCAAAATGGCGGGCTTTCTTAGTTATCAACCGATTTGTCTCAAATTTGGAATTTGCGGGTTTTACAAGTGCCAAATATAATTTTTAGTCTCAAATTACAAAAAAATTAAGATGATCGATCCAAAGTGGCTAACTTTGCTATTTATTAGGCCTTAGGCGATTGTCCTAAATATTGGAATTTGGGGGTATTATTTTATTAATAGGCTTAAAACTAAAAAGATGAAAATAAAATAAATATAAAAAAAATATTTTTGAGTGAAACGATTTTATTAAAAAATTGCACTATAAAGTAAAAAATAATTTGTCAGATCTCTGTTTACTACAATCTAGAATGAACAATAGCGTTAATGTATATATTATATATTTTTAACTTCTTTTTTTAAATATTTATTTTCGGTATAAAATCGTGGCGCGATGATGTGCCAAACCACTTAAAACTAAAACATGAGTGTATAAGGTATACCGTATACATCTCCATGTGATGGGTATCTTTAATAATCGCGCCACGATTTTATATCGAAAATAAATATTTAAACAAAGATCGAACTTAAAAATATATAATATGCCGTATACATTTTTTTTTAATATTCATAGTCATAGGCATCTCCTTAAATAGCAATACTTTTCAGGCATGTTAGTTTTCTTAACGGTAAATGTTATTATTAAACTTTGTACTTAATTAGCAGATTTAGTTTATTTTGCAAATTTGTTAAACGTGTTAATATAACATGATTTCATTTCACTTGTATTTTAGGTATTCAATCAGCTTTTGTTTTCCACAAAATCGATAGTTTTGACATATTTTGAAAATAATAAACATAATTAAATGGTTTTATGTAGAAATAATTAAGTTGCGTTGAATCAGATTGTTGTAGAAGTTTCGTCTCACTGGCGGTCCGGTTTCCGCCCACTGTGCGTCGCGCTGAGACATCTGAGGTGATTCGCCCCATATATAGCGGTCTAGGCATACATTACATTTTGTTTGTTATGCTTAGAGACCGCTATATTACTGCGCCCCACGCTTTAAAATTTAATTACCTACCTATTTAGACCAAATGTTTTATAGTTGTACAAGTTAACAGAAAACCGAGCTATGCATGTGTGCGGTGTAAAGGAATGCGCAGTTTGTTATTTGCTTTACTTTCCGCACTATGCTCCCACTGCACACCCCGGTTTGCTGTTAACTATAAAAGGAAAATAATTATTTTTAACTTTTTGGTGCGCTGCTCACAAAAGCGTGTTTTTAGTTTTTTAGTGAATTAGGTTTTAGGATTTAGATTTTTGGGAATTCAGATACAGGAGGTGACAAAAATAAAATTAATTTTTTATTATCGACTTTACATAAAAAGTACCTATATCTTCATAAAAAGTTCTACATTGCAAAAAGAGCATGTTTATTCAAAATCTTGATGTATGACAATACAGGGTGGCTCGAAAAACTGTCACAATTTCAATTAAAATTTGTTAGCCACCCTGTATGCCCTAGAGAAAATTTTTGAGTGACAATGTTCTATTTTCACAATGTAGAACTTTTTATGAAGATATGCTTTTTGTTGTAAAGGCGATATAAAAAATTAATTTTATTTTTGGGACTTCCTGTACCTATGTTCCAATCCTAACTCACTAGCATAAAAAAATTAACTCTAGTGCATTTGCAGTGGCAGGTTACCTTTAAAAACCTAACGATTCTATATCTTTCTAGCTTCACGTGGGTTAGGACTTTTACATTTTTAAGCCACCCTGTATGTACTAGATCAAATTTTTGAATGGCAATGCTATTTTCTCACGATGCAAAACTTTTTATAAGGACAAACTTTTTTTCGTTAAATCAAAAATATATTTTTTTTCATATGATAAGAACTTTCGAAGACACACTGTATATTTTTTTAATAGAAAAAAAATACTGTGGTATTGTCACCGCAGGAAGTGGGTGAAAAGTGAGTTGTAAAATTCCATTACAATGTTAGAAGTCAAGTTAATAAAAGCGTGTTAGAAACTACCGTCAGGGAATGGTAAAAAAGAACGGCTGGGATTTGTCCAAAATACCAACTAAGATGTCATTTTTAGGACTATTCAGGTCAGAAAACCAAAATTTTAAAGTAATACATAAAAGATCGGATTGAGTATGACAAAAAAAGTATTTAAAATAATTAAACTTTGCACAGCTAAACCCGGAAAATATTGAGATTTCCAAATTTCTTCTATAGAATGACTACGATTATTTTTCCTTGTAGAATCACCTCTCCAAGTTTCTTAATGCATTTCTAGAACCCCCTGTATGCATTAATCCACAAGCTGTTTCATTAAAATAATATGTTTGTGCCATATCAAAAAATATGATCGTTAATTGATTTTCTTTGAGCTTTTTCTTACTAGAAATACTACAACTTTCGTTCTTAACGTTGTTGTTTTCGATCTCGGTAAATAAGTAATATAGCAGAAGGGTACAGTAACTCTGTACAAAATCTTAAACAAAATTCTGATAGCTGATGTTCTTATGTTATAATGGTGACTGCAAAAATGACACGTATTTTTAGAATATTTTCTTAGAAATAAATACATCTTAATTATTTATAATATTATACTCGTAGAATAAATGCAAAAATTAGAAAAATAAAAAATTTCATAGCACATAAAAATTATGTTAAACAAATACCTTTAAGCTTTTACTCCTTTGGTTTTTGCGGACATCTGAATTACCTACACAGATAAAAGTCAAGATTTGTGGGAAAATAAGCAGTCATTGTGAATGAATCAACTGTCGGCAACAAAAGAAACAGATCAAAACAGGTCATTGTTGAACAGTCTTTTTAATTAAATGTAATGTTTCTTATCTACTAAAGCGCCCAATCTTTGGAAAATAATCAAGACAATAAATTAACTTTCGAATTTACAGTACACCAGCAATAATAACGCTTTTATTTACAGGTTACGTGACGTCACAACCAACAGTAACGCGTTATTCAAGTTTCGAAATTTGAAAGAAATTTAAAAATAGGATTTTTTTCTTTTGTTAATAAACAATAGAACAAATGGATAAAGACAACTACCATAAATTTTAAATTTATGTGGAGAATACAAAAGAATATATTTCAGGTTTAACTGGATTATACACATGCGTATTCATTATTAGTTATTACTTAGAATCAGCAGTTGTTTTAAAATATTCAAATCACTGCACCGTGTAAGTGTACACCTATGTATTGAAGCATGAAACTGAATGTTCTTATATTAAATGAGTTCTGTACGTTACAATGTTGTATAACAAATATTTTAACTGATTCGTCATTTAAAACCTGAGGAATTCCCATCAGCATTACTTTCCAAGTTTTGAAAAAGATACCTTCGACAAAAAAAGTTGAAAAAAAAATCACTTTGGTGTAGAAAAGTTCTGCATATTAATAAAATAAGAATCCCTATGGAAAAAATCTAAAAAGACCCATAGTATATAGGGTAGCATCAAAAACGTAAAATATACCCGAGAATAAAGTAGGTACTTACCCTTAGCGAGATACAAAGAGAAGTTATTTTAGTGAATTATTTAGAATCATGTTCTCTTTCTAAATACGAAATCATAGCCACCTACGAAATAAAATGTTTTTACATTTTTACTTTACGTTACGAAATTAATGTTAGTATAAGTTAACAAAAAGTGATCATCTTTCACACAGGTAAATATGACATTCTTTACAGTATAGTTCTATTAATTCAGTTTATCAATTTCTCATTTTCCTGAAGTATGCCCCCAAAACTAACCACGGAACGAAATATTGAAATTGTTTTACTTGTGGGCGACCGACAACTACAACATATAGGGAAGCCACTGGGATTTTCCATGAAAGGCATCCCGAAATATCTGTATCCCATCACACCGTTGGACACATAATAGCAAAATTTAAAAGTAGTGAAAGTGTGGAAAACCGCTTCAATAAAAAAATCAAGTTCAGGCCAAAGATGATGAGGATATTATTCTTCAAATTATCCAAGCAGTAGGTAAAAATCCCAAGACTTCGTTGAGAAATTTGTAAAAAGTACTTCCTGAAAACGATACATGCTCTGTTTGTTTGATTGGAAGAAGAGTTCTTAAACCAAAGCATTTTCATCCATACAAACCTACCTTTGTCCACACGTTAAAACCTGGAGACTTTAATATTCGGTTTGATTTTTCGGCTTGGTATCAAGGTATGCATGAAGATGACCCGTCTTTTTGCAAAAAAAATCATACTTTCTGTTGAAGCATGTTTTACACCAAATGGAGTAGTTAGCTCCCAAAAGTGTCGTTGGTGGAGTATAGCTAATCTGGGATTTGTTATCCAGTGTCGAGAACAGTATTATTTTAGGACAAATGTGTGGGGCAGTATTTTAGATACCCGACTGATCGGTCCATTTTTCTTCCGAGGCAATATAACGTCGGATTCAATTGTTGAGAAATCAGCTGGTAGGCTTTGTTAATGGTCTTCTACTTAACATTAGAATACATTTTTATGGTATCAGCATGATGGTGTGCCATGCCATACTTCCCGAGCTATTAACGAGTTTCTTCAGGAAATGCTCCAGGGGCGTGGAATGGAAAGATTTTCAGAAAATCATTGGCATTTGATAGAAAGTCTTCAGTAATACTAACTTACTGAGATAAGGCAAGAACGCTCTATTAAGTACCTAGTTTATCTAAACAAACATTAATATGTCATCAGAAAGTGATATGAAGGTCTGTTCTAGAAAGCTGATACCGAAATTATCATTAACATAACTCGTAAAAAATCGGAGAGGAGCAAGGACGTTTTTAAGTATAAATAGGTACTATTTATTTTTTCCAACTTATAGTTAATTTTATTCGACTACCAAATAAACAAGTTACAATGAATACTTTTGTAAGTACCTACACTTAGGTTTTGTTAAAAATCCGAAATCATAATTCAGTACTATTTTAAATTTTAACATTGGTTTTGCTTAGTTATTTGTCATAATTATTATAATATGTATTACACCGGGATTTCCTAAAAAGGTTACAGTTTTAGAACTGATTTAAATTAGGACCTTCTATTTGATCAGTTAGTTTTTGACAAGTTGTTATCCTGTTATTATTAATAAGTCGTCAATTAAAACTGACGAGTTTAGGAGTATTTTGGCGATTTGCTTGATTCCCAAATGATTTTTATCTTGGAATTTATTGCTTTAATGAATTTAGTCATACACTGTGGAAAACATATACTAAACTGCCTGTTACTTTGTAACTTTACAAACAGACTAAGAAATAAATTCATTGTACAAAAGTACGTTGTCTTATTCTTACACTTACACAATCTTAATTGTCAAATTAGACCGGTTTTAGCGATAGCGAATCCTGGAGTTAATTGTATTAATAAACTGACTTGTAAGAAACCTGCAAATACATAAATTATTTAAATATTGAAACAAAAAAGGCGAAAAAACTTACCTAAACTGAAGATGTATAAACCTGAATTTTAAATACATGAAATACTGATTTTACCTAGGATTATTTTCATCATATTCTATAAAACATCTGTTTAACGTTTAAACAGTCCTGTTTAATATTTTGCGTCAAATTTGCTGTGTTGTCAGATTTTGAAAATATTTTTATGCTAGTTAAGACTTTAGAAATATTGGTTTCTACTAATTTGTTTTTCATAAAGTACTGTATTTTAAATTTTGCGGCCAGATTCTCCAACGCTAAACCGGTCTAATTTGACAATCAAAAGTTTTAAACGGACAAGTAGTGTAAGAATAAGATAACTATGTTATATACTATGAATTTCTTGCAGAGTTTGTTTGCAAATTGATTAAGAAAAAGGCAATTTTAGTAAGTACTTTCCACAATATCAGAACTAAATTTATTCTAGCAATACATTTCAAGTTGAAAATCATTTGGAAACCAAGCGAATCGCTAAAACATTAGGATAACTCAAGTTTTTATTGACGACTTATTCACAATGACAGGACAAGAACCTGTCAAAATCTAACTGATCAATTAGAAGACCTTAAATTAAACCAGTACTAAAGGTTAAACCTTTTTAGTGAAGCTGAACGTTATTAAAGTTTACAGTTTAAAAATAGTCGCATTTAGTGCATTTCGTTCAAACCTCTTTCAAATCTGTTTTTTTTTCAATTTACTTAATGCATGGAGGTCAAGAGGTAATAAAGCATCAGTAGTTTTCTGACAAGGAAATATAGCGATTTAGTTAAACTTATAAGTTCCGAAAACTCATATTAACAAAGGCACAAGATGGTAAATTAGCCATTTAAATCTATATTTTCAAAAATATTTTGGAATGTTATTAGGCCTATTACCTTAAAAATTGCTACAGAAAAGGTTTGTTAGAGTGAAAAAGTAACCCTTCCAATATTTTGTTCAAGTATCTCGGTTGGACGCTCTATATATCCTACCGTAAACCGTAAATACTTTTAAAAATTTTTGAATTTTCCTCCGAGTTGGCGTATGGAGACTCTCATTGAAACATACTATTCTCTAGTTGAAAAAAATGGATTAGTTTGCTAATGCTAAAGATAATCGCTTTTGAAATATTTGCAATTGTATTCGATTTATCTGGAGCATTGAAGTATCTGTTAATAGGATTTGTATTTATAGTTGTATTACAAATATTGATACACCACTAAATGTCTACAGTAATTATTCATGAGAATGTAGATGTTTCATAGAACTAGCACGGTTGCACGCGTCGTTAATTAAATACTTAATTCTAACAGCATTATTAAACAAACCCTCTCAGCTAAATTTCAAATTTATATGTGTAAAGTGGAAAAAACTTCGATGTATGGATATGTTAACTATGTATAAAATTATAGAAACCGCTTGTCAGCAAATCTGAATGGGGTAAATCCTTTGCGAGTTCGTAAAGCTCGCCAGTTGGTTAAAAGCAGTGCCACGAAACTTAATTTACACTTTATCAGTTCTAAAATAAAAATATTACTATATCACTTATATACTCTTTTCTCATCAAGGTAATCTTTAAGAAAGTGAAATGACTGAATATTAGAAAACAAATTTGATGGAATATTTCAATGCATTATTGCCTCCTCTTTTAGAAATATAAATCATAATTTTAGAGCAAATAAATGTGTTTTATTTGAAAGTACATTTTTGTTTCAGGCCATCATAGCTTTCTTCGCCTGCTTGGCAGCCGCAAATGCAGGTGTACTAGTTGCTCCCGCCTCCTCAAAAATCATTCAAGGACCTAGCACTAAAACCACTGTTGTCGGACCTGATGGCAGCTCAATTTCATCCGTGTCTCCAGGAGGCTCTATCGTAGCCGAGACTGCTCCAGTTGTTGCTGCTGCTCCCGCTCTAGCCTATGCAGCTACTCCTGTAGCATATTCCGCCCATGCAGCTCCAGCCATAGCTTACCCTGCTCGTTATGCATACACCGCACCACTAATTTCCACCTATAGGGCTCCCTTGGCTTACTCTTCAGCCCTAGTTCCTGAGAAGCAACTCGATACTCTGATTGCTGGACCATCTGGAACAATTGCTACAAGCAAGACTGTTCACCACCCTGCTCTGGTAGCTGCACCTCAATTCTACGCTGCTGGTGTTCATTCATATTACCTTTGAAATGTCTTATGATGCGTTAATTTATTTCTAGTACTTAAGGAATATGAAAAAATGTAAAAAATCTAAATAAAAGAATTATTGCCAAACAGATACATCACCATCTTTCTGTTTCTAAAGGCTTTTCACATTTACACAAAGACATCAGTATTGTCACCTACGTAGAACTAGGTTTTTACTTTCTATTTATTTCAGAGTTAGCATGAATATAAAAAATATGGTCACTCGCCAGTATCAACCTACTAGCCTCTTGTCGTTTATGACACCAAAACTAAGCAAACCTAAATCATTAGTGATTTACCGACCGTGAACGCTTATCAGTGGATATTTTTAAATCAAAAAGTCATTGAATTTGCACTATAAACTGGGTTGTATTGACTGGTCAACTGCAGACGGTTGCCAAAGTGTAGCTACAAAATGTCCTGATTGATGCCATCCAAGCAACACAGTATTACACGACATTTATTTGACTATATTTTCATCGAATAAAATTTGCATAAATAAATATGAAGTAATAAAAAAGAGTAATAGTCAGAGTTTGTTCTATTTTAAGCATCATAGCCGAATAAACTTTGATTCTCTTCTCACTGTGATAAATTATTAAGTTATTTGATGGTTTACTACCAGTTTTACTATGAATTGAAAAGTGACACAAGCGACCATTCATAAAATTCGTTGACGTTTGCGAGATTATTCGAAAGTGGAATCGTGTTGTTTTGTGTTTGCGAGAAGCGTTTAAGCGTTTTTCTTTGAAGAAGCTGACATGATTTTGCGAAAAAAACATGTAGTGTGTCAAGTTAGCAAAAAATTGGACTATTTAAACCAATAAGTTTCTTTTCACAAGTAAGTGAGGTTGAAATCACTTGTATCGAATCAATTGGTGTAGTTTTACATATACCTATTAGTAATATTAGGGTAACACAAATTTAATACAAAAAAGCACGCCACTGGCGTAGAAAGAGGCAGCCGTCAGGAATGTTAGACAGTGCTGCCCTTTTTTCTACTGTGTCTACCTCTCTTAGTCGCATCCATTGCATGTTTTAAACCGATGATTGATTTGGCGCGAAATGACTTAATGAATGAAATGTCTTTTCTATAGTTTTTTTAATGTCAATGGATCTTTCTCTTAACCTACATTACATTAATTTAATACTAATATTTTAAATCAGGTATGGTACCTATATATATTGTTTTACAGTAATAAAAAGAATCATAACAATCCTGAGGTGTTCCAAAATTTTTTTAATTTACAAAGAGAAACCTATTAAAATCAAATAGCCAATCATAGGGCTAATCCGTTATTTAATTATGTTAATTTCTTACACAGGTGTTTACCCCAATGAACTGAAAATTGGACTCGTTTTTCCAATACATAAAAAGTCCGACCCAACTCTGGTAAGCAATTATAGACCAATAACTCTAGTAAGCCTTATATCTAAAATAATAGAAAAATATTTTATAACCGTTTTATTCAGTTTTTGGAAGAACATCAAACTATAACAAAGTGGCAGCACGGTTTCCTAAGTGGCAGGTCGACTGAGGGTGCGGCGATAGGTCTTACGGAATTTGTCTATAAAAGGATGGACGACGGGGACTATGTCGTGGCACTTTTCTTCGATCTGTCACGGGCCTTCGATAGCTTAAACATAGAGTTTTTATTGCGGAAATTGTACAGATGTGGCTTTAGGGAAGATATACTTAAACTATTGGAGTAATACTTAAGAGAGAGACAAATATGCGTCAGAATCGAGAGTGAACTGTCAGGGCTAAGAGATATTGAAATAGGGGTTCCCCAGGGTTCTGTGCTGGGGCCTCTACTGTTTCTCATATATGTTAATGGCATGCCTGAATATATAAATCACGACGTAAAGGTAATGTTTGCGGACGACACAACAGTGGAGGTCTCAGCACGGAATCCTTCGGACCTTCGGTCGAAAATTGCGGATGTTGTGGGCGAATTTGGTTCGTGGTGTAAGGCAAGTAACTTAATATTAAATGTAGAAAAAACTAAATGCATGAACTTCTGTAGCTCAATCCGCAAAGAACAGATTGTATTTAGTGAGAAAACTCAAATGTCCTGAAACAACGCGGTTCCTGGGGATTTACTTGGATAGTCTTGTAAATTCGGATAAACAAATAAATTTTGTATGTAATAAAGTCAGCTCAAGTTTTTATGCAATAAATGAATAAAATAACCTCTAAACCGAGAAGCACTACTAAGTGCATACTATGCACTCGTATATAGTTATCTAAGCTATAGTGTACCCTTGTGGGGTGTGAGTGGCGACTTGAAGAGAGTGTTTATTGCGCAGAAAATAGTTATCAGATGTATCTCTAATTTAACCTATGGCGTAAACCAATATTCATAGCGCAAAGGATACCTACTTTCCTTTCCATGTGTGTATATATATATATATATATATATATATATATATATATATATATATATATATATATATATATATAACTCTCCTGTATGTAAAAGTAAACACAGAGGTATTTACAAAAAATTCCGATCACCATATCTACAACACTAGAACTAGGAATCTTTTTGTTGTAGAAAATCAAGAATTAACAATATTTCAAAAATCCCCCTGTTATGCTGGCAAAAAATTGTTTAATAGATTACCTACACATATCAAAAATTTAAACCTTGATAAGTTTAAAAAGAAGTTCGCGATCTCTTGCTTAAAAAATATTTTTATTCGGTAGAAGAATTCTTATCAGATTTTTAAAATGCGTGTTGTTGTTGTAGCTGTGGATAGTCTATTACAAAGTTCGAATGTGTTTTATTTAATATACGCAGTGTAGAGTGTAAACACTGCCTAGTGTTATTTTATCCTTTATTATTAAATTACCTTAAAAGTTAAAGACTTTTAAGTCAGACCTAGGTTAGTTATTCTTGTTGACGTTTATATCTGTGCTTTGTACGGCTGACATACAAATAAATAAAGTAAAGTAAAGGAAAGTAAATAAATTAAAAAGGTCTAGAATATGACGTAGACGATTTATTGCCAATAAAAATGACGGGTTGCCTCTGCTAGTCCTGAAATTTATAAAGTCCAAAGTAAAATGTTTATAACACTTGCTGTACAAAAACACGTACAGACACTTAAAAAACACCAGAATCGAACGAAAATAAAACGACGCGAACTGTCGTGCCAGCTTGATATGGCTGATCTAGGGACTTTTCGAAGGAACAACTATCAGCTAATGATGCATTTCGGAAAGGTAAAATAATCAGAAAATCATTCCCTCAGATTCGTTGCCCTAAAGAAATTGCTCTCGTGCATTTAATGCACTTAAGACTTAAGACTTAAGCAGTTTCTAGGGTAATTCTTGATTTTCTATAATTTTACCTTCCCTTAATACATCGTGTCCCACGGAGTTCTTGCAAAATCTAAAAATCTTTTACTGAGAGTTGAAAAAAAATCACTTTGGTGTAGAAAAGTTCTGCATATTATTAAAATAAGAATCCATATGGAAAAAATCTAAAAAGACCCATAGTATACAGGGTAGCATCAAAAACGTAAAATATACCCGAGAATGAAGTACTTACCCTTATTTAGCGAGATACAAAGAGAAGTTATTTTAATGAATTATTTAGAATCATGTTTTCTTCCTAAATACGAAATCATAGCCACCTACGAAATAAAATGTTTTTACATTTTTACTTTACGTTACGAAATTAATGTTAGTATAAGTTAACAAAAAGTGATCATCTTCATTCTTTGCAGTATAGTTCTATTAATTCAGTTTATTAATTTCTCTTTTTCCTTAATTATGCCCCCAAAACTAACCACGGAACTAAAAATTGAAATTGTTTTACTTGTGGGCGACCGACAACTACAAATAGGGAAGCCACGGGGATTTTTCATGAAAGGCATCCCGAAATATCTGTATCCCATCAAACCGTTGGACACATACTGGCAAAATTTAAAAGTTGTGTAAGTGTGGAAAACCGCTTCAACAAAAAAAATCAAGTTCAAGACGAAGATGATGAGGATATTATTCTTCAAATTATCCAAGCAGTTGGTAAAAATCCCAAGACTTCGTTGAGAAATTTGTAAAAAGTACTTCCTGAAAACGATAGATGCTGTGTTTGTAAATCCACTGCTGGAAGAAGAGTTCTTAAACCAAAGCATTTTCATCCATACAAATAAACCAAAGCATTTTCATCCATACAAACCTACCGTTGTCCACACGTTGAAACCTGGAGACTTTAATATTCGGTTTGATTTTTCGGCTTGGTATCAAGGTATGCGTGAAGATGACCCGTCTTTTTGCAAAAAAAATCATACTTTCTGTTGAAGCATGTTTTACACCAAATGGAGTAGTTAGCTCCCAAAAGTGTCGTTGGTGGAGTATAGCTAATCTGGGATTTGTTATCCAGTGTCGAGAACAGTATTATTTTAGGACAAATGCGTGGTGCGGTATTTTAGATACCCGACTGATGGGCCCATTTTTCTTCCGAGACAATATAACGTCGGATATTTACCTTCAATTTTCGAGAACTCAGCTGCTTGGCTTGTTAAAGGCCTTCTACTTAACATTTGAATACATTTTTATGGTATCGGCATGATGGTGTGTCATGCCATACTTCCTGTGCTGTTAACGAGATTCTTCAGGAAATGCTCCAGGGGCGTTGAATAGAAAGATTTTCAGAAAATCGTTGGCCTTTGATACAAATCTACAGTAATTCTAACTTACTAAGATAAGGCAAGAACGCTTTAGTAAGTGCCTAGTTTATCTGAGCAAACATTAATATGTCATTAGAAAGTGATATGAGGGTCTATTCTAGAAAGCCGATAGGCAAATTATCATTAACATAACCCGTAAACAATCGGAGAGGAGCAAGGACGTTTAATTTAAGTATAAATACTATTTATTTTTTTCCAACTGATAGTTAATTTTATTCGACTACCAAATAAACAAGTTACAATGAATACTTTTGTAAGTACCTACACTTAGTTTTTGTTAAAAATCCGAAATCATAATTCAGAGCCCATTGCAACTATTTTATATTTTAACATTGGTTTTGCTTAGTTATTTGTCATAATTATTATAATATTACATCGGGATTTCCTAAAAAGGTTACAGTTTTAGAACTGATTTAAATTAGGACCTTCTACTTGATCAGTTAGTTTTTGAAAAGTTGTTATTCTGTTATTATTAATAAGTAGTCAATTAAAACTTACGAGTTTAGGAGTTATACCTACTAATATTTTGGCGATTTGCTTGATTCCCAAATGATTTTTATCTGGTAATTTATTGCATTAATGAATTTAGTCATACACTGTGGAAAACATATACTACACTGCCTGTTACTTTGTAACTTTACAAACAGACTAAGAAATAAATTAATTGTACGATTATTTAACACCTTGTATCGAACCAAAACCAGCCAAAAAGCACTTTCGGAAACTTTAATTACTGACCTACATATATGTACGTATGAAGGACTTTCTTAATTAAAAAAGAAAAAATATGATTTCAGATCTAAGTTACCAACTTTTTAAATTTAAGAAAATTCACAATTAAAAATTTATTAGTGCTTAAAAGTATAAATAAAATAGTTATTTGGAATGGCGTAGAGGTCAGAAAGAGAATATAATTTAATATCTTGAACTTATTTTAAATTTTATCTTTTAAATTACCTCCAGCAGGCCTAGAGTTTTTAATTTGTTAGAATGATACACCAAAGAGCATTTGTAATTTAAATCACACAGGACCAGCTTTAGTCTTACTAAACAAAAATATTCTATAATTGAGGTGCTCACAAGCAAAACAACGGTAAGCCAACAATGATTCAGTCTGCACAAACATGGTCTGTTGGCTCCTAAAAATACTTGCTTCCAAAACAGATTGAATCCATTGCATTCTTGCCTTAAAGGACCTAGTTTAAATGCACGATAGATAGGCATATTTAAAATGCAATATAAAAAAATCAATTTTTAGAAGCAAAACCAGTAAAATCCATTTTATACCTCAATAAAAACTTTTAGAGCAAAGTAAAAAATTTGTGCATTTCACGTGCTTTTCCTAACAGTTTCGACAATATACTTTCTGAAGAGGATGTCCAAACTTTAAGTTGTCCCATTCAAGTGTACAAGCGAAAACCCTATAATAGGTTTAAATATACCTGACAGAAAAAAACTCTTTATTATTCAGTGTAATACGACAACATTCGACTTATCACAAGTATCTGTAAAGTATGAATAATAAGTAATAATAAATGAGTTTTTGCGCGTTTTTTTCGGTGCTCAGGTCTCTTTGAACCGACTGTAATTTAAAGTGGCATGATTTTTTCTTTCATTTTCTTAAAACTTACACGAGTGTGTGCTATCCGTTGTCGTTTTAGGCTAGATATTTAAATGTGTAAATATCCAACCACATTGGCGTGAAAAACTTTTTACATTGCACCGTTTAAATCCCCACAACTTTACTGAGTTTACCATAAAAATATTGCTTTTAAGACTTCTACATATGATAACTACCTATAAAATTATAGAAACCGCTTGTCAGCAAATCTGAATGAGGGAAATCCTTTGCGATTTCGTAAAACTCGCCAGTTGGTTAAAAGCAGTGCCACGAAACTTAATTTACACTTTATCACTTCTAAAATAAAAATATTACTATATCACTTATATACTTTTTTCTCATCAAGGTAATCTTTAAGAAAATGGAGTGTCTGAATATTACAAAACAAATTTGATGGAATATTTTAATGCATTATTGCCTCCTCTTTTAGAAATATAAATCATTAAAATTTTAGAGCAAATGTGTTTTATTTAAAAGTACATTTTTGTTTCAGGCCATCATAGCTTTCTTCGCCTGCTTGGCAGCCGCAAATGCAGGTGTATTATTTGCTCCCGCCTCCCGACTAGGAGGCTCTATCGTTCACGAAGAAACAGCAGGATTCGTAGCCGAGACTGCTCCAGTTGTTGCTGCTGCTCCCGCTCTAGCCTATGGAGCTACTCCTGTAGCATTTTCCGCCCATGCAGCTCGAGCCATAGCTTACCCTGCTCATCATGCATACACCGCACCACTAATTTCCACCTATAGTGCTCCCTTGGCTTACTCTTCAGCCCTAGTTCCTGAGAAACAACTCGATACTGTGATTGCTGGACCATCTGGAACCATTGCTACAAGCAAGACTGTTCACCACCCTGCTCTGGTAGCTGAACCTCAATTCTACGATGCTGGTGTTCGTGCATATTACCTTTAAAAAGCCATATGATGCGTCAATTTATGTATAGTACTTAAGGAATATGAAAAAATGTAAAAAAAAATCTAAATAAAAGAATGATTGTCAAACAGATACATCACCATCTTTCTATTCCTAAAGGCTTTTCACATTTACACAAAGACATCAATATTGTCACCTACGCAGAACTTGGTTTTTATTTTCTATTTATTTCAGAGTTAGCATTGGGAATATAAAACATATGGTCACTCGCCAGTATCAAGCTACTAGCTTCTTGGCGCTTATGACACCAAAACTAAGCAAACCGAAAATCATTAGTGATTTACCGACCGTGAAAGCTTATCAGTGGATGTTTTTTAGCCTCAAAAAGTCATTGAATTACACTATAAACTGCTGGGTTGTATTGACTGGTCAACTGCAGGACTTTTTTATTGTTTTTGAGGAATTGTTCGAGAAACATGCCTTTCCACCGTGCGGCAAGGTGGCGTGGCGTGAGCCAGGCTCTGTTGTAGTATAAATTGCTACGTCGAGCTATGTTTTTCGATTGATTTCTCGTAAACAAAAAAAAGTTCTATCTGGAAAATAGATTTATATTTATTAGATTTAATAGATCTTTCGTTCCAGCGTATTAGAAAAATTGTAAAAATGGCGCTTTTCGAGATACATCACTTTTAGTGTTTTTAAGGTTAAGGAAACGGAATTTTGAAAAACAAATAACACCATCGAAAAGCTGAGGAAAAAATACATCTAAAACTATGTTCTAGTTATTTTTTAATTGCGTTTTCATTGCAAGATCATGATTTTAAAATTGCATGTTTTCAGGCTCGTGCGTCGCGCTGAGACATCTGAGGTGATTCGCCCCATATATAGCGGTCTAGGCATACATTACATTTTGTTTGTTATGCTTAGAGACCGCTATATTACTGCGCCCCACGCTTTAAAATTTAATTACCTACCTATTTAGACCAAATGTTTTATAGTTGTACAAGTTAACAGAAAACCGAGCTATGCATGTGTGCGGTGTAAAGGAATGCGCAGTTTGTTATTTGCTTTACTTTCCGCACTATGCTCCCACTGCACACCCCGGTTTGCTGTTAACTATAAAAGGAAAATAATTATTTTTAACTTTTTGGTGCGCTGCTCACAAAAGCGTGTTTTTAGTTTTTTAGTGAATTAGGTTTTAGGATTTAGATTTTTCTGAATTCAGATACAGGAGGTGACAAAAATAAAATTAATTTTTTATTATCGACTTTACATAAAAAGTACCTATATCTTCATAAAAAGTTCTACATTGCAAAAAGAGCATGTTTATTCAAAATCTTGATGTATGACAATACAGGGTGGCTCGAAAAACTGTCACAATTTCAATTAAAATTTGTTAGCCACCCTGTATGCCCTAGAGAAAATTTTTGAGTGACAATGTTCTATTTTCACAATGTAGAACTTTTTATGAAGATATGCTTTTTGTTGTAAAGGCGATATAAAAAATTAATTTTATTTTTGGGACTTCCTGTACCTATGTTCCAATCCTAACTCACTAGCATAAAAAAATTAACTCTAGTGCATTTGCAGTGGCAGGTTACCTTTAAATACCTAACGATTCTATATCTTTCTAGCTTCACGTGGGTTAGGACTTTTACATTTTTAAGCCACCCTTTATGTACTAGATCAAATTTTTGAATGGCAATGCTATTTTCTCACGATGCAAAACTTTTTATAAGGACAAACTTTTTTTCGTTAAATCGAAAATATTTTTTTTTTCATATGATAAGAACATTCGAAGACACACTGTATATTTTTTTAATAGAAAAAAAATACTGTGGTATTGTCACCGCAGGAAGTGGGTGAAAAGTGAGTTGTAAAATTCCATTACAATGTTAGAAGTCAAGTTAATAAAAGCGTGTTAGAAAACTACCGTCAGGGAATGGTAAAAAAGAACGGCTGGGATTTGTCCAAAATACCAACTAAGATGTCATTTTTAGGACTATTCAGGTCAGAAAACCAAAATTTTAAAGTAATACATAAAAGATCGGATTGAGTATGACAAAAAAAGTATTTAAAATAATTAAACTTTGCACAGCTAAACCCGGAAAATATTGAGATTTCCAAATTTCTTCTATAGAATGACTACGATTATTTTTCCTTGTAGAATCACCTCTCCAAGTTTCTTAATGCATTTCTAGAACCCCCTGTATGCATTAATCCACAAGCTGTTTCATTAAAATAATATGTTTGTGCCATATCAAAAAATATGATGGTTAATTGATTTTCTTTGAGCTTTTTCTTACTAGAAATACTACAACTTTCATGCTTAACTTTGTTGTTTTCGATCTCGGTAAATAAGTAATATAGCAGAAGGGTACAGTAACTCTGTACAAAATCTTAAACAAAATTCTGATAGCTGATGTTCTTATGTTATAATGGTGACTGCAAAAATGACACGTATTTTTAGAATATTTTCTTAGAAATAAATACATCTTAATTA
Organism: Philopedon plagiatum; assembly: GCA_963971165.1. NCBI lineage: Eukaryota > Metazoa > Arthropoda > Insecta > Coleoptera > Curculionidae > Philopedon > Philopedon plagiatum. The sequence goes on along the minus strand of OZ020197.1, from coordinate 33,888,651 downwards.
TTTATAATGTTATACTCGTAGAATAAATGCAAAAATTAGAAAAATAAAAAATTTCATAGCACATAAAAATTATGTTAAACAAATACCTTTAAGCTTTTACTCCTTTAGTTTTTGCGGACATCTGAATTACCTACACAGATAAAAGTCAAGATTTGTGGGAAAATAAGCAGTCATTGTGAATGAATCAACTGTCGGCAACAAAAGAAACAGATCAAAACAGGTCATTGTTGAACAGTCTTTTTAATTAAATGTAATGTTTCTTATCTACTAAAGCGCCCAATCTTTGGAAAATAATCAAGACAATAAATTAACTTTCGAATTTACAGTACACCAGCAATAATAACGCTTTTATTTACAGGTTACGTGACGTCACAACCAACAGTAACGCGTTATTCAAGTTTCGAAATTTGAAAGAAATTTAAAAATAGGATTTTTTTCTTTTGTTAATAAACAATAGAACAAATGGATAAAGACAACTACCATAAATTTTAAATTTATGTGGAGAATACAAAAGAATATATTTCAGGTTTAACTGGATTATACACATGCGTATTCATTATTAGTTATTACTTAGAATCAGCAGTTGTTTTAAAATATTCAAATCACTGCACCGTGTAAGTGTACACCTATGTATTGAAGCATGAAACTGAATGTTCTTATATTAAATGAGTTCTGTACGTTACAATGTTGTATAACAAATATTTTAACTGATTCGTCATTTAAAACCTGAGGAATTCCCATCAGCATTACTTTCCAAGTTTTGAAAAAGATACCTTCGACAAAAAAAGTTGAAAAAAAAAATCACTTTGGTGTAGAAAAGTTCTGCATATTAATAAAATAAGAATCCCTATGGAAAAAATCTAAAAAGACCCATAGTATATAGGGTAGCATCAAAAACGTAAAATATACCCGAGAATAAAGTAGGTACTTACCCTTAGCGAGATACAAAGAGAAGTTATTTTAATGAATTATTTAGAATCATGTTCTCTTTCTAAATACGAAATCATAGCCACCTACGAAATAAAATGTTTTTACATTTTTACTTTACGTTACGAAATTAATGTTAGTATAAGTTAACAAAAAGTGATCATCTTTCACACAGGTAAATATGACGTTCTTTACAGTATAGTTCTATTAATTCAGTTTATCAATTTCTCATTTTCCTGAAGTATGCCCCCAAAACTAACCACGGAACGAAATATTGAAATTGTTTTACTTGTGGGCGACCGACAACTACAACATATAGGGAAGCCACTGGGATTTTCCATGAAAGGCATCCCGAAATATCTGTATCCCATCAAACCGTTGGACACATAATAGCAAAATTTAAAAGTAGTGAAAGTGTGGAAAACCGCTTCAATAAAAAAATCAAGTTCAGGCCAAAGATGATGAGGATATTATTCTTCAAATTATCCAAGCAGTAGGTAAAAATCCCAAGACTTCGTTGAGAAATTTGTAAAAAGTACTTCCTGAAAACGATACATGCTCTGTTTGTTTGATTGGAAGAAGAGTTCTTAAACCAAAGCATTTTCATCCATACAAACCTACCTTTGTCCACACGTTAAAACCTGGAGACTTTAATATTCGGTTTGATTTTTCGGCTTGGTATCAAGGTATGCATGAAGATGACCCGTCTTTTTGCAAAAAAAATCATACTTTCTGTTGAAGCATGTTTTACACCAAATGGAGTAGTTAGCTCCCAAAAGTGTCGTTGGTGGAGTATAGCTAATCTGGGATTTGTTATCCGGTTTCGGGAACAGTATTATTTTAGGACAAATGTGTGGGGCAGTATTTTAGATACCCGACTGATCGGTCCATTTTTCTTCCGAGGCAATATAACGTCGGATTCAATTGTTGAGAAATCAGCTGGTTGGCTTTGTTAATGGTCTTCTACTTAACGAGTTTCTTCAGGAAATGCTCCAGGGGCGTGGAATGGAAAGATTCTCAGAAAATCATTGGCATTTGATAGAAAGTCTTGAGTATTACTAACTTACTGAGATAAGGCAAGAACGCTCTATTAAGTACCTAGGTTATCTAAACAAACATTAATATGTCATCAGAAAGTGATATGAAGGTCTGTTCTAGAAAGCTGATACCGAAATTATAATTAACATAACTCGTAAAAAATCGGAGAGGAGCAAGGACGTTTTTAAGTATAAATACTATTTATTTTTTCCAACTTATAGTTAATTTTATTCGACTACCAAATAAACAAGTTACAATGAATACTTTTGTAAGTACCTACACTTAGTTTTTGTTAAAAATCCGAAATCATAATTGCTACTCTTTTAAATTTTAACATTGGTTTTGCTTAGTTATTTGTCATAATTATTATAATATGTATTACACCGGGATTTCCTAAAAAGGTTACAGTTTTAGAACTGATTTAAATTAGGACCTTCTATTTGATCAGTTAGTTTTTGACAAGTTGTTATCCTGTTATTATGAATAAGTCGTCAATTAAAACTGACGAGTTTAGGAGTATTTTGGAGATTTGCTTGATTCCCAAATGATTTTTATCTTGGAATTTATTGCTTTAATGAATTTAGTCATACACTGTGGAAAACATATACTAAACTGCCTGTTACTTTGTAAACGGACTAAGAAATAAATTCATTGTACAAATCCACGTTGTCTTATTCTTACACTTACACAATCTTAATTGTCAAATTAGGCCGGTTTTAGCGATAGCGAATCCTGGAGTTATTTGTATTAATAAATTGACTTGTAAGAAACCTGCAAATACATAAATTATTTAAATATTGAAACAAAAAAGGCGAAAAAACTTACCTAAACTGAAGATGTATAAACCTGAATTTTAAATACATGAAATACTGATTTTACCTAGGATTATTTTCATCATATTCTATAAAACATCTGTTTAACGTTTAAACAGTCCTGTTTAAAATTTTGCGTCAAATTTGCTATGTTTTGTCAAATTTTGAAAATATTTTTATGCTAGTTAAGACGTTAGAAATATCGGTTTCTCTTAATTTGTTTTTCATTATGTACTGTAGTTTGAATTTTGCGGCCAGATTCTCCAACGCGAGACCGGCCTAATTTGACAACCAAAAGTTTTAAACGGACAAGTAGTGTAAGAATAAGATAACTATGTTATATACTATGAATTTCTTGCAGAGTTTGTTTGCAAATTTATAAGGAAAAAGGCAATTTTAGGAAGTACTTTCCACAATATCAGAACTAAATTTATTCTAGGAATACATTTCAAGTTGAAAATCATTTGGAAACCAAGCGAATCGCTAAAACATCAGGATAACTCAACTTTTTATTGACGACTTATTCACAATGACAGGACAAGAACCTGTCAAAATCTAACTGATCAACTAGAAGACCTTAAATTAAACCAGTACTAAGGGTTAAACCTTTTTAGTGAAGCTGAACGTTATTAAAGTTTACAGTTAAAAATAGTCGCATTTAGTGCATTTCGTTCAAACCTCTTTCAAATCTGTTTTTTTTTTCAATTTACTTAATACATGGTGGTCAAGAAGTAATAAAGCATCAGTAGTTTTCTGACAAGGAAATATAGCGATTTAGTTAAACTTATAAGGTTCGAAAACTCATATTAACAAAGGCACAAGATGGTAAATTAGCCATTTAAATCCATATTTAAAAAAATATTTTGGAATGTTATTAGGCCTATTACCTTAAAAATTGCTATAGAAAAGGTATCTTAGAGTGAAAAAGTAACCCTTCCAATATTTTGTTCAAGTATCTAGGTTGGACGCTCTATATACGCTACCGTAAACCGTAAATACTTTTAAAAATTTTTGAATTTTCCTCCGAGTTGGCGTATGGAGACTCTCATTGAAACATACTATTCTCTAGTTGAAAAAAATGTATTAGTTTACTAATGCTAAAGATAATCGCTTTTGAAATATTTGCAATTGTATTGGATTTATCTGGATCATTGAAGTATCTGTTAATAGGATTTGTATTTATAGTTGTATTACAAATATTGATATACCACTAAATGTCTACAGTAATTATTCATGAGAATGAAGATGATTCATAGAACAGGCACGGTTGCACTTCGTATTTAATTAAATACTTAAATCTAACAGCATTATTAAACAAACCCTCTCAGCTAAATTTCAAATTTATATGTGGAAAGTGGAAAAAACTTCGATGCAACTATGTATAAAATTATAGAAATCGCTTGTCAGCAAATCTGAATGGGGTAAATCCTGTGCGAGTTCGTAAAGCTCGCCAGTTGGTTAAAACCTGTGCCACGAAACTTAATTTACACTTTATCAGTTCTAAAATAAAAATATTACTATAACACTTATATACTTTTTCTCATGAAGGTAATCTTTAAGAAAGTGAAATGTCTGAATATTACAAAACAAATTTGATGGAATATTTCAATGCATTATTGCCTCCTCTTTTAGAAATATAAATCATAATTTTAGAGCAAATAAATGTGTTTTATTTGAAAGTACATTTTTGTTTCAGGCCATCATAGCTTTCTTCGCCTGCTTGGCAGCCGCAAATGCAGGTGTACTAGTTGCTCCCGCCTCCTCAAAAATCATTCAAGGACCTAGCACTAAAACCACTGTTGTCGGACCTGATGGCAGCTCAATTTCATCCGTGTCTCCAGGAGGCTCTATCGTAGCCGAGACTGCTCCAGTTGTTGCTGCTGCTCCCGCTCTAGCCTATGCAGCTACTCCTGTAGCATATTCCGCCCATGCAGCTCCAGCCATAGCCTACCCTGCTCGTTATGCATACACCGCACCACTAATTTCCACCTATAGGGCTCCCTTGGCTTACTCTTCAGCCCTAGTTCCTGAGAAGCAACTCGATACTCTGATTGCTGGACCATCTGGAACAATTGCTACAAGCAAGACTGTTCACCACCCTGCTCTGGTAGCTGCACCTCAATTCTACGCTGCTGGTGTTCATTCATATTACCTTTGAAATGTCTTATGATGCGTTAATTTATTTCTAGTACTTAAGGAATATGAAAAAATGTAAAAAATCTAAATAAAAGAATTATTGCCAAACAGATACATCACCATCTTTCTGTTTCTAAAGGCTTTTCACATTTACACAAAGACATCAGTATTGTCACCTACGTAGAACTAGGTTTTTACTTTCTATTTATTTCAGAGTTAGCATGAATATAAAAAATATGGTCACTCGCCAGTATCAACCTACTAGCCTCTTGTCGTTTATGACACCAAAACTAAGCAAACCTAAATCATTAGTGATTTACCGACCGTGAAAGCTTATCAGTGGATGTTTTTAGACTCAAAAAGTCATTGAATTTGCACTATAAACTGGGTTGTATTGACTGGTCAACTGCAGACGGTTGCCAAAGTGTAGGTACAAAAAGTCCTGATTGATGCCATCGAAGCAATACAGTATTACACGACATTTATTTGACTATATTTTCATCTAATAAAATTAGCATAAATAGTATTAAGTAATAAAAAAGAGTAATAGTCAGATTTTGTTCCATTTTAAGCGTCATAGCCGAATAAACTTTGATTCTCTTCTCACTGTGATAAATTATTAAGTTATTAAGCAAAAGTGGCAACGCTATTTGATGGTTTACTACCAGTTTTACTATGAATTGAAAAGTGACACAAGCGACCATTCATAAAATTCGTTGACGTTTGCGAGATTGTTCGAAAGTGGAATCGTGTTGTTGTGTGTTAGCGAGAAGCGTTTAAGTGTTTTTCTTTGAAGAAGCAGAGATGATTTTGCGAAAAAAACATTTGGTGTGCCAAGTTTGCAAAAAATTGGACTATTTAAACCAATAAGTTTCTTTTCACAAGTAAGTGAGGTTGTAATCACTTGTATCGAATCAATTGGTGTAGTTTTACATATTAGTAGTATTAGGGTAACACAAATTTAATACAAAAAGCACGCCACTGGTGTAGAAAGAGGCAGCCGTCAGGAATGTTAGACAGTGTTGCCATTTTGTCCACTGTGTCTACCTCTCTTAGTCGCATTTATTGCATGTTTTAAACCGGTGATTGATTTGGCGCGAAGTGACTTAATGAATGAAATGCTTTGTCAATAGTTTCTTAATGTCAATGGATCTTTCTCCTAACCTACATTACATTATTTTAATACTAATGTCTTAAATCAGGTATGGTATACTGGTTTACAGTAATAAAAAGAATCATAACAATTCTGAGGTGTTCAAAATTTTATTTAATTTACAAAGAGAAACCTATTAAAATCAAATAGCCAATCATACAGCCAATCCGTTATTTAATTATGTTAATTTTTTACACAGGTGTTTACCCCAATGAACTGAAAATTGGACTCGTTGTTCCAATACATACAAAGTCCGACCCAACTCTGGTACGCAATTATAGACCAATAACTCTAGTAAGCATTATATCTAAAATAATAGAAAACATATTTTATAATCGTTTTATTCAGTTTTTGGAAGAACATCAAACTATAACAAAGTGGCAGCACGGTTTCCTAAGTGGCAGGTCGACTGAGGGTGCGGCGATAGGTTTTATGGAACTTGTCTATAAAAGGATGGACGACGGGGACTATATGTCACGACACTTTTCTTCGATCTGTCATGGGCCTTCGATAGCTTAAACATAGTTTTTATTGCCAAAATTGTATAGATGTTGCTTTAGGGAAGATATACTTAGACTATTGGAGTACTACTTAAGAGAGAGAAAAATATGCGTCAGAATCGAGAGTGAACTGTCAGAGCTAAGAGATATTGATATAGGGGTTCCCCAGGGCTCTGTGCTGGGGCCACTACTGTTCCTCATATATGTTAATGACATGCCTGAATATATAAATCATGGCGCAAAGGTATTGTTTGCGGACGACACAACAGTGGAGGTCTCAGCACGGAATCCTTCGGATCTTCGGTCGAAAATTGCGGATGTTGTGGGCGAATTTGGTTCGTGGTGTAAGGCAAAGAACTTAATATTAAATGTAGAAAAATGAACGTCTGTAGCTCAATTCGCAAAGAACAAATTCTAGTGAGAAATCTCAAATCTCCTGAAACAACGCGGTTCCTGGGGATTTACTTGGATAGTCTTGTAAATTGGAATAAACAAATAAACTTTTATGTAATAAAGTTAACTGAGGTTTTTACGCAATAAATCGATTAAATTCAAACTCTACACAGAGAAGCCGTCCTCAGTGCATACTATGCACTGGTATATAGTTATCTAAGCTATAGTTTACCCTTGTGGGGTGTGAGTAGTGTTTATTGCGCAGAAAATAGTTATGAGATGTATCTCTAATTTAACCTATGGCGTGAGCTGTAAACCAATATTCATAGCGCATAGGATACCTACTTTCCTTTCCATGTATATATATATATATATATATATATATATATATATATATATATATATATATATATATATATATATATATATATATATAATTCTCCTGTATGTAAAAGAAAACACAGATGTATTTACAAAAAATTCCGATCACTAGAACTAGGAATCTTTTTGTTGTAGGAACACACAAATTAACAAAATTTGAAAAATCCCCCAGTTATGCTGGCAAAAAATTGTTTAATAGATTACCTACACATATCAAAAATTTAAACCTTGATAAGTTTAAAAAAGAATTTCGCGATCTCTTGCTTAAAAAATGTTGTTATTCGGTAGAAGAATTCTTATCAGATTTTTAAAATGCGTGTTGTTGTTGTAGCTGTGGATAGTCTATTACAAAGTTCTAATGTGTTTTATTTAATGTGCGCATAGTGTAGAGTGTAAACACTGCCCAGTGTTATTTTATCCTTTATTATTAAATTACCTTATAAGTTAAAGACTTTTAAGTCAGACCTAGGTTAGTTATTCTTGTTGACGTGAATATCTGTGCTTTGTACGGCTGACATACAAATAAATAAAGTAAAGTAAGTGAAGTAATGTAAAGTAAAGTGAATAAATTAAAAAGGTCTAGAATATAACGTAGACGATTTATTGCCAATAAAAATGACGGGTTGCCTCTGCTAGTCCGCAGAAAGATTGGAATTATGCGTGCTGTTTGATTGTTTTAATATAGTAAACTTTTTCTTACATCTCGCAGTATGGTGGCCAAGTTACTTGTCCTTTATGGCACTCTGATGAAGTCTGGTCTAGTTTACGTTTAGAAGTTGGCTAAAAAGACAGGACCGAACTTGTACTTACCTTTTAATTTAAAAAATAAACACCAAGAACATCTAGTCTCTGAAATTTATAAAGTCCAAAGTAACATGTTTATAACACTTGCTATACAAAAACACGTACAGACCCTTAAAAAACACCAAAATCAAGCGAAAATAAAATGACGCGAACTGTCGTGCCAGCATGATACGGCTTACTACTGATCTAGGGGCTTTTCGAAGGAATAAATATCAGCTAATGGTGCATTTCGGAAAGGTAAAATAATCAGAAAATCATTTCCTCAGATTCGTTGCCATAAAGAAATTGATTTTCTATAATTTTACCTTCCCTTAATACACCGTGTCCCACGGAGTTCTTGCAAAATCTAAAAATCTTTTACTGAGAGGTGAAAAAAAATCACTTTGGTGTAGAAAAGTTCTGCATCTTATTAAAATACGAATCCCTATGGAAAAAATCTAAAAAGACCCATAGTATACAGGGTAGCATCAAAAACGTAAAATATACCCGAGAATTAAGTACTTACCCTTATTTAGCAAGATACAAAAAGAAGTTATTTTAATGAATTATTTAGAATCATGTTTTATTTCTAAATACGAAATCATAGCCACCTACGAAATAAAATGTTTTGACATTTTTACTTTACGTTACGAAATTAATGTTAGTATAAGTTAACAAAAAGTGATCACCCTTCACACAGGTAAATATGACATTCTTTACAGTATAGTTCTATTAATTCAGTTTATCAATTTCTCATTTTCCTGAAGTATGCCCCCAAAACTAACCACGGAACGAAATATTGAAATTGTTTTACTTGTGGGCGACCGACAACTACAACATAGGTATAGGAAAGCCACTGGAATTTTCCATGAAAGGCATCCCGAAATATCTGTATCCCATCAAACCGTTGGACACATAATGGCAAAATTTAAAAGTAGTGAAAGTGTGGAAAACCGCTTCAATAAAAAAAAATCAAGTTCAAGCCAAAGATGATCAGGATATTATTCTTCAAATTATCCAAGCAGTAGGTAAAAATCCCAAGACTTCGTTGAGAAATTTGTAGAAAGTACTTCCTGAAAACGAGTTCTTAAACCAAAGCATTTTCATCCATACAAACCTGCCTTTGTCCCCACGTTGAAACCTGGAGCCTTTAATATTCGGTTTGATTTTTCGGCTTGGTATCAAGGTATGCATGAAGATGACCCGTCTTTTTGCAAAAAAATCATACTTTCTGATGAAGCATGTTTTACACCAAACACAGCTATCCTCAATGATGCATAGGTTTGTCAAAAATGGCCCGGAAATCTAAGAATAGGGGATGTTCTGTAACATTTATGGAGTCGATCTTCGTTGGAAAGAAAATCGGAGCTGCTCATTTACGGAAATATGGCCAAAAAGCTGTTTTTTTATAAGGGGATCCTGAAAAGACCCAGAAATTGGGTATATGGTGGCCTGCAATCATGTGTTTTAATATATATTATATATACATGTAGGATTGTGCAAAGTGTGGTCATACTCCCCTCGACGCCCCCACCCCCACCCCCTTCCCCACCAAAAACCGATTTTGTATAGGAGCGTTTTGTAACAAAATTAGATATTTTATTTCAAAATGGTTGTAGAAAATGTAACAAGAGTCTTAATATAAATTGAACACAGGTAAAGGAATCTCGAGATCAAGTATTGTTTTTACATTAGGCATAAAACCAGCTAAACATGTAAGGAGGAAAATTCGGCAACAGCTTTCTTCAATTTCTCGGCGTAAGTTGGATCATCAATCTTGTTGATTTTATATCTATCCCAATGCTTTGTGAATTCACGGTGAATACTTTCCCCGGCTTGTTCTGACCACAATCCTGAACCATATTGCGGGCTCAGAAACCTAAAAGATTCTTGCAGGTGCGTCAAAATCACGTGCAACTTTGTTACCCTAAAGTTGCACGTGATTTTGACGCACCTGCAAGAATCTTTTAGGATTCTGAGCCCGCAATATGGTTTAGGATTGTGGTCAGAACAAGCCGGGGAAAGTATTCACCGTGAATTCACAAAGCATTGGGATAGATATAAAATCAACAAGATTGATGATCCATCTTACGCCGACAAATTGAAGAAAGCTGTTGCCGAATTTTCCTCCTTACATGTTTAGCTGATTTTATGTATAATGTTAAAAGAAATACTTGATCTCGAGATTCCTTTACCTGTGTTCAATTTATATTAAGACTCTTGTTGCATTTTCTAAAAACATTTTGAAATAAAATAACTATTTTTGTTACAAAATGCTCCTACACAAAATCGGTTTTTGGTGGGGAAGGGCGCGGGGGGGGGGGGTGATGGGGAGGGGGGGGGTCGAGGGGAGTATGACCACACTTTTCACAATCCTACATGTATATATATTAAAACACATGATTGCAGGCCACCATATTCCCAATTTCTGGGTCTTTTCAGGATCCCCTTATAAAAATACAGTTTTTTGGCCATATTTTCCGTAAATGAGCAGCTCCGATTTTCATTCCAACGAAGATCGACTCCATAAATGTTCCAGAACAACCCCCCGTTCTTAGATTTCCGGGCTATTTTTGACAAACCTATGCATCATTGAGGATAGCTGTGCAAATGGAGTAGTTAGCTCCCAAAAGTGTCGTTGATATAGCTAATCTGGGATTTGTTATTCAGTGTAGAGAACAGTTTTATTTTAGGACAAATGTGTGAGGCGCTATTTTAGATAGGTACCCGACTGATCGGCCCATTTTTCTTCCGAGGCAATATAACTTCGGATTCAATTTTAGAGAAATCAGCTGGTTGGCTTTGTTAATGGCCTTCTACTTAACATTAGAATACATTTTTATGGTATCAGCATGATGGTGTGCCATGCCATACTTCCCGAGCTGTTAACGAGTTTCTTCAGGAAATGCTCCAGGGGCGTTGAATGGAAAGATTTTCAGAAAATCGTTGGCATTTGATAGAAAGTCTTCAGTAATACTAACTTACTGAGATAAGGCAAGAACGCTCTATTAAGTACCTAGTTTATCTAAACAAACATTAATATGTCATCAGAAAGTGATATGAAGGTCTGTTCTAGAAAGCTGATATCCAAATCATCATTAACTTAACTCGTAAAAAATCGGAGAGGAGCAAGGACGTTTTTAAGTATAAATACTATTTATTTTTTCCAACTTATAGTTAATTTTATTCGACTACCAAATAAACAAGTTACAATGAATACTTTTGTAAGTACCTACACTTAGTTTTTGTTAAAAATCCGAAATCATAATTCAGAGCCCATTGCTACTATTTTATATTTTAACATTGGTTTTGCTTAGTTATTTGTCATAATTATTATAATATTACACCGGGATTTCCTAAAAAGGTTACAGTTTTAGAACTGATTTAAATTAGGACCTTCTACTTGATCAGTTAGTTTTTGACAAGTTGTTATCCTGTTATTATTAATGAGTCGTCAATTAAAACTGACGAGTTTAGGAGTATTTTGGCGATTTGCTTGATTCCCAAATGATTTTTATCTTGGAATTTATTGCTTTAATGAATTTAGTCATACGCTGTGGAAAACATATTCTAAACTGCCTGTTACTTTGTAACTTTACAAACAGACTAAGAAATAAATTCATTGTACAAAACTACGTTGTCTTATTCTTACACTTACACAATCTTAATTGTCAAATTAGACAGGTTTTAGCGATAGCGAATCCTGGAGTTAATTGTATTAATAAATTGTCTTGTAAGAAACCTGCAAATAAATAAAATTATTTAAATTTTGAAACAAAAAAACGCGAAAAAAATGACCGAAACTGAAGATGTATAAACCTGAATTTTAAATACATGAAATACTGATTTTACCAAGGATTTTTTTCATCATATTGTATAAAACATCTCTTTAACGTTCAAACAATCCTGTTTAGTATTTTGCATCAAATTTGCTGTTTTGTCAAATTTTGAAAATATTTTTATGCTAGTTAAGACTTTAGAAATATTGGTTTCTACTAATCTGTTTTTCATAAAGTACTGAAGTATTTAAAATTTTGCGGCCAGATTCTCCAACGCTAGACCGGTCTAATTTGACAATCAAAAGTTTTAAACGGACAAGTAGAATAAGATAGCCATGCTATATACTATGAATTTCTTTCAGAGTTTGTTGCAAATTTATGATGAAAAGGGCAAATTTAATAAGTAGGTACTTTCCATAATATCAGAACTAAATTTATTCTAGCAATACATTTCAAGTTGAAAATCATTTGGAAACCAAGCAAATCGCTAAAACATTAGGATAACTCAAGTTTTTATTGACGACTTATTCACAATGACAGGACAAGAACCTGTCAAAATCTAACTGATCAACTAGAAGACCTGAAATTAAACCGGTATCAAAGGTTAAACTTTTTAGTGAAGCTGAACGTTTAAAGTTTACAATTAAACATAGTCGCATTTAGTGCTTTTTCGTTCAAATCTCTTTCAAATCTATTTTTTTTTTCACTTTACTTAATACATGGTGGTCAAGAAGTAATAAAGCATCAGTAGTTTTCTGACAAGGAGATATAGCGGTTTAGCTAAACTTGTAAAGTCCGAAAACTAATATTAACAAAGGCACAAGATGGTAAATTAACCATTTAAATCTATATTTGAAAAAATATTTTAGAATGTTATTAGACCTATTACCTTAAAAATTACTGCAGAAAAGGTTTCTTAGAGTGAAAAAAGTAACCATTCCAATATTTTGTTCAAGTACCTATGTTGGACGCTCTATATACTCTGCCGTAAACCGTAAATACTTTTAAAACTTTTGGCGTATGGAGACTCTCATTGAAACATACTATTCCCTAGTTGAAAAAAATAGATGAGTTTAATAATGCTAAGGTTAATAGCTTTTGAAATATTTGCCATTGCATTGGATTTATCTGGAGCATTGGAGTATCTGTTAATAGGATTTGTATTTATAGTTGTATTACAAATATTGATACACCACTAAATGTCTACAATAATTATTCATGAGAATGAAGATGTTTCACAGAACAAGCACGGTTGCACGTGGTCGTTAAGTAAATACTTAAATCTAATAGCATTATTGACAAACCCTCTCAGCTAAATTTCAAATTTAGATGTGGAAAGTGGAATAAACTTCGATGTAGCAAGATTCTGAAGTATGTTAATTAGTATTGCACTGAGGTATTTCACGACGTGCGATCACGCTTGTCTGTCTCCCGGGACTTCGTCCGCGTGATATAGGTGATAATAGTGTAGTTTTGATATTATGATTATGAATACATGAAACATGAGTTAGGCTATGTTAGGTTAGTTACAGCCATTTCAATTAATGTAGGGGCTATTCGAATTCTAAATATAGTCGATTCTGGCACGTATCCGAATGCATTCGATTCAAAACGAAGTATTCGAATACCAAAAAATTAATTCATGCGGGTTGAGTGTATCGGCGACGGCGAGCCAGATTCTGCCGATTCAGCGAGGATGCGAGATATTACAATACAATAAGAGAAGAATGGAAGGCTGAGTCCGAAAGAATCGATAAAACTCGCGTTGATTTTCGAATACCCGTCTAATTTAGTTCTTGTCCTTGTCCTTACATATTTTTTTAATATCGAATGGAGAATATTATTTAAATTTTTGAATATATATATATATATATATATATATATATATATATATATATATATATATATATATATATATATATATATATATATATATATATATATATATATATATATATTATTGTTTGTTTCTTAGAATTACGTTCATTATAAAAACATTTGCTTTTATTTTTTATTAAAAGTCCATTGACCTTTCGACCCCTTTGCGGGTCACTTTCAAAACATTTTTTATTTAAAAGACCTTGAAAACTTTAAGGTCTTAGAAGGACTAATCTGTTATTTGTTATCAGACACATTGCTGTCTGTCTTTATTCCTCCTCCTCTCCTTTTATATAAATTATGTAAAATTAAATTTTCTGACCTAAATCATCGAAATTGACATATTGGTTATCATTTTTGGAGAAATTTTCGGCCGATTCCTTTTATCCCTCCCTCACCGATAACATTTTTAAAATTTGTTAGACAAAATTGGTTTTCTGACCCCAATAACACTGAAAATGATACATTAGTTAACGTTTTTGATAAAATTACCAAGCGCTTCTTTACCCTCCCCCTTCTTAACATTTTCTATTACATAAAATTGGATTTTCTGACCTTAATAACCCCGAAAATGGCATGTTCACATTTTTGGAAGAAATTGTCAATCGCTCTCTTTTTATCCCCCTCCCCGTTAATTTTTTACCATCTGTTGGACACAATTAGATTTTCGGACCTCAATAACCCCAAAATGATACATCTAATATTTTTGAAGTAATTCCCAGCCGCGCCCTTGTACCCTCCCCTCCCCTCCCGTTATATTTTTTAACAACTGTTGGACAAAATTAGACATTCTGTGCTCAATATCCCCGAAAATCACATATTAGGTAACATTTTGGAAACATTTAAAGCGGCTTCTTTTTATCACCCCCCCCCCCCCCCGCCCACGTTAATTTTCTTTACATTTATAACACAAAATTAGATTTTCTAAAATGTTATAAACCATTTTTTACGTAGTTTCAAAGTAATAGAACCTTATAACAATTTCACTCTATTACAAATTTTGAACCCCCATTTCACCCCCCTATGGGTTGATTTATTAGAAACTGTGAAACAAGTGTTTAAACATTGACTTTCAGATTCACTAAGAAGGTTTAGTATTTAGTACTGGTTTAAATTAAGATATTCTAGTTGATCGGTTTAGTTTTGACAGGTTTGTGTCCTGGTATTGTTAATAAATCGTCATTGAAAACATATGAATTAATTTATTCTGATATTTCAGCGATTTGCTTGGTTTCCAAATGATTTTCATCTTGGAATGGGTTGCTAGGATGAATTTAGTTCTGTTATTGTCGAAAGTACGTACTAAAATTGCCCTTTTCTTTATAAATTTGCGAAAAAACTCAAACAAATTCATAGTATAAAACTCAGTTGTTTTATTCTTACCCTTGTCAATTTAAAATTTTTGGTTGTCAAATTAGATCTCTACTTTCAATGGTTATTGTTAAGTGCAAAGCTGTTAATTCGTATCTACTTTTTTAATGGCTAAACAACATTTTTGAACAATTCTATAATTTTTAATTCCTATTAAAAGTGTTTGCTTTGACTACTTGATAATAACCTGAAAAATTTTGTTGTTTTTTAATTTGCTTTTTAACTAATTTAAATTTAAAAAGAAAATACACAGATAAAATTACAAGAAATATATGGGTATTATTGAAATACTGCTTAGTTGTCAAAGGCACAGTAGATTTGAAAGAGAACGGAATGTGGTTTATTGTTGATTTTCCTAACGCTTGATACTCAAAAATTAAAAATTGGAAACTGAAAGTCGTTCCTCAAGGATTAAATTACGAATTAAGAATAAGCAAATTGTAGATGTAAATGTTGCCATTTAAATAAATACTTTGCGAATAAGAAATAATGAGTTAAAAATTGACAATAAGTTGGATTGACTGGGCCTTACTGCCTAAATAAAAGTGTCAAAATACTTGCCAAGTTTTCAACTGTTTTAAGGTTCGAACCTTAACAATGTCAAAAATTTATATTTATGGTAAACGATTATCTAGCACCTTGTATCGAACCAAAACCAGCGAAAACGCACTTTCGGAAACTTTAATTACTGACCTACATATATGTACGTATGGAGGACTGTCTTAATTAAACAATAAAACATATGATTTCAGATCTAAGTTACCAACTTTTTAAATTTAAGCAGATTCATAATTAAAAATTTATTAGTGCTTAAAAGTATAAATAAAATAGTTATTTGGAATGGCATAGAGGTCACAAAGAGAAAATAATTTAATATCTTGAACTCATTTTAAATTTTATCTTTTAAATTACTTCCAGCAGGCTAGAGTTTTTAATTTTTAGACTGGTACACAAAGGAGCATTTGCAATTTAAATCACACAGGACCAGTTTTAGTCTTACTAAACAAAAATATTCTATAATTGAGGGGCTCACAAGCAAAACAGCCTTAAGCCAAAAATGATTTAGTCTGCACAAACATGGTCTGTTGGTTCCTAAAAATACTTGCTTCCAAAACAGATTGAATCCATTGCATTCTTGCCTCAAAGGCCCTAGTTTAAATGCACGATAGAGAGGCATATTTAAAATGCAATATAAAAAAATCAATTTTTAGAAGCAAAACTAGTAAAATCCAATTTATACCTCAATAAAAACTTTTAGAGCAAAGTATACAATTTGTGCATTTGACGTGCTTTTCCTAATAGTTTCGATAATATACTTTCTGAAGAGGATGTCCAAACTTTAAGTTATCCCATTCAAGTGTACAAGCAAAAACCCTATAATAGGTTTAAATATACCTGACAGAAAAAAACTCTTTATTATTCAGTGTAATACGACAACATTCGACTTATCACAAGTATCTGTAAAGTATGAATAATAAGTAATAATAAATGAGTTTTTGCGCGTTTTCTCCTGTGCCCAGGTCTCTTTGAACCGACTGTAATTTAAAGTGGCATGATTTTTTCTTTCATTTTCTTAAAACTTACACGAGTATGTGCTATCCGTTGTCGTTTTAGGCTAGTTATTGAAATGTGTAAATATCCAACCACATTGGCGTGAAAAACCTTTTACATTGCACCGTTGAAATCCCCACAACTTTACTGAGTTTACCATAAAAATATTGCTTTTAAGACTTCTACAAATATGATAACTACCTATAAAATTATAGAAACCGCTTGTCAGCAAATCTGAATGGGGTAAATCCTTTGCGATTTCGTAAAACTCGCCAGTTGGTTAAAAGCAGTGCCACGAAACTTAATTTACACTTTATCACTTCTAAAATAAAAATATTACTATATCACTTATATACTCTTTTCTCATCAAGGTAATCTTTAAGAAAATGGAGTGTCTGAATATTACAAAACAAATTTGATGGAATATTTTAATGCATTATTGCCTCCTCTTTTAGAAATATAAATCATTAAAATTTTAGAGCAAATGTGTTTCAGTTAAAAGCACATTTTTGTTTCAGGCCATCATAGCTTTCTTCGCCTGCTTGGCAGCCGCAAATGCAGGTGTATTGTTTGCTCCCGCCTCCCGACTAGGAGGCTCTATCGTTCACGAAGAAACAGCAGGATTCGTAGCCGAGACTGCTCCAGTTGTTGCTGCTGCTCCCGCTTTAGCCTATGGAGCTACTCCTGTAGCATTTTCCGCCCATGCAGCTCGAGCCATAGCTTACCCTGCTCATCATGCATACACCGCACCACTAATTTCCACCTATAGTGCTCCCTTGGCTTACTCTTCAGCCCTAGTTCCTGAGAAACAACTCGATACTGTGATTGCTGGACCATCTGGAACCATTGCTACAAGCAAGACTGTTCACCACCCTGCTCTGGTAGCTGAACCTCAATTCTACGATGCTGGGGTTCGTGCATATTACCTTTAAAAAGCCATATGATGCGTCAATTTATGTATAGTACTTAAGGAATATGAAAAAATGTAAAAAAAATCTAAATAAAAGAATGATTGTCAAACAGATACATCACCATCTTTCTATTCCTAAAGGCTTTTCACATTTACACAAAGACATCAATATTGTCACCTACGCAGAACTTGGTTTTTATTTTCTATTTATTTCAGAGTTAGCATTGGGAATATAAAAAATATGGTCACTCGCCAGTATCAAGCTACTAGTTTCTTGGCGTTTATGACACCAAAACTAAGCAAACCGAAAATCATTAGTGATTTACCGACCGTGAAAGCTTATCAGTGGATATTTTTTAGCCTCAAAAATTCATTGAATTTGCACTATAAACTGCTGGGTTGTATTGACTGGTCAACTGCAGGACTTTTTTTTGTTTTTGAGGAATTGTTCGAGAAACATAGCGCGGCAAGCCTTTCCACCGTGCGGCAAGGTAGCGTGGCGTGGGCCAGGCTCTGTTGTAGTATAAATTGCTACGTCGAGCTATGTTTTTCGATTGATTTCGGGTAAAGAAAAAAAAAGTTCTCTCTGGAAAATAGATTTATATTTATTAGATTTAATAGATCTTTCGTTCCAGCGTATTAGAAAAATTATAAAAATGGCGCTTTTCGAGATACATCACTTTTAGTGTTTTTAAGGTTAAGGAAGCGGAATTTTGAAAAACAAATAACACCATCGGAAAGCTGAGGACACAATACATCTAAAACAATGTTTTAGTTATTTTTTAATTGCGTTTTCATTGCAAGATCATGATTTTAAAATTGCATGTTTTCAGGCTCGTGCGTCGCGCTGAAACATCGCCCCATATATAGCGGTCTAGGCATACATTACATTTTGTTTGTTATGCTTAGAGACCGCTATATTACTGCGCCCCACGCTTTAAAATTTAATTACCTACCTATTTAGACCAAATGTTTTATAGTTGTACAAGTTAACAGAAAACCGAGCTATGCATGTGTGCGGAGTAAAGGAATGCGCAGTTTGCTATTTGCTCTACTTTCCGCACTGTGCTCCCACTGCGCACCCCGGTTTCCTGTTAACTATAAAAGGAAAATAATTATTTTCAACTTTTTGGTGAGCTGCTCACAAAAGCGTGTTTTTCAGTTTTTTAAACTATAATTTATTTTTAACTTTTTAGTGCGCTACTCATAAAAGCGTGTTTTTAGTTTTTTAGTGAATTAGGTTTTAGGATTTAGATTTTTAGGAATTCAGATATAGGTGACAAAAATAAAATTAATTTTTTATTATCGACTTTACATAAAAAGTACCTATATCTTCATAAAAAGTTCTACATTGCAAAAAAAGCATGTTTATTCAAAATCATGATGTATGACAACACAGCGTGGCTCGAAAAACTGTCACAATTTCAATTAAAATTTGTTAGCCACCCTGTATGCCCTAGAGAAAATTTTTGAATGACAATGTCTTTTTTCACAATGTAGAACTTTTTATGAAGATATACTTTTTGTTGTAAAGGCGATATAAAAAAATAATTTTATTTTTGGGACTTCCTGTACCTATGTTCCAATCCTAACTTACTAGCATAAAAAAATTAACTCTAGTGCATTTGCAGTGGCAGTTTACCTTTAAATAACGATTTTATATCTTTCTAGCTTCACGTGGGTTAGGACTTTTACATTTTTAAGCCACCCTGTATGTACTAGATCAAATTTTTGAATGGCAATGCTATTTTCTCACGATGCAAAACTTTTTATAAGGAGAAACGTTTTTTCGTAAAATCAAAAATATTTTTTTTTCATATGATAAGAACTTTCGAAGACACACTGTATATTTTTTTAATAGAAAAAAAATACTGTGGTATTGTCACCGCAAGAAGTGGGTGAAAACTGAGTTGTAAAATTCCATTACAATGTTAGAAGTCAAGTTAATAAAAGCGTGTTAGAAAACTACCGGCAGGGAAGGTAAAAAAGAACGGCTGGGATTTGTCCAAAATGTTAACTAAGATGTCATTTTCAGGACTATTCAGGTCAGAAAACAAAAATTTTAAAGTAATACATAAAAGATCGAATTGAGTATGACAAAAACAGTATTTAAAAAAATTAAACTTTGCACAGCTAAACCCGGAAAATATTGAGATTTCCAAATTTCTTCTATAGAATGACTACGATTATTTTTCCATGTGGAATCACCTCTCCAAGTTTCTTAATGCATTTTTAGAACCCCCTGTATGCATTAATTCACAAGCTGTTTCGTTAAAATAATATGTTTGTGTCATATCAAAAAATATGATGGTTAATTGATTTTCTTTGAGCTTTTTCTTACTAGAAATACTACAACTTTCGTGCTTAACGTTGTTGTTTTCGGTCTCGGTAAATAAGTAAAATAGAAGAAGGGTACAGTAACTCTGTACAAAGTCTTCAACAAAATTCTGATAGCTGATGTTGTTATGTTATAATGGTGACTGCAAAAATGACATGTATTTTTAGAATATTTTCTTAGAAATAAATACATCTTAATTATTTATAATTAAACTCGTAGAATAAATGCAAAAATTAGAAAAATAAAAAATTTCACAGCACAAAAATTATGTTAAACAAATACCTTTAAGCTTTCACTCCTTTAGTTTTTGCGGACATCTACATTACCTACACAGATAAAAGTCAATATTTGTGGGAAAATAAGCAGTCATTGTGAATGAATCAACTGTCAGCAACAAAGAAAACAGATCAAACCAGGTCAATGTTGAACAGTCTTTTTAATTAAAAGTAATGTTTCTTATCTACTAAAGCGCCCAATCTTTGGAAAATAATCAAGACAATAAATTAACTTTCGAATTTACAGTACACCAGCCATAATATAACACTTTTATATACAGGTTACGTGACGTCACAACCAACAGCATCGCGTTATATAGAAGTTTCAAAATTTTTTACCATTAAATGTAATGTTTCTTATCGACGAAAGTGCTTAATCTTTGGGAAATAATCCAGACCATAAATTAACTCTGGAATTTACAGTATACCAGCCATAATAACACTTATTTACAGGTTACGTGACGTCACAACCAACAGTAACGCGTTATACAAGTTTCGAAATTTGAAAGAAAATTAAAAATAGGATTTTTTTCTCTTGTTAATAAACAATAGAACAAATGGATAAAGACAACTACCATAAATTTTAAATTAATGTGGAGAATACAAAAGAATATATTTCAGGTTTAACTGGATTATACACATGCGTATTCATTATTAGTTATTACTTAGACTCAGCAGTTGTTTTAAAATATTCAAACTGTACCGTGTAAGTGTACACCTATGTATTGAAGCATGGAACTGAATGTTCTTATATTAAATGTGTTCTGTACGTTACAATGTTGAATAACAAATATTTTACCTGATTCGTCATTTAAAACTTGAGGAATTCCCATCAGCATTACTTTGCAAGTTTTAAAAAAGATACCTTCAGCAAAAAAAGTTGAAAAAAGAATCACTTTGGTGTAGAAAAGTTCTGCATATTAATAAAATAAGAATCCCTATGGAAAAAATCTAAAAAGACCCATAGTATATAGGGCAGCATCAAAAACGTAAAATATACCCGAGAATAAAGTACTTACCCTTAGCGAGATACAAAGGGAAGTTATTTTAGTGAATTATTTAGAATCATGTTTTCTTTCTAACTACGAAATCATAGCCACCTACGAAATAAAATGTTTTTACATTTTTACTTTACGTTACGAAATTAATGTTAGTATAAGTTAACAAAAAGTGATCATCTTTCACACCGGTAAGTATGATTTATTGATAAAGAATGACAACATATAGGGAAGCCGCTGGGATTTTCCATGAAAGGTATCCCGAAATATCTATATCCCATCAAACTGTTCGACACATAATGGCAAAATTTAAAAGTTGTGAAAGTGTGGAAAACCGCTTCAATGAAAAAAAAATCAAGTTCAGGCCGAAGATGATGAGGATATTATTCTTCAAATTATCTGGTAAAAATCCCAAGACTTCGTTGAGAAATTTGTAAAAAGTACTTCCTGAAAACGATAGATGCTCTGTTTGTAAATCCACTGCTGGAAGAATAGTTCTTAAACTAAAGCATTTTCATCCATACAAACCTACTTTTGTCCACACGTTGAAACCTGGAAACTTTAATATTCGGTTTGATTTTTCGGCTTGGTATCAAGGTATGCAGGAAGATGACCCGTCTTTTTGCAAAACAATCTAATTTCCCGATGAAGCATGTTTTACACCAAATGGAGTAGTTAGCTCCCAAAAGTGTCGTTGGTGGAGTATAGCTAATCTGGGATTTGTTATCCAGTTTCGGGAACAGTGGTATTTTAGGACAAATGTGTGGGCGATATTTTAGATACCCGACTGATCGGTCCATTTTTCTTCCGAGGCAATATAACGTCGGATTCAACATTTGAGAAATCAGCTGGTTGGCTTTGTTAATGGTCTTCTACTTAACATTAGAATACATTTTTATGGTATCAGCATGATGGTGTGCCATGCCATACTTCCCGAGCTGTTAACGAGTTTCTTCAGGAAATGCTCCTGGGGCGTTGAATGGAAAAATTTTCAGAAAATCATTGGCATTTGATAGAAAGTCTCCAGTAATACTAACTTACTGAGATAAGGCAAGAACGCTCTATTAAGTACCTAGTTTATCTAAACAAACATTAATATGTCATCAGAAAGTGATATGAAGGTCTGTTCTAGAAAGCTGATACCCAAAGTATCATTAACATAACTCGTAAAAAATCGGAGAGGAGCAAGGACGTTTTTAAGTATAAATACTATTTATTTTTTCCAACTTATAGTTAATTTTAGTCGACTACCAAATAAACAAGTTACAATGAATACTTTTGTAAGTACCTACACTTAGTTTTTGTTAAAAATCCGAAATCATAATTCAGAGCCCATTGCTACTTTTTATATTTTAACATTGGTTTTGCTTAGTTATTTGTCATAATTATTATAATATTACACCGGGATTTCCTAGAAAGGTTACAATTTTAGAACTGATTTAAATTAAGACCTTCTACTTGATCAGTTAGATTTTGACAAGTTGTTATCCTGTTATTATTAATAAGCCGTCAATTAAAATTTAGGAATTTAGGAGAAATACCTACTAATATTTTAGCGAATTGCTTGATTCCCTAATGCTTTTAATCTGGGAATTTATTGCTTTAATGAATTTAGTCATGCACTGTGGAAAACATATACTAAACTGCCTGTTACTTTGTAACTTTACAAACAGACTAAGAAATAAAGTCATTGTACAAAACTACGTTGTCTTATTCTTACACTTACACAATCTTAATTGTCAAATTAAACCGGTTTTAGCGATAGCGAATCCTGGAGTTATTAATAAACTGTCTTGTAAGAAACCTGCAAATACATAAATTATTTAAATATTGAAACAAAACAAGACGAAAAAAAATGACCTAAACTGAAGATGTATAAACCTGAATTTTAAATACATGAAATACTGATTTTACCTAGGATTTTTTCATCATATTGTATAAAACATTTCTTTAACGTTTAAACAATCCTGTTTAGTATTTTGCATCAAATTTTCTGTTTTGTCAAATTTTGAAAATATTTTTATGCTAGTTAAGACTTTAGAAATATTGGTTTCTACTAAACTGTTTTTCATAAAGTACTGTGTTTTAAATTTTGCGGCCAGATTCTCCAACGCCAGACCGGTCTAATTTGACAACCAAAAGTTTTAAACGGACAAGTAGAATAAGATAGCCATGCTATATACTATGAATTTCTTTCAGAGTTTGTTTGCAAATTTATAATGAAAAAGGTAATTTTAATTAAGTACTTTCCACAATATCAGAACTAAATTTATTCTAACAATACATTTCAAGTTGAAAATCATTTGGAAACCAAGCAAATCGCTAAAATCTTAGAATAACTCAAGTTTTTATTGACGACTTATTCACAATGACAGGACAAGAACCTGTCAAAACCTAACTGATCAACTAGAAGACCTTAAATTAAACCGCTAATAAAGTTTAAACCTTTTTAGTGAATCTGAACGTTATTAAAGTTTACGGTTTAAAAATAGTCGCATTTAGTGTTTTTCGTTCAAACCTCTTTCAAATCTGTTTTGTTTTTTCAATTTACTTAATATATGGTGGTCAAGAAGTAATGAAGCATCAGTAGTTTTCTGACAAGGTAATATAGCGGTTCAGTTAAACTTGTAGAGTCCGAAAACATATTAATAAAGGCACAAGATCGTAAACTAACCATTTAAATCTATATTTAAAAAAATATTTTAGAATGTTGTTAGACCTATTACCTTAAAAATTACTATAGAAAAGGTTTCTTAGAGTGAAAAAAGTACCCCTTCCAATATTTTGTTCAAGTACCTAGGTTGGACGCTCCTCTACAGTAAACCTAAATACTTTTAAAACTTTTGAATTTTCTTGCGAGTTGGCATATGGAGATTCTCATTGAAACATCCTATGCTCTAGTTTAAGAAGAAATGGATTAGTTTAAAAATGCTAAAGTTAATCGCTTTTGAAATATTTGCCATTGCATTGGATTATCTGGAGCATTGGAGTATCTGTTAATAGGATTTGTATTTATGGTTGTATGTATTACAAATATTGATACACCACTAAATGTCTACAGTAATTATTCATGAGAATGTAGATGTTTCATACAACTGGCACGGTTGCACGCGTCGTTAATTAAATACTTAAATCTAACAGCATTATTAAACAAACCCTCTCAGCTAAATTTCAACTTTATATGTGTAAAGTGGAAAAACCTTCGATGTACATGTTAACTATGTATAAAATTATAGAAACCGCTTGTCATCAAATCTGAATGGGGTAAATCCTTTGCGATTTCGTAAAGTTCGCCAGTTGGTTAAAACCTGTGCCACGAAACTTAATTTACACTTTATCAGTTCTAAAATAAAAATATTACTATAACACTTATATACTTTTTCTCATGAAGGTAATCTTTAAGAAAGTGAAATTTCTGAATATTACAAAACAAATTTGATGGAATATTTCAATGCATTAATGCCTCCTCTTTTAGAAATATAAATCATAATTTTAGAGCAAATATGTTTTATTTAAAAGTACATTTTTGTTTCAGGCCATCATAGCCCTCTTCGCCTGCTTGGCAGCCGCAAATGCAGGTGTACTAGTTGCTCCCGCCTCCTCAAAAATCATTCAAGGACCTAGCACTAAAACCACTGTTGTCGGACCTGATGGCAGCTCAATTTCATCCGTGTCTCCAGGAGGCTTTATCGTAGCCGAGCCTGCTCCAGTTGTTGCTGCTGCTCCCGCTCTAGCCTATGCAGCTACTCCTGTAGCATATTCTGCCCAT
Source organism: Philopedon plagiatum (assembly GCA_963971165.1). Classification (NCBI taxonomy): domain Eukaryota; kingdom Metazoa; phylum Arthropoda; class Insecta; order Coleoptera; family Curculionidae; genus Philopedon; species Philopedon plagiatum. The sequence goes on along the minus strand of OZ020197.1, from coordinate 33,863,659 downwards.
GCAGCTCCTGCCATAGCTTACCCTGCTCGTTATGCATACACCGCACCACTAATTTCCACCTATAGGGCTCCCTTGGCTTACTCTTCAGCCCTAGTTCCTGAGAAGCAACTCGATACTCTGATTGCTGGACCATCTGGAACCATCGCTACAAGCAAGACTGTTCACCACCCTGCTCTGGTAGCTGCACCTCAATTCTACGCTGCAGGTGTTCATGCATATTACCATTAAAATGCCTTATGATGAGTTAATTTATTTCTAGTGCTTAAGGAATATGAAAAACTGTAAAAATCTAAATAAAAGAATGATTGCCAAACAGATACATCACCATCTTTCTGCTTCTAAAGGCTTTTCACATTTACACAGAGACATTAGTGTTAGCATTGGGAATATAAAAAATATGGTCACTCGCCATTATCAACCTACCAGCTTCTTGGCGTTTAAGACATAAAATCTAAGCAAACCTAAAATCATTAGTGATTTACCGACCGTGAAAGCTTATCAGTGGATATTTTTTAGACCCAAAAAGTCATTGAATTTGCACTATAAACAGGGCTGTATTGACTGGTCAACTACAGACGGTTGCCAAAGTGTAGGTACAAAAAGTCCTGATTGATGCCATCCAAGCAATATAGTATTACACGACATTTATTTGACTATATTTTCATCTAATAAAATTAGCATAAATAAGTATTAAGTAATAAAAAAGAGTAATAGTCCGATTTTGTTCTATTTTAAGCATAATAGCCGAATAAACTTTGATTCTCTTCTCACTGTGATAAATTATGTTAAAGCGGCAACGCTATTTGATGGTTTACTACCTGTTTTACTATGAATTGAAAAGTGACACAAGCGACCATTCATAAAATTCGTTGCCGTTGGCGAGATTGTTCGAAAGTGGAATAGTGTTGTTTTGTGTTTGTGAGAAGCGTTTAAGTGTTTTTCTTTGAAGGAGCTGACACTATTTTGCGAAAAAATCATTTAGTGTATATATAGTACCTTCGAGCTTGATTTCTCTCTGTCGTCTCTAGCCTCGCCGATGAGCCGTGATACGGCGAAACGCGTCCGGGGATGAGACGCCAGAGAGAAATCAAAACTAATGTACATTCCATAATATCGAACTTTGTTCGATATTTGGAATTTTATATTTATAATCATTTAGTGTGTCAAGTTTGCAAAAAATTGGACTATTTAAACCAATAAGTTTCTTTTCGCAAGTAAGTGAGGTTGTAATCACTTGTATCGAATCAATTGGTGTAGTTTTACTTATACCTACACATTAGTAATATTAGGGTAACACAAATTTAATACAAAAAAGCACGCCACTGGTGTAGAAAGAGGCAGCCGTCAGGAATGTTAGACAGTGCTGCCATTTTTTCCACTGTGTCTACCTCTCTTAGTCGCATCCATTGCATGTTTTAAACCGGTGATTGATTTGGCGCGAAATGACTTAATGAATGAAAAGTTTTGTGTATAGTTTTTTTAATGTCAATGGATCTGTCTCTTAACCTACATTGCATTATTTTAATACTAATGCCTTATATCAGGTATGGTATACTGGTTTACAGTAATAAAAAGAATCATAACAATTCTGAGGTGTTCAATAATTTTTTTAATTTACAAAGAGAAACCTATTAAAATGAAATAGCCAATCATAGAGCCAATCCGTTATTTAATTACCTATGCTAATTTTTTACACAGGTGTTTACCCCAATGAACTGAAAATTGGACTCGTTGTTCCAATACATACAAAGTCCGACCCAACTCTGGAACGCAATTATAGACCAATAACTCTAGTAAGCCTTATATCTAAAATAATAGAAAAAATATTTTATAACCGTTTTATTCAGTTTTTGGAAGAACATCAAACTATAACAAAGTGGTAGCACGGTTTCCTAAGTGGCAGGTCGACTGAGGGTGCGGCGATAGGTTTTACGGAATTTGTCTATAAAAGGATGGACGACGGGGACTATGTCGTGGCACTTTCCTTCGATCTGTCACGGGCCTTCGATAGCTTAAACATTAACGTTCAGATTCACTAAGAAGGTTTAAGATTTAGTACTGGTTTAAATTAAGATCTTCTAGTTGATCAGCTATGTTTTGACAGGTTTTTGTCCTGCCATTGTCAATAAGTCGCCATTAAAAACTTATGAATTATTCTGATATTTCAGCGATTTGCTTGGTTTCCAAATAATTTTCATCTTGGAACGGGTTGCTAGAATGAATTTATTTCTATTATTGTTGAAAGTACGAACTAAAACTTCCCTTTTCTTTGTAAATTTTGCAAGAAAGCTGAGAAACAAATTCATAGCATAACACTGAGTTGTCTTATTCTTACACTTGTCAGTTTAAAACTTTTGGTTGTCAAATTAGACCGGACTAGCGTTGGAGAATCCGGCCGAGAGTTTTTATTGCGGAAATTGTATAGATGTGGCTTTAGGGAATATATACTTAGACTATTGGAGTAATACTTAAGAGAGAGACAAATATGCGTGTATATCTGTGCTTTGTACGGCTGACATACAAATAAATAAAGTAAAGTAAGTAAAGTAAAGGAAGTAAATAAATTAAAAAGGTCTAGAATATGACATCGACGATTTATTGCCAATAAAAATGACGGGTTGCCTCTGCTAGTCCGCGAGAAGTAGCAGGTATCGTTTTCATGTGCAGAAAGATTGGAATTATGCGTGATGTTTGATTGTTTTAATATACTAAACTTTTTCTTACATCTCGGAGTATGGTGGCCAAGTTACTTGTCCTTTATGGCACTCTGTTGAAGTCTGGTCTAGTTTACGTTTAGAGGTTGGCTAAAAAGACAGGCCCGAACTTGTACTTACCTTTTAATTTAAAAAATAAACACCAAGAACATCTAGTCTCTGAAATTTATAAAGTCCAAAGTAACATGTTTATAACACTTACTATACAAAAACACGTACAGACCCTTAAAAATCACCAAAATCAAGCGAAAATAAAATGACGCGAACTGTCGTGCCAGCATGATACGGCTTACTACTGATCTAGGGGCTTTTCGAAGGAACAAATATCAGCTAATGGTGCATTTCGGAAAGGTAAAATAATCAGAAAATCATTTCCTCAGATTCGTTGCCGTAAAGAAATTGATTTTCTATAATTTTACCTTCCCTTAATACACCGTGTCCCACGGAGTTCTTGCAAAATCTAAAAATCTTTTACTGAGAGTTGAAAAAAAATCACTTTGGTGTAGAAAAGTTCTGCATCTTATTAAAATACGAATCCCTATGAAAAAAATCTAAAAAGACCCATAGTATACAGGGTAGCATCAAGAACGTAAAATATACCCGAGAATTAAGTACTTACCCTTATTTAGCGAGATACAAAAAGAAGTTATTTTAATGAATTATTTAGAATCATGTTTTCTTTCTAAATACGAAATCATAGCCACCTACGAAATAAAATGTTTTTACATTTTTACTTTACGTTACGAAATTAATGTTAGTATAAGTTAACAAAAAGTGATCATCAGGGAGCGGATCTTAGGTAGGTGATTTATAAAACCATAGGCGCGCATATTTTTTACCATATTAATTGGTTATTACCTGTATTCAAATGAAATGTAGATTCTTAGGGCTATCCTGCAATGCATTGCACCAAATTACGGCTTAAACCACTTGTACCTCGACTGCTAATTTAAAATTTCAAGAAGGGCCTTTGTAGGTCGCGCGACTCGCATCACAGAAAGCATGCCGGGCCGTCATCGTCAGGGTTAAAACGCCTTTAAAATACAGTAAAATATAGTAATGTATCTACTATTTAATGCGTTGTTGGTGCGTGAGGAGTGTAAATTTTGTCTTCCAAGAGAACTGGCATAGGTACCTACTATTTGGTTATTTCTTGTAAGTGACTGTTAGAAGTAAACGTAAAGTATAGTAAAGTATATTAGATATTATAAATAGCTTGCAGCAGTAAAATCTATGAATGGATAATTCCGTACGCAGATTGCCTTTTTGTCAGTGAAAACGGATTGTGGTGTAAAGTGTGTGATTCCGAATTTGTATGTAGACAAAAAAGTCACGTTGTGCAACACGTCAAGGGAAAAGTGCATCAAAAAAATAAGACGAAAAATGAGCAAGAAACTCTTAGTGACAAAACTGATTTCCACAACAAAAATTCTTTTTTTCTGGACCTTTGCTTAGTTTTCATAGCCTGCAATATACCGTTTAAAAAAATGAACAATTCCATCTTAAAACAATTTTTTAAAAAATACTGTGACATTACTATTCCAGATGAATCTACCATTATTTTAATATAGTAAACTTTTTCTTACTACTCGCAGTATGGTGGTCAAGTTACTTGTCATTTATGGCACTCTGTTGAAGTCTGGTCTATTTTACGTTTAGAGGTTGGCTAAAAAGACAGAACCGAACTTGTACTTACCTTTTAATTTAAAAAATAAGCACCAAGAACATCTAGTCTCTGAAATTTATAAAGTCCAAAGTAAAATGTTTATAACACTTACTGTACAAAAACACGTACAGACACTTAAAAAACACCAAAATCGAACGAAAATAAAACGACGCGAACTGTCGTGCCAGTTTGATATGGCTTAATACTGATCTAGGGACTTTTCGAAGGAAGAAATATCAGCTAATGAAGCATTTCGGAAAGGTAAATAATCAGAAAATCATTCCCTCAGATTCGTTGCCCTAAAGAAATTGCTTTCGTGCATTTAATGCACTTAAGACTTAAGCAGTTTCTAGGGTAATTTTTGATTTTCTATAATTTTACCTTCCCTTAATACATCGTGTCCCACGGAGTTCTTGCAAAATCTAAAAATCTTTTACTGAGAGTTGAAACAAAAATCACTTTGGTGTAGAAAAGTTCTGCATATTATTAAAATAAGAATCCCTATGGAAAAAATCCAAAAAGACCCATAGTATATAGGGTAGCATCAAGAACGTAAAATATACCCGAGAATAAAGTACTTACCCTTAGCGAGATACAAAGAGAAGTTATTTTAATGAATTATTTAGAATCATGTTTTCTTTCTAAATACGAAATCATAGCCACCTACGAAATAAAATGTTTTAAAATTTTTACTTTACGATACGAAATTAATGTTAGTATAAGTTAACAAAAAGTGAACATCTTGATTCTTTGCAGTATAGTTCTATTAATTCAGTTTATCAATTTCTCATTTTCCTTAATTATGCCCCCAAAACTAACCACGAAACAAAAAATTGAAATTGTTTTACTTGTGGGCGACCGACAACTACAACATATAGGGAAGCCACTGGGATTTTCCATGAAAGGCATCCCCAAATATCTGTATACCATCAAACCGTTGGACACATATTGGCAAAATTTAAAAGTAGTGAAAGTGTGGAAAACCGCTTCAACAAAAAAAAATCAAGTTCAGGCCGAAGATGATGAGGATATTATTCCTCAAATTATCCAAGCAGTAGGTAAAAATCCCAAGACTTCGTTGAGAAATTTGTAAAAAGTACTTCCTGAAAACGATAGATGCTCTGTTTGTAAATCCACTGCTGGAAGAAGAGTTCTTAAACCAAAGCATTTTCATCCATACAAACCTGCCTTTGCCCACCCGTTGAAACCTGGAGACTTTAATATTCGGTTTGATTTTTTGTCTTGGTATCAAGGTTTGCAAAAAAATCAAATTTCCCGATGAAGCATGTTTTACACCAAATGGAGTAGTTAGCTCCCAAAAGTGTCGTTGGTGGAGTATAGCTAATCTGTGATTTGTTATCCAGTGTCGAGAACAGTATTATTTTAGGACAAATGTGAGGGGCGGTATTTTAGATACCCGACTGATCGGTCCATTTTTCTTCCGAGGCAATATAACGTCGGATTCAACATTTGAGAAATCAGCTGGTTGGCTTTGTTAATGGTCTTCAACTTAGCATTAGAATACATGTTTATGGGATCAGCATGATGGTGTGCCATGTCATACTTCCAGTACTGTTGACGAGTTTCTTCAGGAAATGCTCCAGGGGCGTCGAATAGAAAGATTTTCAGAAAATCATTGGCATTTGATAGAAAGTCTTCAGTAATACTAACTTACTGAGATAAGGCAAGAACACTCTATTAAGTACCTAGTTTATCTAAACAAACATTAATATGTCATCAGAAAGTGATATGAAGGTCTGTTCTAGAAAGCTGATACCCAAATTATCATTAACATAACTCGTAAAAAATCGGAGAGGAGCAAGGACGTTTTTAAGTATAAATACTATTTATTTTTTCCAAATTATAGTTAATTTTATTCGACTACCAAATAAACAAGTTACAATGAATACTTTTGTAAGTACCTACACTTAGTTTTTGTTAAAAATCCGAAATCATAATTCAGAACCCATTGCTACTATTTTATATTTTAACATTGGATTTGCTTAGTTATTTGTCATAATTATTATAATATTACACCGGGATTTCCTAAAAAGGTTACAATTTTAGAACTGATTTAAGTTAGTTAGATTTTGACAAGTTGTTATCCTGTTATTATTAATGAGTCGTCAATTAAAACTTACGAGTTTAGGAGTATTTTGGCAATTTGCTTGATTCCCTAATGATTTTTATCTTGGAATTTATTGCTTTAATGAATTTAGTCACATACACTGTGGAAAACATATACTAAACTGCCTGTTACTTTGTAACTTTACAAACAGACTAAGAAATAAATTCATTGTACAAAACTACGTACTACAATCTTAATTGTCAAATTAGACCGGTTTTAGCGATGGCGAATCCTGGAGTTAATTGTATTAATAAATTGTCTTGTAAATAATATTATTTAAATTTTGAAACAAAAAATCGCGAAAAAAATGACCGAAACTGAAGATGTATAAACTTGAATTTTAAATACATGAAATACTGATTTTACCTAGGATTTTTTTCATCATATTGTATACCTAAAACATCTCTTTAACGTTTAAACAATCCTGTTTAGTATTTTGCATCAAATTTTCTGTTTTGTCAAATTTTGAAAATATTATTTTTGCTAGTTAAGACTTCAGAAATATTGGTTTCTACTAATCTATTTTTCATAAAGTACTGTATTTTAAATTTTGCGGCCAGATTCTCCAACGCTAGACCGGTCTAATTTGACAACCAAAAGTTTTAAACGGACAAGCAGAATAAGATAGCCATGCTATATACTATGAATTTCTTTCAGAGTTTGTTTGCAAATTTATAGAAAAAAAATTTTAATTAAGTACTTGCCACAATATCAGAACTAAATTTATTCTAGCAATACATTTCAAGTTGAAAATCATTTGGAAACCAAGCGAATCGCTAAAACATCAGGATAACTCAAATCGTTATTGACGGCTTATTCACAATGACAGGACAAGAACCTGTCAAAATCTAACTGATCAACTAGAAGACCTTAAATTAAACCGGTACTAAAGATTAAACCTTTTTAGTGAAGCTGAACGTTATTAAAGTTTACAGTGTAAAAATAGTCGCATTTAGTGCTTTTCGTTCAAACCTCTTTCCTCTTAGTTTTTTTTTCAATTTACTTAATACATGTTGGTCAAGAAGTAATAAAGCATCAGTAGTTTTCTGACAACGAAATATAGCGGTTTAGTTAAACTTGTAAGGTCCGAAAATTCATATTAACAAAGGCACAAGATGGTAAATTAACCATTTAAATCTATATTTTAAAAAATATTTTAGAATGTTGTTAGACCAATTACCTTAAAAATTGCTACAGAAAAGGTATCTTAGAGTGAAAAAGTATCCCTTCCAATATTTTGTTCAAGTACCTATGTTGGACGCTCTATATACGCTACCGTAAACCGTAAATACTTTTAAAAATTTTTGAATTTTCTTCCGAGTTGGCGTATGGAGACTCTCACACCCGTATTCATAGTCATTCTTCGGAGATTCGCCAGCTTTTATCCCGCCGGATATTCCGGATATGCATTTCATAGACGGAGCATCGCTCCATTAAAATACACGCATCAGCGGCGCGTCGCTGGCGAAGCGCTTGTGGAGAAGTCTCTGGCGATTCGCCTGGAGAACGACTATGAATACGACTGTCATTGAAACATACTATTCTCTAGTTGAAAAAAAAATTGATTAGTTTACTAATGCTAAAGTTAATCGCTTTTGAAATATTTGCCATTGCATTGGATTTATCTGTTAATAGGATTTGTATTTATAGTTGTATTACCAATATTGATACACCACTAAATGTCTACAGTAATTATTCAGGAGAATGAAGATGTTTCATAGAACAGGCACGGTTGCACGTCGTCGTTAATTAAATACTTAAAACTATCAGCATTATTAAACAAACCCTCTCAGCTAAATTTCAAATTTATATGTGGAAAGTGGAATAAACTTCGATGTAGCAGGTTTCTGAAGTATGTTAATTTGTATTGCACTTAGGTATTTAACGACGTGCGATCACGCTTGTCTGTGATCTTTCTCGTGAATAATAGGTATGAGAGAAATTTTATATTATACTAGCTGTCTCCCGCGACTCCGTCCGCGTGATATAGGTGATAATAGTGTAGTTTTGATGTCATGATTATGAATACATGAAACATGAGTTAGGTTATGTTAGGTTAGTTACAGGCATTTCAATTAATGGAGGGGCTATTCGAATTCAAAATGTGGAATTGGTCGATTCTGGCATGTATTCGAATGCGTTCGATTCTCAACGAAGTAATCGGATACCCAAAAATCGATTCATGCGGGTTGCGTGTATCGGCGACGGCAAGCGAGATTCTGCCGATTCTGCGAGGATGCGAGATATAACAATACAAGTACAGAAGAATGGAAGGCTGAATCCGAATGAATCTACAAAATTCGCATTGATTTTCGAATATCCGCCTAATTTAGTTCTTGTCCTTGCCCTTACATATTTTTGTAATTTCGAATGGAGAATTGGAGAATATTATTTAAATTTTTCGTTCGTAAAGATGGCCAGTTGGTTAAAACCAGTGCCACGAAACTTAATTTACACTTTATCAGTTCTAAAATAAAAATATTACTATAACACTTATATACTTTTTCTCATGAAGGTAATCTTTAAGAAAGTGAAATGTCTGAATAGTACAAAACAAATTTGATGGAATATTTCAATGCATTATTGCCTCCTCTTTTAGAAATATAAATCATTAAAATTTTAGGGCAAATATGTTTTATTTAAAAGCACAATTTTGTTTCAGGCCATCATAGCTTTCTTCGCCTGCTTGGCAGCCGCAAATGCAGGTGTAGTATTTGCTCCCGCCTCCTCAAAAATTTTACCTTACCCTGCTCATCATGCATACACCGCACCACTAATTTCCACCTATAGTGCTCCCTTGGCTTACTCTTCAGCCCTAGTTCCTGAGAAGCAACTCGATACTGTGATTGCTGGTCCATCTGGAACCATTGCTACAAGCAAGACTGTTCACCGAAATGCTCTGTTAGCTGCACCTCAATTCTACTCTGCTGGTGTTCATGCATATTACCTTTAAATGCCATATGATGCGTTAATTAATGTCTAGTACTTAAGGAATATGAAAAAATGTAAAAAAAATCTAAATAAAAGAATGATTGTCAAACAGACACATCACCATCTTTCTGTTTCTAAAGGCTTTTCACATTTACACAACGACATCAGTATTGTCACCTACGCAGAACTAGGTTTTTATTTTCCTTTTATTTCAAAGTTAGCATTGGGAATATAAAAAATATGGTCACTCGCCAGTATCAAGCTACTAGCTTCTTGGCGTTTATGACACCAAAACTAAGCAAACCTAAAATCATTAGTGATTTACCGACCGTGAAAGCTTATCAGTGGATATTTTTAAGGCTCAAAAAGTCATTGAATTTGCACTATAAACTGCTGTTTGTATTGACTGGTCATCTGCAGACGGTTGCCAAAGTGTAGGTACACAATGTCCTGATTGATGCCATCCAAGCAATACAGTATTACGCGACATTTATTTGACTATATTTTCATCTAATAAAATTAGCATAAATAAGTATTAAGTAATAAAAAAGAGTAATACTCACATTTTTTTCTATTTTAAGCATCATAGCCGAATAAACTTTGATTTCCTTCTCACTGTGCTAAATTATTAAGTTATTAAGCAAAAGTGGCAACGCTATTTGATGGTTTACTACTAGTTTTACTATGAATTGAAAAGTGACACAAGCGACCATTCATAAAATTCGTTGACGTTTGCGACATTATTCGAAAGTGGAATCGTGTTGTTTTGAGTTTGCGAGAAGCGTTTAAGTGTTTTTCTTTGAAGAAGCTGAGATGACTTTGCGAAAAAAACATTTGGTGTGTCAAGTTTGCAAAAAATTGGACTATTTAAACCAATAAGATTCTTTTCACAAGTAAGTGAGGTTGTAATCACTTGTATAGAATCAATTGTGTAGTTTTACATCATACGGGTGAAACTTGAATTGAATAAGTAGAAACACGATCGTTACAACATTAGTAGTCCATCCGACCACTACGTGGCACTGTAGGATAATTCTTCTGCAACCGTCATTTCACTCGTTCTTTGAACTTTCAGACAGCCGACGACTTGTCAAATTTCGCCGCGATCTGTGACAGGTCGGTGCAATAATTATTTTATAATTTTAAACAGTTTAATTAGCTATTCTTATATTTGGTGAATGCATTTATAACACAGAAACTGTTGCACATTTTAGGATGGATTTAAGTCAAGTGAAGTGAAAGTGTATGTTTTGTTTTAATAATAAAATGTGGTTAAAGAACAATGGTAAAAAGGCAAGTTTTTGCCTGTCAAGGTATCAAACGTGAAAGATAATATTATTTATAATGGATTTTGACCTGCTGAACAACACGATGTGATTAGAATTTACTTGATACCAAAGAAAAAGGTTTTCCTGAGAGCATCCGGTAATTCTAATTGCATGTTCAGAAGGTCAAAATTCACATGAAATGTCACCTGCCGTGATAGACACAAAAGAGCCTTTTTGTTTCTTCTTTAAGAATTCTGGTTTTGTTTAAACAATATATTTAATATATGTTTTAAATAATGCTGGGCTGCAGTTTAGGCAGATAAATTACTTAGCCTCAACTCAATGTTGTCTGTTAATGTTTTAATTTTTCTTCCATGCACTCCCTAATTTTTTTTTATAAATACTGGTGGACCATGTTGTTAATGCCGGTTTTACATTTGTGTAGTTATCCATTCCTTCATGAATTTCAGCATGCTAACATGAATTCATATGAAAATGGGGATTATCTTTCAAGCTTAGGAGTTAACGGTATTTAGTAAATGTAGTCTGAACTTTATTAAAATGTACACATTTACATGTAAAAAATATAAAAGTAACATAACACATTTGTTTACATTTTGGGCTATTGTTTAATAACAATGTGATAACAATAACTGTTTGGTAAATAAAGTTGACATGTACATACTTTGTAGTTTCATTATAATATAATTTATATTTTACGTAATATACTGTGTATTTTATAAGTATCATGTCAAAGAACTTAACAATGAAAGATATCAGTGCTCGTGTAGATAAACTGTCATCAGATCTTAATGGCGGCCTTAAATTCCTGCGCGAGGAATTCGTAAAATTTAAAACCTCGCAACCTGTGGCAGATGTATCGGGACAGGATAAAGATTCGGATTTCCTGACACGTCTAAGCTCCTTTCAGGACTCTATAAACTCATCTATAGGCAATCTTGTCAAGGAAATGAGTGAAGTCAAGGATGAAGTCTCGACTCTCCGCCGCAAGGTAACTAACATGGAACTAAAACAAAACGCGAAATCCTTAATTATTCATGGTCTTGTCCCTAATGCTAACAATGACCTATATGCAACGACTATAAAATTCTTTGCTGATAAATTAGATATCCATATTTCTAAATCCGATATAAGTCATTGCTATCGGCTCCGCAAAAAAATTCTTCCCACGGCAGAAAAAACGGTAAACAGAATCCCGTAGTCGTGCAGTTAGTGGCCCGCTGGGCGAGAGATATGGTGTTTTTTAAAAAGAAACAATTAAAACGATCGAATTTTTTAATAACTGAACTATTAACCGTCGATACTTTAACCCTGTTTAAAAAAGCTAGGGAAGTTTTTAAGGATTCATCGTGGACCTATAATGGTATTGTGTACGTCGCGACGGCGAAGGGTAGAAAAGTGATAAAAAGTGAGGAAGACCTGGGTGGAATGATTACAGTTGAAAGCGATTAAAAAAAAATGTTTTATTGTTGTAACCCTTTGACAAGGAAAAGAAAAGGATTGTTTAGTTTAGTGACTGGTGTTTTATAATCGAAATAGTCGCTAGGGTTGGTACTTTTCATATTTTGCATTCGTTATACTATGCGTTTAATTTTCTGCGCCACGATACTGTAATAGGGATGTAAATGGAAACGCTATTTTCTTGTTTCACTTAGCAGTTCTTTTTTTATTTTAAATATGGAAGATTTGTTTTATTTCACATTCTCGGTATCAGATTGAATAAAATACCTGGTTCATTTTAATATTATGTTTACTTAGTTGAACTTATTTTTAGCTGCGAAATGGAGATATTACTTACACTAAAACCGATAAAAGAGCACTGGATGTGCGTCTAAATTATTTCTTGATTGTACTTCTGTCTGTCTGTGTGTATAAATTGTGAATAAAAAAAAATTCTGTCTCTTTAAATTTAAATTCCGGTTACGTTTAAATTTCATAATTCATAATAAAAAAAAAAAAATTCCCCCCGTTTCGGCTCCCGGTCTCCTGTGCGGCTCCGACACTGTACACTCTTATTTTCTTTTTTCCTTATTTTTACCTTGCATTTACTTTTGCTGTATTTGTTGTTACACTTATAAACAAACTGTTAACGGCTCCTAGACGACAGCAATATGCATAGTAATTTGAGCCTATCGCTTTGTTAAGTTAATATACTATTTTACTCCCAATCATGAAGTTTGCACATCTTAATGTTAGATCACTTCTTACAAGCCTTTATGATTTTTCCCTCCTGGTAAGAAATAATGTCTATGACGTAGTTATGGTTACGGAAACCTGGCTTACCCCTGGTATTCCCGACGAGGCAGTTGCCATTCCTGGTTATGTTCTATATAGAATTGACAGGCGGCGGGGCCGCGGTGGGGGAGTATGTGCATACGGCAAACAAGTTTTCTCAGCCCAACTTGTTAATTTCAATTTACAGGTAAGTCCTGAACTTGAATATATCTTTATTAAACTTATACTACACTCTAAAACTATATGTATTGGGGCTTTCTATTGACCTCCCAACTCCAATGCTAATAATTTTATTCCTGACTTTGACTCAATTCTGTCCTATCTTTGTCCATTGTTTGATCACGTCATTTTTACGGGAGACTTAAACGTCAATTTTTTTAATCTAAATACGCCAGTGTTAGAATGTTTTGAATCTTATGGACTTTCACAGATTTTAAACGAACCTACTAGAATAACCGATAGGACGAGTACGCTTATTGGCCCTATTTTTGTAAATAATCTAGAATTGGTAGAATCTCAGGGTACTTTGCCCACCGATGATATATCAGATCATAACCTTGCTTTTGTTAATATGAGTTTTAAATCAATTAAACCCCGACCCAAAATTATAAAATACCGCTGTTACAATAACTTTAACCACCAACATTTTTTGACTGATTTACATAGCCTTGATTGGAATGTCATTTTTAGAAATGAAAATGTTAATTCTAAAATTAAATTATTTAATGAAATGTTAATAGGTTTATTTGACAAACATGCCCCACTTACGGAAACTGGAATCACAAAACCCAGAGCACCCTGGTTAACTGAAGAAATAAAACAGGCAAAAAAACTAAGGTCGAAGGCGTTACAAAGATTTAAAAAAAATCGTAGCGACGCTAATAGAAATCTATATAAACAACTACGTAATCAAACGGTAACACTGCTAAGGAGGGCAAAAAGGCATTACCTTGAAAACATCGTTGTTGAAAATAATAGTTTTAAAACTTGGAATACTTTAAGAGATTTTAATATACGCACTAGAAGAAATGATAGTTTGCCCCCCAATTTATCTAACCCGGAAAATATTAACAATTTTGTCGGTTCATTTTTGCAAAATGTGCTAAGTAGCGGCGGTGACAGGATGGAGTTTTATAACAATAACATTTACAGGCAAAATATGTCGTTTAATTTTCAACTTACTACTACTGTCGAGCATATTAGTAAAGTTATATATTCTATTAAAACAAACTGCTGTGGAACTGACAATATTTCAATTAGTATGATAAAACATTGTAGTCCTTTTATAGATATTTATATTCTTCATATTATTAACAGCTGTATAGAGCGGAACTATTTTCCTGACGCTTGGAAAATCGCCATCGGAAAACCTCTTGCTAAAAATAATAATCCTAAAACCTTCTCAGATTTAAGAATAATTAGTATTCTTCCGGCACTGTCAAAATTATTGGAAAAAGTTCTGCATGATCGAATGTACTCTTTTTTTACAGAAAATCAACTCATACCAGACAGCCAATGTGGTTTCCGTAAAAATTTTAACACGGCCACTGCATTAACCTCCGTTATGGATGATATTATGACCGCGTATGATAAAGGTCAAGCCAGTTTACTAATTCTGTTGGATTTCTCCAAGGCGTTTGATACGTTGGACCACAGGCTTCTGTGCTCTAAATTACATTATTATGGCTTCTATGCAGACTCTGTTAACTTAACATCGTCTTTTCTGAGCAATCGCTCGCAGAAGGTCGTTGTGGATAATGTCGATTCCAATATGATTAATATTCTCTCTGGTGTTCCGCAAGGTTCCATTTTGTCACCATTACTTTTTATTATTTATACAGCGGAAATAATAAATTCTATACAGTTCTGCAGGGCGGCTGCATATGCGGACGATACTCAACTTTACCTTAGTTTTAATACAACTAACTATTTGGAAGCAGCAGAACATATTAATACTGACTTAGAAACAATTAGATCTTTGTCTGAGGTTCACAACCTTAAATTAAACTCGGAAAAATCCAAACTATTGTGCTTTGCAAACAAATCTAATAGGGATATAATTAAAAGAAATGTAAGTATTTACTTGAATGACTTGCGCTTTAGGGAGCATGTTAAAAATATTAACAAAAAAGCATTTTACTCCTTAAAGCTAATCTACAATAATAGAGATATTCTTAATCTAAAACTTAAAAGAATGCTCTGTGATAGCGTGGTCCTTTCTCATTATTCATATTGTGATTTTATTTACATGCCCTGTCTGTATGAAATTGAAAAAAATAGAATTCAGAAAATGCAAAATTCGTGCTGCAGGCTAATTTACGGTATAAGGGGACGTGATATCATATATCCCATAAAATAAAGGAATGCAAATGGCTGAACATGAGAAATAGGTGTAGTCACCATCTAGGTAATTTTATTCATAAACTACTAATCTTGCCGAATACTTCGACAAAACTTAAAAATAAATTAGTCGCTAGGGCGAACGTTCACGATAGAAATATTAGATACAAAAACAGGTTTACCCTTCCCCAATATAGAACATCATTATTTCAAAGGAGCTTCACTTATAATGCTATAAAATTTTATAATTCCATTCCAGATGAATTTAAGCTATATAATATTAACAAATTTAAGTACAAGCTTCGTGATTATTTATTTAAAAAACAATAAGGCGATTGGTTGGTAGCTCTTATCTGTGGGTGTTGCGCTGTTCGGAGCCGTGCGGCAGGGACTGGGGGTGGATTCAACTTTTTTAGTCTATATGTAACTGACATGTAATTTATGCAAGGACTTTTTGATTCCAATCTAATTACCTACACACACTAACTTCTTTATGCCTTGCTGGCTCATGTTTCCGGCGCTTATAACTTCCTTTTATTAATATTATTTTTGTTTTTTGTTTTTTTCTGCTCTCATCTTCTTGTTGTTTTTTTTGTACAGTATTGACAGTCGGTACTGGTTATATGGGCTAGCCGGGTAATCCTTCTGATAGACATCTTTGATTTATACTGCTATCTTATATTTTGAGGCGAACCACACTTTGATAGTGGTTGAGTATGAGTAGCCCTTCTGGCTAGACTTCGCCACCCTGAGTCTGGTTCGTTATCTATAAAAAAATTAGCTATTTGCTCCACATTGTCATCTTTCAGCAATGTATAATTTTTTTTTTTTGATGTATCAATAAAAGGTCTTTATTATTATTATTATTATTATTATAGGATTGTTACAGACTATTATTGTTTTTTTAGTTTGTTTATAGGTAATTTCCTCTAAAATATAATTTAATCAGTAAACTCACCAATTTATAGCTGGTTTTACTGAATACATTAATATTTTATTGTGCCATACAAAAAAAAACAACAAATCGTCTTTAAAACAATTAAATACTAGCTTAAAAATAAATTAATATATTATTAAACATACCACCTTTAAACTACCCGCCACGAGAAAACGAGCCAGAGCGACATCTGGTGATAGGATGCGCACTATTTTATTGATTTTAATTTAAATTTCGTGTTTCCAAGTTTTACTTAGGAGTTAACATTTCTAACCTCTTATATACTTTTTGTTTTACATATACCTACACATTAGTAATATTAGAGCAACACAAATTTAATACAAAAAAGCACGCCACTGGTGTTGAAAGAGGCAGCCGCCAGGAATGTTAGACAGTGTTAGACAGTGTTGCCATTTTTTCTACTGTGTCTACCTCTCTTAGTCGCATCCATTGCATGTTTTAAACCGATGACTGATTTGGCGAGAAATGACTTAATGAATGAAATGCTTTGTCTATAGTTTTTTTAATGTCAGTGGATCTTTCTCTTAACCTACATTACAGTATTTTAATACTAATATCTTTAATCAGGTATGCTAAATTATTATACAGTAATAAAAAGAATCATAACAATCCTGAGGTGTTCCATAATTTTCTGCTAGTCCGCGAGAAGTAGCAGGTATCGTATTCATGTGCAGAAAGATCGGAATTATTCGTGCTGTTTGATTGTTTTAATATAGTAAACTTTTTCTTATATCTCGCAGTATGGTGGCCAAGTTACTTGTCATTTATGGCACTCTGTTGAAGTCTGGTCTATTTCAGGATTAGAGGTTGGCTAAAAAGACAGGACCGAACTTGTACTTACCTTTTAATTTAAAAAATAAACACCAAGTTCATCTAGTCTCTGAAATTTATAAAGTCCAAAGTACAATGTTTATAACACTTACTGCCCGTGTCCCACGGAGTTCTTGCAAAATCTAAAAATCTTTTACTGAGAGTTGAAAAAAAATCACTTTGGTGTAGAAAAGTTCTGCATATTATTAAAATAAGAATCCATATGGAAAAAATCTAAAAAGACCCATAGTATACAGGGTAGCATCAAAAACGTAAAATATACCCGAGAATAAATTACTTACCCTTATTTAGCGAGATACAAAGAGAAGTTATTTTAATGAATTATTTATAATCATGTTTTCTTTCTAAATACGAAATCATAGCCACCTACGAAATAAAATGTTTTTACATTTTTCTTTACGTTACGAAATTAATGTTAGTATAAGTTAACAAAAAGTGATCATTTTTAACACAGGTAAATACGACATTCTTTGCAGTATAGTTCTATTAATTCAGTTTATCAATTTATCATTTTCCTTAATTATGCCCCCAAAACTAACCACGGAACAAAAAATTGAAATTGTTTTACTTGTGGGCGACCGACAACTACAACATATAGGGAAGCCGCTGGGATTTTCCATGAAAGGCATCCCGAAATATCTGTATCCCATCAAACCGTTGGACACATAATGGCAAAATTTGAAAGTAGTGAAAGTGTGGAAAACCGCTTCAATAAAAAAAAATCAAGTTCAGACCGAAGATGATGAGGATATTATTCTTCAAATTATCCAAGCAGTTGTTAAAAATCCCAAGACTTCCTGAAAACGATAGATGCTCTGTTTGTAAATCCACTGCTGGAAGTAGAGTTCTTAAACCTAAGCATTTTCATCCCTTACAAACCTACCTTTGTCCACACGTTGAAACCTGAAGACTTTAATATTCGGTTTGATTTTTCGGCTTGGTATCAAGGTATGCATGAAGATGACCCGTCTTTTGCAAAAAAATCATACTTTCTGAAGAAGCATGATTTACACCAAATGGAGTAGTCAGCTCCCAAAAGTGTCGTTGGTTATAGCTAATCTGGGTTTTGTTATCCAGTGCCGAGAACAGTATTATTTTAGGACAAATGTGTAGAGCGGTATTTTAGATACCCGACTGATAGGCCCATATTTCTTCTGAGGCAATATAACGTCGGATATTTACAATCAATTTTTGAGAAATCAGCTGGTTGGCTTTGTTAATGGCCATCTACTTACATTAGAATAAATTTTTATGGTATCAGCATGATGGTGTGCCATGCCATACTTCCCGTGATGTTAACGAGTTTCTTCAGGAAATGCTCCAGGGGCGTTGAATGGAAAGATTTTCAGAAAATTGGGATTTAATACAAAGTCTTTAGTAATAGTAACTTACCAAGATAAGGCAAGAACGCTGTATTAAGTACCTAGTTTATCTAGACAAACATTAATATGTCATTAGAAAGTGATATGAGGGTCTGTTCTAGAAAGCTGATAGGCAAATTATCATTAACATAACTCGTAAAAAATCGGAGAGGAGCAAGGACGTTTAATTTAAGTATAAATACTATTTATTTTTTCCAACTTATAGTTAATTTTATTCGACTACCAAATAAACAAGTTACAATGAATACTTTTGTAAGTACCTACACGTAGATTTTGTTAAAAATCCGAAATCATTATTCAGAGCGCATTGTTACTATTTTATATTTTAACATTGGTTTTGCTTAGTTATTTGTGATAATTATTATAATATCACACCGGGATTTCCTAAAAAGGTTACAATTTTAGAACTGATTTAAATCAGAACCTTCTCCTTGATCAGTTAGTTTTTGACAAGTTGTTATCCTGTTATTATTAATAAGTCGTCAATTAAAATTTAGAAGTTTAGGAGTTATACCTACTAATATTTTAGCGATTTGCTAGATTCCCAAATAATTTTTATCTGAGAATTTATTGCTTTAATGAATTTAGTCATACACTGTGGAAAACATATACTAAACTGCTTGTTACTTTGTAACTTTACAAACAGACTAAGAAATAAATTCATTGTCTTAATTGTCAAATTAGACCGGATTTAGCGATATCGAATCCTGGAGTTAATTGTATTAATAAATTGTCCTGCACATACATAAATTATTTAAATATTGAAACAAAACAAGGCGAAAAAAATGACCTAAACTGACGATGTATAAACCTGAATTTTAAATACATGAAATACTGATTTTACCTAGGATTTTTTTCATCATATTGTACAAAACATCTCTTTAACGTTTAAACAATCCTGTTTAGTATTTTGCGTCAAATTTGCTAAGTTTGGTCAAATTTTGAAAATATTTTTATGCTAGTTAAGACTTTAGAAATATTGGTTTCTGTTAATTTGTTTTTCATAAAGTACTGTATTTTAAATTTTGCGGCCAGATTCTCCAACGCTAGACCGGTCTAATTTGGCAAACAAAAGTTTTAAACGGACAAGTAGTGTAAGAATAAGATAACTATATTATATACTATGAATTTCTTTCAGAGTTTGTTTGAAAAATTAATAATGGAAAAGGCAATTTTAATAAGTACTTTCCACAATATAAGAACTAAATTTATTCTAGCAATACATTTCAAGTTGAAAATCATTTGGAAACCAAGCAAATCGCTAAAACATTAGGATAACTCAAGTTTTTATTGACGACTTATTCACAATGACAGGACTAGAACCTGTCAAAACCTAACTGATCAACTAGAAGACCTTAAATCAAACCGGTACTAAAGTTTAATCCTTTTTAGTGAATCTGAACGTTATTAAAGTTTACAGTTTAAAAATTGTCGCATTTAGTGGTTTTTCGTTCAAACCTCTTCAAATCTGTTTTTTTTTTCAATTTACTGAATGCATGTAGGTCAAGAAGTAATAAATCATCAGTAGTTTTATGACAAGGCAATATAGCGGTTTAGTTAAACTTGTAAAGTCCGCAAACTCATATTAACAAAGGCACAAGATGGTAAATTAACCATTTAAATCTATATTTTAAAAAATATTTTAGAATGTTGTTAGACCTATTACCTTAGAAATTACTACAGAAAAGGTTTCTTAGAGTGAAAAAAGTATCCCTTCCAATTTTGTTATTTTTGTTCAAGTATCTAGGTTGGACGCTCTATATACTCTACCGTAAACCGTAAATACTTTTAAAACTTTTGAATTTTCTTGCGAGTTGGCGTATGGAGACTCTCATGGAAACATACTATTCTCTAGTTGAAAAAAAAAATGGATTAGTTTAATAATGCTAAAGTTAATCGCTTTTGAAATATTTGCCATTGCATTGGATTTATCTGGAGCATTGGAGCATCTGTTAATAGGATTTGTATTTATAGGTGTATTACAAATATTGGTCCACCACTAAATGTCTACAGTAATTATTATTCATGAGAATGAAGATGTTTCATTGAACAGGCACGGTTGCACGTGGTCGTTAATTAAATACTTAAATCTAACAGCATTATTAAACAAACCCTCTCAGCTAAATTTCAAATTTATATGTGGAAAGTGGCAAAAACTCCGATGTAGCAAGTTTCTGAAGTATGTTAATTTGTATTGCACTTAGATATTTAACGACGTGCGATCACGCTAGTCTCTGATCTTTCTCGTGAATAATAGGTATGAGAGAAATTTTATATTATACTAGCTTTCTCTCGCGAGTTCGTCCGCGTGATATAGGTGATAATAGTGTAGTTTTGATGTCATGATTATTAATACACGAAACATGAGTTAGGTTATGTTAGGTTAGTTACAGGCATTTCAATTAATGGAGGGGCTATTCGAATTCAAAATATAGAAGGATTCGATTCTGGCATGTATTCGAATGCATTCGATTCTCAACGAAGTATTCGAATACCTACAAAAAAATCGATTCATGCGGGTTGCGTGTATCGGCGACGGCGAGCGCGATTCTGTCGATTCTGCGAGGATGCGAGATATTACAATACAAGAAGAAAAGAATGGAAGGCTGAATCCGAATGAATCGACAAAATTCGCGTCGGCTCCGATATTATCCACCGTAGCGTAGTTTGTTGTTAATTTTCGAATACCCGCCTAATTTAGTTCTTGTCCTTGTCCTTACATATTTTTGTAATTTCGAATAGAGAATATTATTTAAATTTTTGAATATATATATATATATATATATATATATATATATATATATATATATATATATATATATATATATATATATATATATATATATATTATATATATATATATATATATATATATATATATATATATATATATATATATATATATTATATATATATATATATATATATATATGTATATATATATATATATATATATATATATATATATATATATATATATATATATATATATATATATATAAACTGCTGGCCAATTCAAGCGGGACAAACTAAATTTTTGATAAAATTTAGAGTGGAATATTTTCGAAACGAAAAAAGATTTTGATTTAACTTTTTCAGTATGTAATTGAATAGTTCTTCTAGTTTTTATACTTCAAGGCAGTATTGCTAGCAGTCGCTGCAACTCTATTTTACAGGGTGTTAAGTGAAACCCTGACTTTTTTGGAAAAGTTTTCCAGTTCCGAGAATCTAGGAAGAATTTTTTTTGAATTTTCTTTTCATACTAAAATGATCCATGGTCAAATACAAAAAAACGATTTCTCCGGATTTTCTCTATTTTCATTTGTTTTCCGTATACAGGAGTTAGTCGAAATTATCGACTTCTTCTTACAAAGGAACCCCTAATTTGGCCGTTTATTCACAAAAAGCGAAAGACCAAGTAAATTTGTAGTTTGAAGTAGTCCAGCTAACAAAATTAATACAAATTTTTGTACAGGGTGTAGCAAGTTTGGATCACGGGCTAGTAAATTATTATTTTTTAATTTCTACTACTTTTTCCTAAGTTAACTATTAATTATCACGTGCTACGTTAAAGGGTTAAAATTTGTTAGGTCCGATAACAGTACTGGTTAGAAAGATCCTTTTTGCCCAAACGGGTTTTTCATTTTTTGTCTAGTCCCATTTTTAGTGATTAAACGGCTCGCATTTTGAACCTAACTTTTTGCAATTGCATCCATGAACGATTGAAGTGAGAGTGCTTTTTTGGTGGTACATAATGAATGTTTTATCCAACCAAAAAACATGTAGTGGCCAAACAGCTAATGATGCTTATTCGAAGAATTTTTTAGCATTATACAGGGTTGCAAAAATATACCACCTATACTTTGCAGGTGGATTTCTGTTAATTTAGCGGCGTTTCTATTTCTTAGTCAAAAGATCTAGTAGGCCAAAAAATAAAACATTTTCTTTGCTATTGACAGTTACCAAGGCAACAAAGTATTCTTCTTTGAATTGGTGCGTTATTATCCTTTATAATGGCTCGATTAAGTGCAAAAGAACAAGCTAATTGTTTGCGTTTACTACAAGATGGGGTAAAAATTAGTATTATTGCGGATATGTACGGGGTTGGGCGAAGTACAATATCTCGACTGCGTCAACGCTTCCACGAAACGGGAAGTGCAAACTATCGTTATGGGGGAGGTCGCCAAAAGAAAGTCGGCATTGCAGATGAAAGATGGTTGGTTAGAGAGGCTCGTCGAAGGCGAAAAATTTCATCAGAGAAAATTAACCAGGAGTTCAGAGCAAGAACACACATTCGTGTGAGCAATAGGACCATTAGAAGAACTTTAAACAATAATAACTTAAGGTGAGTTACTTCAAATGAGATCTTATTTTTTGTACCAATATTTTTAGTGTTTCATTTTAGTAAGTCGGCTATTATAATATCGACGTCAGCTGAGGCGTGAATCTTGGATTTTGCGCACCGATATTATAAATGTAAACTTGAACTAAGTTGTTCATAAATTAAAGTTTTGATAGGCGACCCTAAACACATTATTTGTGCTTGCAGCGTAATGTTCCTTAGTTCTTCCCTAGAACTAACGTTATGAAAATTGACCTAATTTTGCATTTTAGTATAATAAAAGCTACTGTTGGCTTATTTATTGGTTCATTCCCTACACCTATACTACAGATTTTTAAGCCAAAATTTTAATTTTAGAGCTCGGCGACGTGCTAAATGTGTGCGACTTCTACCACAGCATAGGCGAAGACGTCTCCAGTGGGCATATGAACATCGCAATTGGCCATTAGATAACTGGGAAAACTGCATGTTTGTAGACGAGTCAAGATTTAATTTAATTCACTCTGACGGCAGAATATTAGTTTGGCGTGAACGTGGCGAACGGTATATGGAGGAGAATATGGCTCCTCAGGAACCTTTTGGTGGTGGAGGCGTTACTGTTTGGAGTGGTGTAATGTTTAATGGCAAAACGGAACTTTTTTTAACATTGGAGCCCATTAACGGTCAGGTATATAGGGACGAAATTTTAAGCAATATCGTTCTACCATTTGCAAACAATTTTGGGAACGATTTTGTGCTAATTGACGATAACGCCAGACCTCATAGAGCACGCATTGTGCAAGAGTTTTTGGAAGCTAATAATATTACCAGGATGGTCTGGCCTGCAAAATCACCAGACATGAATATTATCGAACACGTCTGGTCTAAATTGAAATTATTGGTAAGTTCTAGGGAAGATCCTCCTCAGACTCTAGAACAACTTGCAGACGCCATTGTTCAGGAGTGGGAAAATATTCAGCAAGAATTTGTCAATAATTTGGTAATAAGCATGCCTCGAAGATGCCAAGAGATAATAAATGTAAGGGGATGTCCTACTAGGTATTAAGATTTGTTTTGTTTTCGTTAGTTGCAAGTTTTTATAATACCTTCAAGTAAAAAAAATGTTCTATAATTTAAAACGTTTTCTGTTTACCTATAAAAGTAACAACCAAAATTTACATTTTGGATCTCCTAAAGTAATGCCGGGAAAAATAACTACTAAATTTGAAAATTACGTATCTTTTCGAGTACTTTCAAAAGTAATTAAATCTTCTGAAATTTCTATACCTTCTAAAAACTACGCTATACAGAATTTTATAACTTGTTCAGTTGAATTCACTATCCATCTCCAATTTTTGACGAGAAAAATGTACTCCGTGACTATTAATTTAAGACACTTCTTATTAATTAAAATTTCTCAATGCCATGTACTGACTTTTTAGAGCAGTGGTAAAATATTTTTCTTTTATAATGAATAATCGAAGTTTACGAAAATCCAAAGATATCGAGAAACACGTGGCTTCTATTATAAGTAGTAACTTCTGCACAATCCTGTATAATGTGAAAAAGTTCCGAATGAATATTATTCTTTTTATCTGTATCGTTACTAGATTTTATTAATAATAAGTAGGACATTTTCTTTAATAATTATTAATATAGCAAAAAGGAACTTTATGAATACCTAAAGGACTCTAAAATCACATGATTTTCATATAAAATGTAGGTGATATGTTTTGGGCAAACGCGGACAAAAGCAGCGAATAAGCATCTTTAGCTCTATGGCCACGACACTTTTTTATTGGTTGGTTAAACCAATAAACGATGTCCACTTCAATAGTTCATGAATGCAATCGCAAAAAGTTAAGTTTTAAACGCAAGCCATTTATATCACTAAAAATGGGACCAGACAAAAAAATTCAAAAACAGTTTCGGCAAAAAGTTCCAAGAAAATTGGGACTATATTCAATTAATTTGAAAATCACATGACTTCCATATAAAGTATAGGTGGTATATTTTTTGCAACCCTGTATAATGCTAAAAAATTCTTCGAATAAGCATCATTAGCTGTTTGGCCACTACATGTTTTTTGGTTGGATAAAACATTCATTATGTACCACCAAAAAAGCACTCTCACTTCAATCGTTCATGGATGCAATTGCAAAAAGTTAGGTTCAAAATGCGAGCCGTTTAATCACTAAAAATGGGACTAGACAAAAAATGAAAAACCCGTTTGGGCAAAAAGGATCTTTCTAACCAGTACTGTTATCGGACCTAACAAATTTTAACCCTTTAACGTAGCACGTGATAATTAATAGTTAACTTAGGAAAAAGTAGTAGAAATTAAAAAATAATAATTTACTAGCCCGTGATCCAAACTTGCTACACCCTGTACAAAAATTTGTATTAATTTTGTTAGCTGGACTACTTCAAACTACAAATTTACTTGGTCTTTCGCTTTTTGTGAATAAACGGCCAAATTAGGGGTTCCTTTGTAAGAAGAAGTCGATAATTTCGACTAACTCCTGTATACGGAAAACAAATGAAAATAGAGAAAATCCGGAGAAATGGTTTTTTTGTATTTGACCATGGATCATTTTAGTATGAAAAGAAAATTCAAAAAAAATTCTTCCTAGATTCTCGGAACTGGAAAACTTTTCCAAAAAAGTCAGGGTTTCACTTAACACCCTGTAAAATAGAGTTGCAGCGACTGCTAGCAATAGTGCCTTGAAGTATAAAAACTAGAAGAACTATTCAATTACATACTGAAAAAGTTAAATCAAAATCTTTTTTCGTTTCGAAAATATTCCACTCTAAATTTTATCAAAAATTTAGTTTGTCCCGCTTGAATTGGCCAGCAGTTTATATATATATATATATATATATATATATATATATATATATATATATATATATATATATATATATATATATATATATACTATTACTTCTTCGCTACTGCAGCGAAAAGGCCGTAAATGAAAAATAAAAATAATGAGGACTATCTTTGATTCTGGTCTGGGTGACCTCCTGCTATCGAGATCTGGGCCCTTACTCATCCTTTCCGAACTTTTTGGATATAAGGACTCTCTTTGATTCTGGTCAAATCGTGGTCTGTTCTTCAGCCACCCTGGTTGATGGGTAAGGGCACAGAAATCGATAGCAGGAGGTCACCCAGACCAGAATCAAAGATAGTCCTCATTATTTTTATTTTTCATTCACGGCCTTTTCGCTGCACTAGCGAAGAAGTAAATCTTCGCATTTACATTTATTATATATATATATATATATATATATATATATATATATATATATATATATATATATATATATATATATATATATATATATAGGTATATACATAAACGGCACACTTGAAAAGTGTCAACACTGCCGACCTATAAAAAAGTAAAAACTATTAGTCACCTTCGATTCTAACTAATATAAAACGTAGGTAAATAAAATGAAATTAACATTAGATGTCAGGTTGTATTTATGAACTATGGCTCCTCATTTTTTCAAAAAAATTAACCAACATTACAAAAGGAAAAGCACTGAAAAGTGTGAAATAATATTGTTACGTATTTATTACTGCGGTAAACGGTCAACTTAATTTTCTTCATTTTTATAAAACATTTTTTTTTCTTTTTAGTGAACCCATTCTTCCTCCCTCCGTTTATCTTATCTCGCTCTCTTTAAATTTGTAATAACCATGTTATATTACATTTTCTGACCTCCATGAATTACATATTAGTTAACATTTTTCAAGAAATTTCAACCCCCTCCCCACTCACGCAGTTAATTCTTATAACATTTGTTACAAAATATAAGTTTTTTGACCTGAGTAATGTCACATTAGTTAACATTGTTGGACAAAATACCAATCGCCCCTACCCTCGTTAATTTTCTTAACATCTATTACACCAAATTATATTTTTTGACCTTAATCACCCCGAAAATGTAAGATAAAATCAGATTTTATGGCCTGAGTAACTCCGAAAATGACATATTTAACATTTTTGGAAATATTTACGGCCGCACCTTCGTATTCCCCCTCCCCTCCGTTAATTGTTTTAACATAAATATATTACGCACAATTACATTTTCTGACCTAAATAACCCCGAAACTGACATGTCGCATATCATTTTTGGAGAAATTTTCCACCGATCCTTTTTATCCCCCCCCTCCCTGATAACTTTTTTAAAATTTTTTATGAAATTGCCAAGCGCTTCTTTATACCCCCCCCCCTCGCGCTTCAATTTTCTTAACATTCTATTACACAAAATTGGATTTTCTGACCTTAATAACTAGCTCTCTTTTTATCTCCCCCCCCCCCCCCGTTAATTTTTTTACCATCTGTTGGACACAATTAGCTAATATTTTCGAAGAAATTCCCAGCCGCGCCTTTTTATCCTCCCCTCCCCTTCCGATATATTTTTTAACAACTGTTAGACAAACTTAGACTTTCTGTGCTCAATATCCCCGAAAATCACATATTAGGTAACATTTTGGAAACATTTCCAGCAGCTTCTTTTTATCCCCCCCCCCCCCCCACGTTAATTTTCTTAACATTTATTACCCAAAATTAGATTTTCTAAAATGTTATAAACCATTTTTTACGTAGTTTCAAAGTAATAGAACCCTTATAACAATTTTACTAGATTACAAATTTTGTACCCTTATTTCACCCCCCTATGGGTTGATTTATTAGCAACTGTGAAACAAGTGTTTAAACATTTATTTTTTAGAGCACTTCTATGAATTTTCGAGTTAATAGGACCATTTAATGTTTTTTCTCCATACAAAGTGTAAACCCCTATGTCACCCCCTTAGGGGTTGTATTTTGAAAAACTTTCTTAGTGCACGCCTACGTTATATGAGGAACCTCTGTGCAAAATTTCAAGTTTCTAGACCCAGCACTGTAGGCTGTGCGTTGATATGTCCGTCAGTCAGTTTATTCTTTTATATATAGAAGAATAAAAATTTGTGATACAGCTATGAATATAAATCCCATTTACAAATACGCACCTTGTTTCTATCTTTTCACTTGTTATTTTGCGAATCTAGTCGACATTTTTTAAACTTAGTGTTAGTTATGTACCACACTTGATGACAAAAACGAGTAATGGGTTTCACATAATCAAATCATCATATGCATCTCTCTCTCCCTCTCTCTCTCTTTCTCTCTCTCTCTCTCTCTCTCTCTCTCTCTCTCTTTTATTCTTTGTGTCTTATTAAGATACTAGCTTGCGCCCGCGACCTCGTTCGCGGTATAATAATTTTACACCATTACAAACTTTGAATTTCCCATTTCACCCCCTTAGGGGTTGATGTATTAAAAACTGTAAAACACGTGTTTAATCATTTATTTTTTTGGAGTACTTCTATGAAGTTTCAAGTTAATAGGACCAAAAACATTTTTTCTCCTACAAACTTTGAACCCCCTTGAATTTGGAATAATCCCTTTTTAGTGAGTCTTTACATTATAAAATAAAACTACTGACCAAATTTCATATTTATAGATACAGCCATTGAATTTGGAATCCAAATTTAATGCTTCAGCTATTTCGGCTCGGCGATGACGAATCAGTCAGTCATTCAGGACATGTGCCAAAACCCAAACATTTGCACGTGCATATCAGAAACAAAACATTCTTCAAAGTTTAATATACAAACTTTTTTCTTATTTTTTAAGGCCCTTTATTCTCATACCTTACTAGATAATTTTTCAATTTAAACAATATGACTTCGGACGTCCGACATTTTGCTATTTATTTAAAGTATCCTATGATACACGCTTGTGTGAGGCGAATCGATTGACACCTTAGTTGTTAACTTCTCTTGAGTAGGTAGATAAATTTTATTCACAATTT
Organism: Philopedon plagiatum; assembly: GCA_963971165.1. Lineage (NCBI taxonomy): Eukaryota > Metazoa > Arthropoda > Insecta > Coleoptera > Curculionidae > Philopedon > Philopedon plagiatum. Next base: position 33,834,993 of record OZ020197.1, on the reverse strand, counting down.
AAAAATTTTTAAGGTGAAGGTAATAAAATAATAGGTGCCTATGTGTTACGATGAGCCAAAACCTATGAAAAATTGATATAGCTCTGTCATTGTTAGATTGGTTTTGTTCCAAACTGATATAGAAATAAATTACTTTAAACCGCTTTTAATGCAAAACCTGAATTGCTTTACAATTAGACAGTTATTCATCCCAGTGAAGGTGGGCGAAATCGAAATGGAAGGCAGACATTCAGCGGCAAATGTGTGAAGCATAGTAAGTTTTAGTTATTTTATATAGGTACGATAAAACGTATACGATCACACCCAGCTGCAACCGAGGATTCTCAAAAGCTAACACATCCCCAAAAAACAATGAGTCGCTGACAGTTATTTTGGTATAGAAGCACAGGCATATTTAATGGAGGTCTACTAGGTGATATGGAAGTCCGAAGTTCCTTCTTAGTTTGCCCTGAACACCAAAATATTCAGTTCCTAGAATGACAATCATTGAGCGACTTTTTTTGCCGATGCTTTCAATTTTCGCTTGTGCACTTTTTTAAGTACCTGCCCCTGTCATCAAAGCAATGACGTCGTTATGGACCCTTCGAAATAAAATTCTAAATACGCGACTGTACCGAATTATCAGATTTTCTTTCCCTTAGTAACGAAAGATAATGATAATAAAATTATAAGCTTAAAAAAGGTTCCCTTACATAACATACAAAAAAAATCTGATATTTTTCTCTCGTTATCTGTACATGAAGTTTGTCATTTTTCATAATATCTTTTTATGATACCTCACCAAAAAATATTTTTCTGCGGCTGATGGAATGTCTTAGAAACGCATGGCTAATTTCATTTGAAAGTTATTGATTTTAGACAACCGGTAAAAATTTTACACAATGTTTAACTGTTTAACTAAATTATTTACATTTAAATTATATGATGCATCGGTGCAACTGCTAATAAGTTGCCCTAGAGAAAGTACTGGGCAACAGATATTACATTGGATATGTTAATTATGCTCACGTAACGATTAAAAATCATTTTTGAAGGCTCTAAGAACTTCATTAATGTCGAAAAGAGGTAAAAGAAAAAATGCAACATATGACCTTTATCCACCTATATGTTCAATTAATCAAAATAAAAAAAAATTTCTTTCAGGCCGTAGCCGCTTTCTTTGCCTGTTTAGCTGCCACCAACGCAGGTTTCTACGGCCCTTCTGCCAACATCATTCAAGGACCCAGCAGCAAAACTACCTTGGTCGGACCAGGAGGCCAAATCATTCGCGAGGAACAGCCTGGATACATTACTCATGCTGCCCCCGTTGCTACCTATGCTGTCCATGCTCCAGTGGTAGCCCTCACTGCTCCAGTAGCTCTAGGGCACGAGACACATGTATCCCGTTATGGCTCGCACATTACTCACGGTGCACCTGCAGCGTATGCTCTACCTGTACATAATAGACATGCTTATGCTGCACCTGTAGCTTATGCTGCTCATTCTCCAGTTATAGCCCACGGAGTAAATCATCATGGGGTAGCCGATGTTGTCATTGCTGGACCTTCTGGAACTATAGCTACCACCAAGTCCCTGGTATCACCCTACCATGGCCATGAAGTTTATGCTCGTCATTATTAACTGTACGTTTAAATTTAAGGATGTAAATAATTTTTTTTTAATTAGAATTATATAATTTAAGGCAACAAAAACGTGTTAAAGGAGCATTGTAATAAAAATATCACATTGTAAATAAATATCGATTTTATGATATGATTATGCATTTTTTTGGCAAAACAAGAAACAAATTTTAATTAAAATTTCAATAATAATAAAAGGGTGGTTCTTAATCGAAAATACAAATGGATGTGTCTGCTTGAAATGTAGTTAAATAATTTCTATAAAATCGATACAGGCTGGTACAAAACTACTGGGACATAGAGAAACAGTGTAATTTTAACAAGTCCGAAAGTTGATATTAACAGAGATACAGGGTGGAAAAGTGAGAATTTTAATTTCGACCCTCTTTAATATTATACAAAGTTTTTGACTTATGAACTACAGCTGAAACGCCACTTTCTGGGAACACACTGGCGTTATCCTTTTATATACCTACTTTAAAAGATGCAAAAATAAAACAATTACGTAAGGGCCTACCTATCAGTGCGTGCCCATTAAAGGTTTTTGGTGCGAATGCGCAAAAATTTGCATCATTAACAATCCCTCAATGCTCAGTGGCGTTTTCGGATAAATAACGTCGTTTTGCCGCAAACGTTGCACTGTGCTTTGAAAAATATTGCTCTGTGTCTAACGGTGCGATTTATATTCGTAAATGTATAAAATTTTTGTAAGTTGTTTGCTCGTCACTTGCACAGTGACTAAATGTATTTTGGCGTAGTCTGGATTTTTTAATAAGTGCGTTACATTTTTCGTAACCAAGAACAACTGGAGGATCTGTCAATATTCACTCAAAAGATTTTGCTAATGATAAGCAATGAGGGAATTCGGCTGGCCTCTGTTCATCATCAAGGCTGGCCAAAATGATAGTATACCAATCGTTTTCGGATCAAAAATCAGTGATGTCATGGTATCATTTTGGTGTGCCAGTTGAACAACCGGAACCGTTTAATGGTTAGTTGGTTGTTGTTTACAACAGCTGATCGTGTAAATTCGGCGAGAAACCCTTTGTTTACTTATGAAAATGGAAACATTGGCAAATATGAATTTTAAAATAATTCAAATCAGTGTATTTTGACGAAAATATAGATATATGCTTCCAGTTATTTAAAGATATGAAAATGTATTGGTAGAAAGTGTGACAGTTCAATTCTGTTACAGTGTTTTGCCTATTTATACTAATTATTCTTGTCAAAAAGACTTAATACCTTAGTCAACGACTGTGACAGTGCCTTCGTGCATATAATATTCATATATATGCTTTTTAAAACAACCTTTTACTGCCATAACTATGTTCATATGATGAATTCGCCATTAACTATATTACAAGAGCTATACACGTAAATTGGTATTAAATCACAAAATATGGAAAATATTTTAATTACTAGGCCAGATAATCAGTTGAATATTCCAAAAGTGTTAAACCAAACATAAATCAGGACCAATAAATAATACAAACTGACAAGTGACTGACCAATGCATTCGGACGGCGAACGATACGACGTCATGGTATGTCTGACCGCTGTCAAGATTCCTGTCACCAGAACACAGAACCACTAGCCGGTCGAAACCGACCAATAACTTTGCAATTTTTGTATAGAAGAAGACCAAAAAGAATCAAGATTTCATAGTTTTTATGGAAAGTAAGTCAATCAACGCTTACTAAATCTAACTTGCTCGCCACCAAATTGTTGCTAACTTTGATGGAAGCTGCACTTCTAGAGTTGAACTGCAAAATTGTGTCCGCCATTTTTGCAAATTGATTACAAGTTGGATAATAAACGCGTATTTTCACCGGCGGATATATCCAAATCGTTTTCATTGACAGATTAACGAGTTCAAATCGCAGAGAATGTAAAAACGCAATACGTGCAAGGCACTTTTGATTAACATTTTCAAGGGGCAATCTTCCAATTTGCATATGATTTTAAACAATGATATAAAATGTAAATACAAATCGGGGGACATCTTATGCTATAAACTTTTCCGAATTTTTCCGTCGGCCCTTCTCTTCCAGTGCGGTTTCCGCCAGTTTGCAGGCGGCATAAGGGCATCATTTAATACTACTTATTAATTCTTCAGCCATATACCGAGTGATTTGAGCGACTTGAAAATTTTCTAACTTCCAACGCTCACATACGCTTTCATCTTCCAGGAGGCTTTCCGCCGTGAGGTATTTACGATCGTTAGTGGGGATAGAACATTTTTCGGAATAATACACCCATATACCTGGTCGAAGAAATAAAAAGATACGCTACTAACACTCTTAGACTAAAAATCGCTAGCGATATCGGGCAAGTTCGCCTCTGCCTAACTGACTCCTAGTTGTCCAACTTTACAAGATGGTAAACCCCATCGGCCAGATTCTCCAACGCTAGATCGGTCTAATTTGACAACCAAAAGTTTTAAACTGACAACTAAGTTCTACACCATAAATTTTTTTCTAAGTTTTTGGTAAAAATGTAAGGAAAAGAGCAATTTTAGTACGTTTTCCACAACAATAGAACTAAATTCATTGTAGCAATACATTCTAAGATGAAAATCACTTTGGAAACCAAGCAAATTGCTGAAATATTGGAATAACTAATAAGATTTTAATGACGACTTACTGACAATGACGGGACAAAAACTTGTTAAAACTCAACTGATCAACAACTGATCTTAATTTAAACCAGTACTAAATCCTTTAGGCGGCATTATACACGTGGCGTCCACGTTGGCCAACTCATGCAATTTCATTTTGACATGGTTTTTCGGCTTTAAAACTTTTAGCAATTACATTATAAGTAATAAAAAGTATAGGTTCATGTCCTGCAAGCAATTTTCAGTCAATTAGTTAAAGTTTTAGCGTGTATAATGATCTCATTCACAATATTAATATGTTAAAAGATCTATGGTGACATTTTTTCTGTCACTAAAACCTCAATGTTATTTTTACATATTATTGTCCTAAAATAAATCATAAGATATCTTTAAACTTTTATTAATACGCTAAAAAATACCTATAGAATATGAATCTACGTTTAATATTGTCACAATATTCATACAAGAGGAAAATAAAGCAAAAAATTGTACTAAATTGAAATTAAGTTGGCAAATGTGGGCGCCATGCGGAGAATGCCGCCTTACGTGAATCTGAACGTATATATTTATTTTATATAAATTATATCACCGCAAACCATTAAATAAAAAGGTAACGCCACTGGAATCACTCGTATTTGCACAGCTCTCTTGATGCCCTTAAATCAGTAGTTTAAGGCAAATTTTGAACTGTCAAGGGTAATGGCAAAATATTATTATAAAATAACTTATGAGTTTGTCAATAACACTGAAAAAAAATTAAAATTAAAGTTCGTCATAATTGTATTTTTATTTTAAATGAAAAACAAACGTGATACAAAAAGCAAAACTCCACGAAAACCAGATACTTTCGTTTAACTAATTTAATAAGCTAAAATTGCCCTGTCGATGCTGTGAGTAGAAAATTGAATAGAGCAGAGCAGTATCTTTGTAAGAGGATTTTCTTATCGAGAGAGTATAAAACTGTCAATGCCCAAGATTAAATAAAAGCGAACGTTTCAAGTGGCTGAATGGCGCTTTTTCGTCTCCAAACACTCGAAAAAACAAAAAGTAGATCTTTGAACGAATTTTCAGTTCAGTGTGTTACCGCTGCATGAAGAGGCATAGAAAACCGGTTTAGTTCATTATTGGTAGCACTGATTTAAATCAAATCTTTAAGGCAAAAAAATGTTGCAGTTGGAAAACTTCTTAATCAAATAATTAGAATCTTGCCCCGGGATTCACTAAAGTGGTTTAAGAATTGGTCGTGGTGTAAATCTACAGGGTGAGTTTTTAAAGTTTTACCTACACTGAAAAAATGATACTTTGGTTGAAACGCATTTGCATTTTACTCAATGAAACCGCAACTTTGAATGAATGAAAATTCTCTTAAAAAATGTGTTTATTCTCATTAGGAAACCATTATATGATTTTGAATAAATCAAATATGCGTTTGGCCAAAAAGTAACCGTCTGTTTTCAAGATACAAGATTTCTCAATTTTCTTGGCCTAAGAAATCAACAGGCGGCATTAAAAATAATAATTTATTATCTTAATAGTTTAGGTTCTTAATTAAAGAGTACGATTTTTTGAGTACCTTAATTATAATTTACTAATACAGAAATTTAAATGAAATGACTGATTTCTTAATTGTAGTTTCCCTATTTTTTATGTTATTCGTTGAAAATGGTTGGTGGTTTCTTGCTTTAAAAGCATCATGCTTTAAGGCAAATAAAATTCTTTCCAAGCAAAATTGTAAAGTTCATAATAAAAACTAAATTAGATTTAGTGATAGGTCCTCGGTTTCTTCGTTGAATACCTTCTCGGATGTGATTTAAACGATTGGTACTTTGGTTCGAATGTAGACATTTGTAAACGTTTCGCCTTCAGTTGAACGAGTCACCTTCAAGTAGGTTCACCAGAGGACAAAAAATCGAACATAAAGTTCCAGCCCCCTAAAAATTGTAGACTGGTAATCTGATGTATATATAAGAATTTATTATAAATATCTGAAAATGTGATTACTATAACTATTACTTGACAAAAATAACATTATTTTTATGCATTCTTACATCTTTTTTCAAATTATCGATACCAATCTTTAATCTAATGATATCTTCAAAATTCCCAGACGTTAGCGAAGAAATCTGCTCCTCTGTTATATAGACGAGCAGCTTTGGCTCACCTAAGTTTTGTTCTAAAAATATTAATTAGTTGTTACACGATAATTTTATACGAAACACTGTGCAATTTGGCTTAACTTAATATCTGAAGCAAGTAAAATACCTAGGATTTTGATAAAAAAAACTCCGATGTAATAATTAGATCATGACGTAATTAACTAATCAAATAATTTAATTTAATATAATAGCAATTATTTATTACTATTAAGTGATTTTAATTACTTAATTAATTTTTGTTAATTACACTCTCAATTGTGTGCAAACAGACTCTGACGTAGAAAGATTGCTGTCTTTAAAAAAAATCACAGCCTTTATTACAAAAGAGGGAGAGCCTCAAATAAAGATTTATAAACTTAAACTAGGAAATAGTAAGTCTTTTATTTTAAGCACAAGGCGGTTTTTCAAACAAGTAACTGGTTTTAGTTTTAAGGACAACAGAACTTCTTATAAGATAATTATTTTGTCACGACGGACCCTAAAAGACGGGCGCCATTTTTCCAACTCGTGCTTTATACAGGAGAGTGATGGGCGCTTAAACAAAAATATTATACGTACTGCCTAATAAAAACCATAGCAACATTTTTTAGCCAAGTTTTTAATTGTTTGTGTCCTGCGTTCTTAAAAGGACTGAAATAACACAGTAATTGGGTCGATAATTTTTGATTTTACTGTCCGTATACTAATTTTAGCTCCATCACATATAACATGAACTGAAACAATGCAGAAATAAGTACGTACGTACCTTTGAATTTTGCCACTAAGTGACCCAGATTCCTATATTCCAGTAACTAGTGAATTGCCATAATTACCGCTAAGAGCACAACATAGATCTTCCCTCATCAAGGTTTGTTGCTCGATTAAATTTTGATCAGTATGCGCGGCTGTGTTAAAAAAAACCTTCGGGAATTATCCAGAACACAAGTGATACGTAGAGCATAGGGTCTTCAGCCAAATTTGCAGTATCTAGTATAAATATTAAGTCTTTGTAAATAGATCTTTGATACAAGGGTTCATGTGTTAAGAAAAATAAGCTTGTCTTAAAGTAATAGTTATTCAAGAGAATTTGTGAAATACTTCAAGAACCTTCATGTTCTTATGGCAAAAGCAATTCTGTTAATTCAATGTCTTTGTTTTTATTATAAGACTCGATTTGTCAAGATCACTGAATATCTTAAGACAAGTGGAGCTCTTATTTCAGTGTACGGGGCGATATCTCGAAAACGCTTTAAAATATTATCATTAAATTAATAGGGAGATGGGGGGGGGGGCATATTTAAACATGTTTTTGACATTTACTCCCTCTGTTTATTTTCAGGGGTGGGGGCATGGGCGTACCCAGCGAGGGGCAGGGGGGGGGCAAGTGCCCCCCCCCCCCCTAGAAATTTATAAATTATAAAAAAGCACCGCTAAGTGCAGAAAATAAAAAAATCAAAATAAACCACTATGGTTTTACTAAAAAAATTACAAAACCGAAAAATATAGGACACTACTACTAAAATATATTCATATACGTAAGTCACACGCAGCGCACTGCACAGCCTATTAGATTTGCAATTGGCGGAATTAGCCAAGAAATATGATTTTTCTATTACGACCCTGGCCATTTGCACCTGCCGAGTCAGCCGAGTGCACTGCCGAGTGCCGATGCCGTTTGTTATTTCTCGACGAGACCGACTTTTTTTATCCCATCCTAAAACAGGCACTTTTGATTTTAATCACAATTCCTTTCACCACGGCCACTGTAGAACGATCCTTCAGTACTCTTAGAAGAGTGAAGACTTGGTTGAGAAGTACCATGGGAGAGGAAAGGCTAACAGGATTATGTCTGATGAGGGAGGAATCGTGATTTAATTAAATCAAATCGAGAGCAATTTCAAAATAAAGTTTTAAATAAATTTGCGACAAATCCAAGAAAATTGATATTGAAGTAAAAATTAAGCGAGTTATGTCAAAATTTAGTAAGTAAAAAGAGAAATGCAAAATCCATTTTTTTTTTTGGTCAGCCCCCCCCCCCCTATTTCAGATCCTGGGTACGCCCTTGGGTGGGGGTAACTTCGGAATTTGATATGGGATGAAGTACTTTTGTTTATAAATATTGAATCCACGTAAAAAGCTACGTAAGTGCGCAATTTTTTTTATTTGCTTTTTCGGTTACGGAGTTATGGTTAACTAAATTTTAATTGAGTTTAAAAAAGAAATACTTTTTACCAATAAATGAAGTTCACTTATTTCAGAAGTATTACTCGTTTCCATGGAAATGCGTTATTTTTACTAAAGTCAGTTGAGAACTTTGACGTTTTAACGATTATTTCACAGTTATTGCAAGGTCCCCGGATTTGACCCTCCTTGATTTTTTCTTGTGATGTTTTATAATGGACAAAGTGATGGAGACTGCTCTTACAATTTTAGATGATATGAAAGACGGAATCCAATTTGATTGCTTATTAGTAACGGCTGAAATGTTATAGCGGTTACGAAATTTGTTTAGAAAAAAATGAGAAAGCGTTTGGAATGAAATGGTAAATAGTTCTGATCACATCTGCCTTTTACAATTTTGTCTAATTTTTGTTTTTTTGTACTTTGTACAATAAATAACGAAAACAGGATAGCGAGGAAAAAGATAAAATATTCCTGACAGTATGATGAATTATAATAAATACTTTAATATACATAATAAATTGCCACAGTCTACGTATGTAAATACGAAAGTAGACCAGCTGGATTTGGAAAAACCAAGTTTTTCTTGTTCTAAATGGGTATTTGAAAAAAGTGTTTTGGACTACGTAGACCAATAAAAATTCAAAAGTTATGATATAAAGATAAAATATCTTCCTTTTTATTGCCTTTGTCATAAAAGATAATTTGGATAATAAAACTCTTTCTTGAATTTATAAGAAAAGTAAGAGGGAGGATAATCGTAAAAAGTTAATAATTATACAGGTTTCTCCCTAAAACATAGAAAATGTCATCTTAGGGCAAACATTTTAGTGTAAAAAAGTACGAAATCAATACATTTACTGTAAATCTATTAAGCGGTTTTTTTACGTTGTCATTTGTTCCGATAAACTATTTTTTTACTAATAAAGAGGATTTAAGAAATGAAAAAATTAGAAAACCAAAATATAATAGTATTTTTTTTTCTTAATTTAGTTTCAAGTTTTACTCGTATAGTTCAAGAATAGTATATTGCATATCTAGTGGGAAAAGTCTAACGTTCCCGGATGCGTATTGGCATTGTTTACTACAGTGCAGCGCATATACGGCGTTGGAACGCAGTAAAGAATGGCCAAATGTTCGCCGCATGTATCCAGGCAAAGCTTACCGCGGTTCAGCACAAACTGAACGCCCGTTTTCAATTTTGTCGAATTTTAAGCCTAAACATTTTAGTTATTATTCGTCCAACCGATGTAATTTTTTGTGTGTGTATTTCAATTGACTGATTGTGCAATAATATAAACATATTTATTGAAAACGCGAAATGACTAAACAAGCCCATTGATAAAAATCCATTCGCAGCCGATTTGTTGACTTTTCCAATTTTCAACCAGCTAAAATCGATCTGATCTGACGGCGGTTTGTGAAAAAAAAGTGTCACGTGGCATTCAACTCTCGTCAGGCAAAGTGTATGGTTTGTATATCGAAGGTGTTATTTAATAATCTTGCATCTGTATTATAGATAATGACACATACGTTAATGATGATACATCGAGATGGAAGCTATGATGTAACATTAAGCTTTCGATATAAAAACAATATTTGAGGGTGACAAATTTAAATTTAAAAATCTTGTAAAAAATACATTTTAAAAAAAGCTTTTATTATTTAGATGTACTAAAACGAAAAAATAAGTAAGTATAGTTTTTTCATTGTGGTAATGCTGAATGCTATTTCTGAGTGGACGTAGTTAGCGTGGGTGGATCCTAAGAATAGGAGTATCAAAGAATCAAAGTTATCACTGAAACAGATATACTAATATATTATGTTAAATTTACTGTCTTAAAGGCTCGTCGCGCGCGAAAAGTTCATACAGGCATTAATTTGGTTTAGCAGAAATTGTAAATACCTAAGTATGCATTTTTTTCTTTTCTATTTACGCGACAAGCTTTTGAGACAATAAATTCAACATAATATATTATACCTGTTTCAGTGATAACTTTGATACTACTTTTCTTAGGATCCACCCACGCTAACTACGTCCACTCAGAAATAGCATTCAGCATTACCACAATGAAAAAACTATACTGATTTTTTTCGTTTTAGTACATCTAAATAATAAAAGCTTTTTTTAAAAAGTATTTTTTACAAGATTTTTAAATTTAAATTTGTCACCCTCAAATATTGTTTGTATTTTAAATATAAATTTGTCACCCTCGAATACTGTTTTTATGTTTGTATTTTAAATATAAATATGCCACCCTCAAATATTGTTTTTATATCGAAAGCTTAATGTTACATCATAGCTTCCATCTCGATGTATCATCATTAACGTATGTGTCATATCTATAATACAGATGCAAGATTATTAAATAACACCTTCGATATATAAACTATACACTTTGCCTGACGAGAGTTGAATGCCACGTGACACTTTTTTTCACAAACCGCCGTCAGATCAGATCGATTTTAGCTGGTTGAAAATTGGAAAAGTCAACAAATCGGCTGCGAATTGATTTTTATCAATGGGCTTGTTTAGTCATTTCGCGTTTTCAATAAATATGTTTATATTATTGCACAATCAGTCAATGGAAATACACACACAAAAAATTGCATCGGTTGGACGAATAATAACTAAAATGTTTAGGCTTAATATTCGACAAAATTGAAAACGCGCGTTCAGTTTGTGCTGAACCGTGGTAAGCTTTGCCTGGATACATGCGGCGAACATTTGGCCATTCTTTACTGCGTTCCAACGCCGTATATGCGCTGCACTGTGGTAAACAATGCCAATACGCTTCCCGGATGACTGTAAAGATTGCTACTCAAGGCGCCAGCCGAGACCAACAACACAAAGTGGCTTTTCTTCAGGAGTACCACACGTCTCTAACAAAAAGTAGAATACCGACTAGGTTTCAGAAATGGCCCACGCATGCATGGATGGCCATATGGATTATTGAATTTTTATTGGGTTAGGTACCAGAATTTTGGCAGCAGCCGCTGCCTTCTTGGAAGTTGATGGGTTGTAATTTTGAAAACAAAAGGATAAAATCTGAGTGTTAATATTTGATAATGTAAAATAATTCCAAATGTTTAACTATACTTAAAGTTAAAAAAGCAACTGGATTTTAAGTTTGTTGTTGCCTTTGCGACTAACAGTTATTATTCCTTGTGGTTTGTCTTTATCGCCAAATTAGGTAATACCCGTATTGCCAAATTACCTTATTAGATCGCCAATATACGTGACTTGCCTCCACTAATATTAAGATGTAACTAAAATCCTACCATTTAAGTACTGGACTAAGAAGCAAATTATTCGGTTTGTAGATTACATATTAAATTATCACATTATAATATAAAAATTTTAATTCCATAAATTAATTCATATTACAGTGTTAACCCTTTTTTGTCACCAAGATATTTCCCTTTACCCCACAACGCCATAATGTTAATATTGCATACCTACTATTTGTATTTATATTTCATCTTTATTTGTAGTTTTTATTATGCATATTCTGTATTATTAATTATGTTCATTTTTGCAACCTTCTTTTCATCAAGAAAACTGTGTGCCAAGTCCGTTTTAAAACATCAGATATGGCTGCAAAATTCCATGATTATATCGCAAAATGCAAAATGTGATCCATATTTCGTAATACTTGATAGACCAAAACGGAATTTACGGAATACAGACAAAACGAAACTTATTTGTAAAATGGATATACTTAAGATCAGATAAAATACTGCCAATATGCCGGCTGTTATGTCGACCTCCGCTAAAGTGTATCACATACTTTTTCTTTAGTGCCAATACAATCGGGAAAAAGATGCGTCGGTTACATATCTGGCCATAACCGTTTTTGGTGATTACCAAGAGATTATCCCTAAAAATATCTGGTCCTCGAAAATATCTCTTCCATAAAATGTTCAATGTTTTGCCCTTGGCTTACAGATAAACAGATTTAGCTTTTTTTGGGAAGAAAACAACAGTTTGGAAAATGGACGAGCGGTAATTTTATGAAGTAATGCCATTATTGTTATCTTTTACATTCGGTAATTTAGCAGGTTCGTTCTGTATTTTCCGCTAAGATTATAGAATTTATCATACGAATGCCGATGATCGTGATAAAGGAGAAGGGACATCGATAAAGCATAACGAACAAAAAATTATGATAGTAGATATATTCTTTTCTTTTAAATGAACAGATTTTTCGAAATTTTTATTACCAAAATTAAAGCGGAATTATTTTCTCTTTGGCTCGTGGTTGAGACGACATTGTAAAATCTTTTTTGGTTGAGTTTTTGTGCCCACTGTAGTACAAAATATTCACACAGGCCTGTATCCACGTTTTGATTTCAGAGGGGGCCACTAAAGTTTTAGGGGGGGGGGGGGGCAAACTTATTTTAATTTACGTAAATCATTTAAAATCACAATGATTTCATTGATTTTTTAGAGTGGGCAACTTTTTGTTTCAGGCTGGGCATTGCCCACTTTGGCTCCTTCCCTCAGCTACAGGCCTCTATCCACACCAGAAAATATGGACAGTAGACACATCAATAGTTCTAATTACTTAGGCGGGTGACACACTAGAGAAACTAATTTCGTAAATCTCGCATGAAACTTGTTTAATTATCGAATAACCCCTGCAGTGGCGCAGCCAGGAATACGCTCGGGGGGGGGGGGGGGTTGTTGACACAAAATTTTGACAAATATTGCTTTATTTTCGTTAATTTGGGAAATGGGTATTGTATAATCTTTAGGCCTTGGGGGTGGTTTAAACCCCCCCCCCCCGTGGCTGCGCCACTGAACCCCTGTATCTATATACTACGATGCAGACTGACGTTTCTGAAACCGGAGACTAGAAATTGTTTCATATACAAATATCATGAAACACAACGTGCCCTGTTTGTTGAAACTTGTTTCTTAAATTCTTTATTAGGCCGATGAGAAGTAAATGGTGGAAATTTTCCTGGTTCATTCTGTATAACTCTTTAAACCTATCTGGATGTTGTTTTAGTTTAATTCCAACGATAGTTACACTATTTATTTGTTTATTAGGATGCTTTCAAAATCGCCTTTTTTGCTTAATATGATTTTTTTTCGTATCGGCGGCGGTTTTTCCACCACAACAAAATCACATCATCTTAATCGAAAGATATTTTGCTAAACACGGAATGCACAAAGATATAATATCAAATTTAATGTATACGTAACAAGTTTCACTAGTATGCTTTGAACAAGAAATTTTATCATATGTGATCTGTGTTACTTATAAGTTTCACGAAATTAATTGCTCTAGTGAGTCAACCGCCTTAAAGTTGTGCATGTTGTTTAATGTTGTTATGATATTTTTTAGCTTTATAAATAATCTCTGTATCCATGGAATAGACCCTGTTGTTCTAACAGACCTTTATGATTGATATTCCCTTCCCTTCTCTTCAGATACCCACGGTACGTTAGTACTTAGGCTTGAAGTCTACGTGGGATACCTTAGATAGAAAAAATATATGAACGAGGTTCGCAATTCATACATTGCGTATAATTTACATTTTGGACCACAAGCCGATAAAGGACAAAGCAAAAAATACACAGGATGCTATTACATTCTTGCTTATAAAAAGACAAACCGTAGAGGTATTTTAAGTTAGAATAATTCTTTACGTGGTGTCCATAATTTCAAAAATGATAGTTTAATTAATGTTTGATTTTAGCAATTAGTTGACCTTTCCTTAAGCCGCAAAGTTAAATATAGAATTACACAGTGCAACACGAAAAAATATAACCATATACGGACACCACTACGTGATAAAAGACCAACAAAAAAAAGACCAGTGTCACCCAGTTTTGCCCAAAGTCATGCACTTTTTTTTATGGGCCCTCAAAGATTTGGGGCTTCGGTGTCGTTTTTGCAAAAAAGTGATCATTTTCTCCGGCTCATTTCATTCAAACCGTTCGGAATTTAGATTTACTCTCTGAGGCAAAGTTGTAGCTCTTCTCATAAACAACAAAAACTGTGAACATATAAAATAAAAAAAACTTCATCTTCAAGATCAAAATCGCAGAAACCTTTAAAAAATTCGATTTTTGATTACCTTTTTTCCCCTGTTCAGGTCCATAGGTAGCAAACCTTTCAAAATTCAAGGAAACAATCACCTACAAAAATGTACCAAAGATCTCAATAAACAACTTTTTAGAACATATGAACTTCCTAGGAATGATTCTTAACACCGTTTAGGTAGCGCTTAGGTAGCCGCAAAAGGGAAAAATTTCCCGAAATTGTTTTAATTTCATGTGTTTTTTCGTTACTTCAACTATCTATTACACAAATAATTATTTGTGTAATAGATAGCATAGAATCTCAATGTTGAAGTAAAGAAAAAACACATGAAATTAAAAAATTTTCGGGGAATTTTTCCCTTTTGCGGCTACCTAAGCATTCTTTAAACTGTGCCTAAGCGCTACCTAAACGGTGTTAAGAATCATTCCTAGGAAGTTCATATGTTCTAAAAAGTTGTTTATTGAGATCTTAAGTACATTTTTGTAGTTGATTGTTTCCTTGAATTTTGAACTGTTTGCTACCTATGAACCTGAACAGGGGAAAAATGGTAAAAAAAAATCGAATTTGTTAACGTTTTCTGCGATTTTGATCTTGAAGATGAAGTTTTTGTGATTTTATATGTTCACAGTTTTTGTTCTTTATGAGAAGAGCTACAACTTTGCCTCAGAGTGTAAATCAAAATTCCGAACGGTTTTGCAAGAAATGAGCCTGAGAAAATGATCACTTTTTTGCAAAAATGACACCGATGCCCCAAATCTTTGGGGGCCCCTAAAAAAAGTGAATGACTTTGGGCAAAACTGGGAGACACGGGTCTTTTTTTTTTGGTCTTTTATCACGTACTGGTTTCCGTATATGGTTATATTTCCATGACTTAAAAAATTACACACAGTGTTATTTATGGATCGTGTTTTTTAGGCAAACCAAAGTGAATTTTTTTAGCATACTAGTTTGTGACGTCTGTTTTTTGTACGTTATTAACTAAGCAGCACAATTACTCCATACGTGGCTTGCTTTATTATATTTCACCGACCATTTGTATAGTGGCACATGTGGCGCATTAAGAGTAGCTGTAAGTGCTGGAGAAGTATCTCCATGTCAGACCAAAAAATACCCTGTAAAAAAGGTTAATAACTAAAGGATATTTATGATCTATGCGATTATTAACGGGTGGACACGGCGTCCTATTCAGCTGACTTGTTTCTTCCCCGTCAAAAATCATCTGGTTGCAGCTGACTTTCTTAATTTGAGTCGCCAACGACCACGCCTTGGTCCATCTCACATGGGAATTACAAATGAAAACATTGGAAAAGTGGAAGAAATACTATTGCAGGATCGACGAATTCGGATTCGGCAGATAGGGCAAGGGTTGAAGACGAGTACAGAAAGGACCCACGAAATTATATATTCACCTGTAGATGAACAAGTAAAGCGCTGCAGCGCTAACTGCGGCGAGTTGAATGTTATGAAGAATGCCCTGACTTGTGCGAAGATGATTAAGATGCCAGTTGTAATCGCTTAGTAATCTGTGATGAAATCTGGATTTATTAGATCCACATTTCAAACCCAACCCAACCGGATCAAACTATCTGTGAAAAAGAAGAAGAAGAACGCTTGACATAATATCAACAGTTATTAATGTGAAAAGTGTTTTTCATACTTTCAAATAAAATAATATCAGTCAATAAGAGGTGTAATAATATTGTTTAAAATAAATTTTCAAGATAACTGTGGTAATTGCCGTATATTCATGGCCAGAAATCCTGGTATGCAGCAGGAGGCTACTACCATGTCGATTTTTACTGCACAGAAAATGCGCGTAACTTTTCGGCAACGCTTCAGGTACCTTTTGTCCACTATGCAGATCTCTTTTAAATGGAAACAAAGTGGTCGAACGCAATAGGTATAGTAAACATACAGATCAAGATCGAGAAAGAATAGTAACGTCTGCCAACAGAGGAAACGGCTGGGTAGCTTTAGCTGCTCAATTAGGTATAAAATATAAAACTGCTTATACCTGGGTGCACTCTGAGCGAGCTTCGAAGTTGCCAAAAGGGGGAAATAAACCAGAAAAGTTTACCTAGGATGAAGCTGATGCTATGATACAATGGGCGGAGGAGTATTGTGAACTCACTTTGAAGCAGTTAAAAGAAAAGGGATTACAAAACTTTCAAAAAGTCGTTGCTTTGTCCACCATAGGAAATTACCTTGAAAGTCAGATGTTCACGATCAAGCAGGTATGCAGTGCCATACAACGAATTCGGAAGAAAACAAAACAAAACGTGCTGAATATGGTCGCACTCTGAATGGATACATAGAACAGAGAAGGCAGGTCGTCTGGATAGATGAAAGTGACGAAACAAATTTTAATTTATTTTGCCGACGAACAAGGAGTCGTTCTCGTGTTGGTGCTAGAGCGGCGCAGAAGCTTCCAGGTCCCAATGTACATTTAATTGGTGCAATAACCGCTGCAGGAGTTGTATTGATGGAAAGACGAATGGGGTAATTTACTGCTGACCTAGCAGATGGCTCGGCAAGAAGTTGATTGCAACAGTGACAGGACATGGGTAATCAACTAGCAGACCTAGTCATTGTCTGTGGTAATGCACCATTCCATTCGGCATTTGAGGTAGTAATAAATGAAATACCAGCAATATTGCTAAGGTTGGCACCATATTCGCCGATGCTTAACACAATTGAATCAATTTGGTCAAAAATTAAAGCACATGTCAAAAATTATTTTAGAGTTCCCCAAGCTGCAGGCGCAGCAACAGTGGAGCAGAGACTGGCCTATTTAGAACAAATTTTTGATGAGGCAAAAATACTATAGTCGGAGCTGACTGTGCATGTGCGGCTCAACATACAACTGTTCATCATGCTGCTTCTTTAGTAAATGAGGATATGCCAGCAGGGTGCTAAATGTACATGGATTCATTTATCCAATACACTAAGTTCTTAGAAAAATCTAATAAATCGTGTACAATTTTTTTCCATCTACATACCTAGCATTATTTTTTCACTTTTACATAATTTCAACAAATCGAAAATATAACACCCATCATTATATCGTAATGAGTTTTCTACATATTCATACATATTTCGCTTATTTGAGTTATAAGTCATTCTGAATTTCAAATGATGTATTCTTAAATAAAACTAACTAATCAGAATTACGAATGACACATTCTGACATAAAATTGACAAATGTGAAATACAATTAACTATTTCTGAAATACACTCTCTGATTTCCACTTGTAAAAGGTGTAGTCATTAGCAAAAACTCTTTATTTTACATTCTACAGTGGTATCGGACTAAACTAAACAAACACAACAATATTTATCAAATGAATTCTTAATTTTTTAGGATCTACAGAGTCTGTCACAGGTTCTGTAATACTGGAATTAAAACACTCCATACACGCTGCAATGTGTAATGTTGCACGTAACCGCCTTGGTGATATAGATCGCATTACCGACAAGCCCACATACATGGTGATGTGTCTCTGAAACCAACTGTATTGCAAATTGTTAGACAAAAAATTGCACCGTGTGTGGAACCTTTTATATACGGATTTTGTTGATTGTTTGAATCAAGTGAAATTATACATTTTAAACTTAAATTGGGTCATTTTAATGGCATACTAGATAGCTGACATTCGCTCTTTGCTAGCTAGCGAAAACCAGTGATAGTCCGATTTAAATGACAGCTTAATGATATTAGATATTTAATAAAAAAACAGCCTAATTGCGTATAATTTTTATTGTAAAAAATCAATGAATTCTACTTTTTTAATAGTCACTTTCGTTTCCGCTTTTTTTCTGTTTTTAATATCCGTTTCCGTTCCTGTTTTCGTTACAACACTTCTGTTACATCATTTATCTTAATATATTATATCTTAGTGACGCTTTGTTCCTTTGATTTGGTCACATTTAATCTTTTTCCGAAATAAAATGTCGACGCCACTGGATGTTGATTTCGTCGCTTTGATTTGTTATCATCGTAGCGCATGATACGCGCTCTTGTTTTTTTTGCGATAACTCGGACCCAAAAGGGCATTTATTTATTCGAATTTTCCTTTCAAAGCCATTCCGGCGCGTCGACTATAGATGGAAGATTGTATCGTCATTTTCATAGCCATATTTTGATAAAACAATGAATTTCAAAAGAATGAAGGCATGCGGTGCAGAGAAAAATCTCTGGTTAGTTTACAGATTGGCAATATAGCAAAACGTGAACACGTATCTAAATATTTTGAAATAAATTACCAAGTATTCCATAGAAAGGTCAGAAAAGATTTTCTGTAATTTTTTACTTTTTAATCATAAAAGCTCTATCAAACAAAATTTTGTAAATCTGTAATTTTATTAAAAGAATATTTAACAAAACGGAGCCGAAAACATGCGTGCACTTATGTTTTACACATAAATAGAATTAGGGACGATAGATTAGAATTAAGGACGAGATACCATTATTTAGATTTTACTCTATAGTCCCCCACCTACGTCTTTATAATATCTGTTGCCCGGCTTTCAGTTATGTGGTATATTTGCAGACTGATAAACCATGCTAAAATAATAATTTAATTACTGTTAGTTAATATCTGAAATCCTAAATACCTCAGGCTAAAACATAGGCCCTATGGCTAAGGATGATATCTTTCGTCATAATAAATTTTCAGTAATTTATTTTCATTGCTTGATGACGAAATTTAATGTAAGAGTAACAACTCTTTCTCACCAGAATACGTGCCGTCGCGTCGTCTCGTTCATTCATTTAAAAATTTGTCAAGGTGTAATGTTTTGTGTGTAACGTTTCAGGCAAGTCAGAATATACGTATGTAGGGTAATACAGACGGCCCAGACAGTTATAACAATGGCGCGTGGAGACGGAGTTGTAGCTCTTTTTCTTTGTCCTATACACGTACAATGTGTGAAACAAACAAAATGCTAGTTGTGAATGAACTGCTCCGTCCCTTCTTGCTGAAGGTCAAACCCGGTGTGCCTCGACTAAGTTTAATTTAATATCCTTTAAATTAATTATTTAGTACTTTCAATGTATCATTATATATGAAAGATGATACATTGAAAATAATTCATTTGAAGGAAATTAAATCAAAACTATGAACGATATTCTTGTTGTCTTCACACACCGAATCAATATAAACTATTGCAAATTAAGTTCACTTAAAAACTACAATCACAGAAAAGCCCTTATTAAACATCCTTCCTGTCTTAGAAGACCACCGAAATACCTTTCAACACCAAAATTTCCTCGGGCGATTAAATAGACTAACGGAGTCGTCTGCTGATGTAGTTTCCGCTGGTTTCCAAGTACATAATTCCAAGTACATGATTTACTGTTGTTCGGCATGACCGTCCCACAAGAGGTGGCGGTGTGTGTCTTTATATACGTAATAATTTTTTATTCAGCGTTATTAAACTTCCCGTAGATTTCTTCGTGTCAACACAGGAGATTCTCGTAGTAAAGGTCTGTCTTTCTAAAAAAACTAACCCAGTAGCACTAGCGAATTTTTATCATCCACCAAGTAATGATTATAATGCTGTATCAAGTGTTTTTGATTCTATTTTTTTTTAAATAATATTAACCAAAATAGTTTTATATTGCTAGGCGACTTAAATGTTAATATGTTGACCGATACACCTATGTTGCGTTTCTTGAATAGTCTGTCGCAGGGAATAGTTCCGATAATGTGGAGCTATGCTTTAGTTAAACCCATTCCCAAGAAACTCAAGAATCAGATAAATTCTGTGGATAAATTAAGACCGATCAGCCTGTTGTCTGTTCCTCTCAGGATTGCTGAATCTGTCTTGTATGATCAGACTCTCGCGTTCCTTGAAAAAAACAAATAATCTCTGATGTTCAGTCTGCCTACCGAAAGGGGTACGGTACCAGTTCTACACTTTGTTGTGCGATCGATGATTGTTTAAGGACAATTGACTCTGGACGCGTAACGTCTTTAATTCGATTGGATCTCCGATGGCCGAGTTGGTACGTCGCCAGCTTTGCAATCGAGAGACGCGGGTTCGAATCCCGCTTCGACCATGGATATTTTGTGATTGTTAACTGTTGGAAGGTGGTAGAGGAATTCTTCCTCGACCGAGGTAGTACCACCCCACACATCCTCTTAAAGAGCTGGTGAAATCCCTACGGATGTTTCCAGCTCTGGATGTGTGAGTCGACCCCCCCAGTACACCCACGGTACATAGTACTTAGACTTCGGTCTTCGTGGGCTGTCAGAAGATAAAAAAGAACTTCTCAACATGTCTAAGGCATTTGACCCTTTGAATTTTGATTGCCTTTTGGCTAAGCTGTACTACTATGGATTTAGAGGTGTAATTCACGACTGGATTCGGAGTTATCTAACTCACAGATCTCAGAGAACAATTATTGAGGCTCCTCGGTCGATTTTGTCCTTCTCTTTTAGGTCTCTGAGTTCTGGCGTCCCTCAGGGGTCGATCCTCGGTCCCCTGATCTTTTTGCTCGGCATAGCGGATCTTTGTAATGTTGTGAGGTTTCACAGCCTACTTTGTATGCTAATGATATTCAATTGCTACTTGAGTTTGATGTGGGTGATAAGCAGGACGAGTGCAACAAGATTAATAGTGATCTAGAACAAATTAGGATGTGGGCAGATAAAAATAGTCTTCTTTTGAATCTTCAAACTGTGAACATAATATTAGTTGGTACTATTAAGAATAAAAAAAATATTGGCTCACTTGAAATCAAAATAGATCAACAGCTCATTGTGGAAACCAACTGTTTTAAAAATCTGGGCCTTTATATGGATGATCAATTAAAATTTAACAGCCATGTCAATCAAATCTGCAAAAAGATCTATCTGTCTTAAAAAACTTTTTCCATGTAAAAGATTGCTAGACACGAACATAAGGAAAACTTTAGCTGTATCCCTTGTCTTGTCTGATTTCAACTATATGGATGTCGTATATGGCCCTTGCTTAACTGTCGAAAATAAGAATCGCCTTCAAAAAATGCAAAACCAAGCTGTCCGTGAATGCGTCGTAGATGTTACACGCTTCTCACATATCACTCCTTTCATCCGTGATCTAAATATGTTAAAGCTCATAGAAAGTAGATTTCTACACTTTCTAAGCAAATTGTCGCTAACAAATGACCTAAATATCTATACAACAAATTAACTCGAAGAGGGATTCGATAGGGACCTGAGAGACGTACTGAGAAGATCTGAGGTGCCTAAGTATCGCACCAGCTCTTTTAGTTCCAGCTTCTCGTATCTTGCACCACTTATAGTCAGCAGCCTTCTTGCTAAATACTATCCTGACTCGCGCGCTAATCTCAAAAATAAAATAAGTCGTGCAATGTCTCTTTTCGCCAGGGGCATCAATTTAGGGCTTTTTTGGTACTTTTTTTCTTTAAATATCTAATTTGGTTTAGAGTCAGCTTAGTGTATTTAAACTCTTAATTGTAAAATTCCACCGGTATTAGGAATAGTGAATTTGGCGGTGTATTTATTATAATTCAATCCTCAATCAAAAGTCTCTTACAATGCGAGTAGGACTTTATTTCGCATTCCAGTGATACCGTATTTCTACTCTAAATTTCATGCACACACCGAAACTTACAACTGTTTATACTCAGTTTACTCAACGAACACCTGGGAGGAATCGACAGGCTATGTCTATAGTTTAGTATCTAGGTTCATCTAGCAGCACAATGTAACAATAGCCTTTTTGTCGCGAGAACAGTTTATAGTGACCGAACATATACCGATTTATAATGGATCTCTACAAAGTCATATCGATCCCCACCATGTTTTGGTTACACCGAATTCTGTCGCGGAAAGGCACCAGATGATGGAAATTGTGAGTTAAGGTAAAGTAAACAAATGTAGCATTCTGTATTTCCCTTATTATGAGTATTTTAGTTTGTCTTACTAATTTTTTCTCTGTGATGGTTCTGTTTCCTTTTTTGACAGAATTGAAGGACAATTTATTTTAATAGACCAAACACAAGTTTTTTTTAAATGACGATAAAACTTGTTTCCGTTTATAACTTGTTCTACGGATTATCAGAATCGGAGTTTATGTACTGGGATTAAATTTTGCATAGAAAATAAATTTCCCGGAAGTTAGTTTTGCTGGAAAAGTTTCATCAGTCTTATCATTTATTTGAAATCCAGAGAGAATCATGGCTAGACTCATACAATGAAGTAGCTCTTTTTGTCAGCTTTATCGTGTTAAAAAATTCCTTCGTAAAATTAGTGGAAATTACTTGCCGAACTGATACATATCACTTAATAATATCGACGGGTAATCACCCAATTCTACCAGAACAAGCAGTACTTATTTTTTGTGATACATGTCTAAACAGGATACTGCAAATGCCATAACCGATAGATTTTATGTAGTACCATCTATTGTAATGATAATTGTAAATGCTTTGCTATACCTATATTCGTTTCCATTTTTTGTATGCTCATTTATTATTTAAAGGAAAAACAAAAGTTTTAACACAGAAACACAAAATTACCACAAACATTACGACATCGAATCAAGGATAACCTCGATGACCTGCTTCAGAGGAGGTTATGATGATTTATGTTAATTGTCAAAAACAGTGACGTCACTGGTTGCGCCACGATGCCCTCTGATAATTCTTCTCACGACAATCAGCTAAAATGGGGAAACCAACATAACCTATACACAGTTTATGTCGCCGCAAAACGCCTATTATCTTAAATTCAAAAGTATTAAAATCGAGTGAGTAAGGTTGTCAACCATATTTTATTAAAAAAATATGCACTAGGATATAAAATCTTTTTTCTACAAACGTGTTAAAAATGCTTCGCTCATTCTGCAAACTTTCAAATTCGTGCCGTAAAATTATACTTTTAACACTTATATCATAAATAACTATTTTTCTACAAACGTGTTAAAAATGCATTTTTTAACACGCCGCAGACGCCTTAAAAATGTTACTTTATGGCACTAGTGTTAAAAGTACTTTATAGCACTAGTATTAAAAGTACTACTATGGCAACTACGACGCCAACAATAGTTGTTAGATTTTTTGACAAATGTCAACTTCATAATTTTATATTATATCTACGATGCTACTTAAAACTATTTGTTTCGAATATGTTAAACTTTCTAAAAATTGTAATTGTATTTTTGTTTTTTATTGTCGTTTGTAGAAAAAATTTTGTATGATATTTGTGTTAAAAGTACTTTTAAGGCACTCATTTGAATTGCAGAATTCGCTTCGCTCATTCTGCAAACTTTCAAATTCGTGCCGTAAAATTATACTTTTAACACTTATATCATAAATAACTATTTTCTACAAACGTGTTAAAAATGCATTTTTTAACACGCCGCAGAAGCCTTAAAAATGTTACTTTATGGCACTAGTGTTAAAAGTACTTTATAGCACTAGTGTTAAAAGTACTACTATGGCAACTACGACGCCAACAATGGTTGTTAGATTTTTTGACAAATGCCAACTTCATAATTTTATATTATATCTACGATGCTACTTAAAACTATGTGTTTCGAATATGTTAAACTTTCTAAAAATTGTAATTGTATTTTTGTTTTTTATTGTCGTTTGTAGAAAAAATTTTGTATGATATTTGTGTTAAAAGAACTTTTAAGGCACTCATTTGAATTGCAGAATTCGCTTCGCTCATTCAAACTTTCAAATTCGTGCCGTAAAATTATACTTTTAACACTTATATCATAAATAACTATTACTTGTCATAATAATCAAGTAAGTTCTTTATAGAAATAGCAAAAAATTAAAAATACACTTAACATCAGGGCGCTGCTGAATCCTTCTGACTTCATTTTCAGCTGTCAGCGTTGCGTGTGATGTGCGGCTCTGATTGGTTTTTCCTTGATAAACTCTAGCCCAAAAACATTCATTCCAATTTTCTTTTCAAATCCATTTAAGCGCGACGAGAGATTGTTTCGTCATTTTAGTACTCGTATTTTAACCAACAATCGTATTTAAAAATGGAAGCAGGATGCTGTGTGGAGCCTTTCTTTTGGTTGACAACATTTTAATAAACAATTTTTGGAATATAAGTAAAGTCTACGATTTAAGTGAAGTAGGTACATTTATAACTAAAAGCTAATTATTACATTTACTTTAATTAAAGTGACCAAGTTTCCACCAACTAGAAATTAGGGAATATGCATATCATTTATAAACGAAAAAAAATCTATTACGCGTTTTCGACCAAATTTTCAAACTTGTAAAACGCGATGCTAATGGTTGTGACGTCACACGACATGTAAATAAAAGTGTTATTATGGCTGGTGTACTGTAAATTCGAGTGTTAATTAATTTTTTTGATTAATTCCCGAAGATTGGGAACTTTCATTACACTGCTCAAAATTTTTAATCAATGAAATGACAACAAGGAAAATAAGAAAAATGTGCGGGCTAACAGACCTATTCGATTTTTTTCATTGCCGACAGTAATTCATTTACGGTGACTGCTTATTTTTCTACAAATCCTGACTTTCCACACACCTGCAGAAATTAAAGGAATAAAAGCTTAAATGTATTTGTTTAAGATATGCTAATAACCTCCAAATATTGTTTTTCTTATTATTTATCTTACGCTATACCTTGACAGTGGTAAACCGTAACCTCATTTGTTTTCAAACTTTTGTAAGGAGTTATTATATCATAAAAATAATTAAATGGATTTGGCGATACTAACATTTAATAATATTTACATATGTAAAATTTGTATTTGACTTTGCTCTACTTTCTTCTGACTTCGGCTGTTCTTCGTACTTAAAAAAAGAGTTTGGTCGGGGCACTTGCATAGTATTTTCACATATTGGTACAATATAATAAGTACAGGGTGGTTTTTAAGAAAATTCATTGTTTAATAAAAATACTTACACACAAATTACATTATAATCTTAAAGTGAACTCTATGCAAACAAGAAATATTTTTTATTTAAAAGACAGATGAACGATTTAGGTAGGTTAGTTATAGGCAACTGAAGTCGTGTTCCGTATTCCTTGACAGGCACGTGATTAATTGTTCAGATAATAATTCTCTTACTAGAATTATTACATATAATTAATTATGTTACTAGAATTATCATATCTGGTGAATATTCTGGTATTTTATCCCCTTTCGAGAGAGGGGGCTCGGCAAATGCCACTAAAGCCGGCTAATCGGTAAAAAATCGACGTCTCATTATACGCAAGTAAACGTCAATTGTGTGGAACGCATTAATATGAGCGGTTGAAAAAATCAATAAAAAATAATTAACTGTCACCTATAACTAAGCAAATCAGAGACGGATCGGCATTTTCGTCATAAATTTCCAACGAGCTAAGAGACGACAGGAGGAATCGTAAGAGAGTAAGGGGTTACTATAGCGATAGACGGAACATCCACCTAAAGACCCCACTTTTGAGACAGAGTTCTGTTAAATCAGCTTAAAGCATGCGCCATTTGACTGCGCATTCTTGTAGAGGGCATGTTAATAATGAAGGAAGAAATTCAATTATCCAAGAATTTCATATTTCCTATTTTTAAACAAATGAAAGTGTTTTTATCGAAAAAAAAAAAACGAGTTTGATGGGATCAAAAAAGTTTGATATATAAGTTTTAGGTATTAAAAATATCTTCAATATCTTCAACAATGTATGTTGAGATTGGTTTATTTTTTGCATTGAAAATCGAAAACTATTTAAAAACGCATTTTTTAAAATAATTTGTAACTTTTATACAATGCAACGTATACGACTTTAAAACTTTTTGAGGAAATATATCTTGGCACACTAAGAAAATATGCCAAATTTCCGAGAACACTATTAAAAGTTTTTGTACAAATTAAAATTTTTATAAAAACATAAATGTCATTTAAGCGGTCATGCTGCTTAACGAGAGATGGTACAGCATTGTATCGATATTTTTACTTGTAAAGAGTAGTATTACCACGTAACACTAAAAACTACATCTAAGTATATTTGGTAGATGTCCAAATATTTGGCACTCTTTTTTTAAATGCCAAGACTCATTTTCTTAGAAAATAGTCGTAAATTGAATTTTACAAAAACTATTTTAAAAAAGGGAATACTTGGGTTCTTTCATTCGTTATAAACACGTTCTTTTGCTGTGATTCTTGCTTATTTAACTGGACTAATATCTATTTCTATCTACACCCAGAGCAGATCACATTTAACCACAGTAAAAATCAGTCTTATATTCAATATGGTCTGTTCTTCTTTAGTCACGCCTGGGTGTAATATATATATATATATATATATATATATATATATATATATATATATATATATATATATATATATATATATATATATATATATATATATATATATATATATATATATATATATATACATATATATATATATATATATATATATATATATATATATATATATGTATATATATATATATATTTGCTAAAGGTATTTAGCTCTCTGGATGCAACATACGTATGTCTCAAGGAAATAAGTATTATAAAAATTTAAAAAACTGTAAAACTCTTGTTTTCAAAATTCTATCAAAATATTTAGCTTACTTCGATATAGTTTATGAACACAATATTATAATTCATTTAATTTTGAAGAACTTCTGGAGAACTGCCTCCAAAGACCTTAAAGTTTTCAAGGTCTTTTTACCAAACAATGTGAAAGAAAAATTTTTTTTGAAAATGTCCCGAAAGATAGGGTCGAAATGTCAATAGACTTTTAATAACAAAATGTTTTTACTATGAACCTATCACCAGAAACAAACAATAATTTTGTTGTTAAAAATTTTATCACCCTATTTTCCGCAGATTATTTGGTAATATATACAAGAAAAACCGATTCTAACATCACTATCTTATTATCTGATTTGTACAAAAATCATTAAAAATAGAAAATATATAAGTACATAGTAATAACAAAAAAAAAGCAATTTCTATACAAGACGAAAACGTCGGATTATTCCATTATCTTACAAAAATAAATCTAACGCAATATTTAAATTTCTTACACACGGAAGAAAAACTAGTGCTACTACTTGTACTCCTTGCATAAATTATTAAAGCTTTGTTTAAATATTATCATTCACAAAAATATAGGGTAGGACAGGAATCACTTTAATATAAATACATGCAAAAAATGCAAAAGTGTATCAGTTACTTGTTCACGTTTAACAATATAAAATCAACATGAACTCCGTTGTAAGTATTCATATTTTTTGGTTATTTTGACTTTTTAAAATATATTCAGGTCTGAGGGGATTTTTGTCGTCGGGTAATGATATTTCAAAATTATTACTGTTAGTTACTATTTTCTTCTTCAATCGCACATTCCAAAGTAAAAAGGATTTATAACTTTTCTATGCAAAAATGAAATACAAATACAATAAAAGTTATACCTGCCTACTAACTATTAAGTTTTAACTTTCAAACCAATGTAACCTGTAATGGAAAAAATGAAAAATAAGACAACCAAGTAAAAATTAGTTTTTGGAATACGTTTTCAAATATCAAAAAAAAAAAGATTTAAAGAAGAAAATCGATTTGTTTTTAAAATGGGTTTCAGTAAAAAAATCTACAAAAGTCATAGCAAAATAAAGTTATAACAATTAAGTTATCTAATGTCAAAGAGCCAAAGTAAACCAAAACTGTATACAACAGGGAAGAAGAAATTGTAAAGCTAGATTAAAAGTGTTTTTTTTTTAATAGAGCCCTGTATATCCTATATACTTAAGTATTTTAAGCTAAAGTTGAAAGATAATTATTAAGTAGTATAAGTATATTTTTTCGAATTTCGTATCGTTCGACTATTTGATGTCTGTTTTTAAATAATTTTTTACAAATTAATATCGTGGGTAATTTAACTTTAACACATTCAAAATTTAATAAAGCTACACTTTTTTATGATCATACATATGTATATGACAACATGATTTGTATATTTTTCTTTTTTTAGTTATTTGTTGCCTTCTTTGCCGTCTTGGCCGCCGCCAATGCAGGTGTCGTAGTTGGTCCCTCTGCTAGAATTATCCAAGGACCCAGCTCTAGAACTACCGTGGTTGGCCCTGATGGAAGTGCTATCTCTGCTGTCGCTCCTGGCGGCCAGATCGTACACGAAGAAAGCGTTGGAGTTGTAGCACACACCGCTCCAGTTGTAGCAGCTGCACCAGTCGTAGCTTACTCTTCTCCTGCTGTTGCTTACTCCGCCCACTCTGTAGTGGCTCCCGCTCCAGTAATATCTGCCTATTCTGCCCCCTATTCTGGTGTTGTGGCCAGTTCATTAGCTAATACCGTTGTTGCTGGACCGTCTGGAACAATCGCAGTTGGCAGAACTCTTGGTGCACCTGTTGTTGCTTCCTGGTAGATTTTATGCTGTTTTTGTGATGTGATTTTAGATTTAAATAAAAAACTCAATATTTTATTCTGTAGAATTTTTGATCTCATCTATTCCTGACCAAAATTCCCACCAAAAAAAAAACAGACATGATTATTGTCGTAATATTAATTCCGTAGGCACTGCGACCTTAGCTCTTCTTTAATTGCCGACTTTTTACGTATTTTAAAAATACCTCTTGAAGTCGGAAAGGTAAATCACGAGTCTAGTGCAAATACGTATACAGAAATCTTAAACTAAAAATGTCGACGCTGTATTCAAAAATTTGTCAAAAAGTTCAGATGTCGTCAACAGGAAATATGATTTCTT
Organism: Philopedon plagiatum; assembly: GCA_963971165.1. Classification (NCBI taxonomy): domain Eukaryota; kingdom Metazoa; phylum Arthropoda; class Insecta; order Coleoptera; family Curculionidae; genus Philopedon; species Philopedon plagiatum. Next base: position 33,805,660 of record OZ020197.1, on the reverse strand, counting down.
ATAGAATATTTTAGAATTCAAAAATTAATTCCCTAGTTTCATATAAATGTATAAATGTACTTATTATAATTATTGTTATCAATTATGTCAATATTGTCTCACCAATTCATTACGATTTAGGACTAGAATCTGAAAATTTCGTCTGATGCTTCATCCTAAGACACGTGCTTCCAGAAACTATAAAGAATGTACTAGACAAATTCTCTTATGGACCGATAGCGGGTCTTCCTTGAGACATTTGGGTGCGTTTACTGGTTTATAGTTTAAGATTTTGTTTGTATATAAAAATATAAAAAGGCTTCAACGTCCGTCACAGTAATAAACTAAAAAGACAGTAAGTTATGTTTTTGCACCAAAGTACGGGAGGTCCAAGATCTAATGGACAACCCCGGGCTGGCAGACAGTAAGCTTTCACCCTTGTTGGGGTCATCAGACTGACGTAGCCTTTAAGCAGCTTCCCCAATAGCAACTTCGCCCATTCAAATATATCGTTTTGAAAAACGACGGTACAGAACACACGAGAGCGCCATCTATAGGAAACCACTTCAATGCAAGAACAGATCTCACTCGAGTGAAGCAGCTACCGATCTATAGGTAGCTAGTAAACACAATGCGGGAGTTTGACACCCGGTATCGGAATCGATTTTTGGGCATCACTCCCAGATCTCCACAGATTTGTGGTTTACACTAGGGATCGCACACACAATCTCACCGGGAAGCAGTGCAACCCCGCGTACAAATGCCAAGCACTATAGAAAATATAAAAAGTTTTCAACGTCCCTCGTAGTAATAAACTAAAAAGAAAAATAATAGCTATTCGGAGTAAAAGACAGTAAGTTATGTTTTTGCATCAAAGTATGGGGAGTCCAAGATCTAATGGACAACCCCGGGGTGTCAGACAGTAAGCTTTCTCACTTGTTGGGGATCATCAGACTAACGTAGCCTTTAGGCAGCTTTACTCGAGTGAGATCTGTTATTGCATTGAAGTGGTTTCCGATAGATGGCGCTCTCGTGTGTTCTTTACCGTCGTATTTCAAAACGATATACTTGAATAGGCGAAGCTGCTATTGGGGAAGCTGCCTAAAGGCTACGTCAGTCAGATGATTCCCAACAAGGGTGAAAGCTTACTGTCTACTAGCCCGGGGTATGTCCGTTACATCTTGGACTCCCCGTACTTTGATGCAAAAACATAACTTACTGTCTTTCAGTCCGAATAGCTATTATTGTTCTTTTTAGGTTATATATTATATATATATATATATATATAAACTGCTGGCCAATTCAAGCGGGACAAACTAAATTTTTGATAAAATTTAGAGTGGAATATTTTCGAAACGAAAAAAGATTTTGATTTAACTTTTTCAGTATGTAATTGAATAGTTCTTCTAGTTTTTATACTTCAAGGCACTATTGCTAGCAGTCGCTGCAACTCTATTTTACAGGGTGTTAAGTGAAACCCTGACTTTTTTGGAAAAGTTTTCCAGTTCCGAGAATCTAGGAAGAATTTTTTTTGAATTTTCTTTTCATACTAAAATGATCCATGGTCAAATACAAAAAAACAATTTCTCCGGATTTTCTCTATTTTCATTTGTTTTCCGTATACAGGAGTTAGTCGAAATTATCGACTTCTTCTTACAAAGGAACCCCTAATTTGGCCGTTTATTCACAAAAAGCGAAAGACCAAGTAAATTTGTAGTTTGAAGTAGTCCAGCTAACAAAATTAATACAAATTTTTGTACAGGGTGTAGCAAGTTTGGATCACGGGCTAGTAAATTATTATTTTTTAATTTCTACTACTTTTTCCTAAGTTAACTATTAATTATCACGTGCTACGTTAAAGGGTTAAAATTTGTTAGGTCCGATAACAGTACTGGATAGAAAGATCCTTTTTGCCCAAACGGGTTTTTCATTTTTTGTCTAGTCCCATTTTTAGTGATTAAACGGCTCGCATTTTGAACCTAACTTTTTGCAATTGCATCCATGAACGATTGAAGTGAGAGTGCTTTTTTGGTGGTACATAATGAATGTTTTAACCAACCAAAAAACATGTAGTGGCCAGACAGCTAATGATGCTTATTCGAAGAATTTTGTAGCATTATACAGGGTTGCAAAAAATATACCACCTATACTTTGCAGGTGGATTTCTGTTAATTTAGCGGCGTTTCTATTTCTTAGTCAAAAGATCTAGTAGGCCAAAAAATAAAACATTTTCTTTGCTATTGACAGTTACCAAGGCAACAAAGTATTCTTCTTTGAATTGGTGCGTTATTATCCTTTATAATGGCTCGATTAAGTGCAAAAGAACAAGCTAATTGTTTGCGTTTACTACAAGATGGGGTAAAAATTAGTATTATTGCGGATATGTACGGGGTTGGGCGAAGTACAATATCTCGACTGCGTCAACGCTTCCACGAAACGGGAAGTGCAAACTATCGTTATGGGGGAGGTCGCCAAAAGAAAGTCGGCATTGCAGATGAAAGATGGTTGGTTAGAGAGGCTCGTCGAAGGCGAAAAATTTCATCAGAGAAAATTAACCAGGAGTTCAGAGCAAGAACACACATTCGTGTGAGCAATAGGACCATTAGAAGAACTTTAAACAATAATAACTTAAGGTGAGTTACTTCAAATGAGATCTTATTTTTTGTACCAATATTTTTAGTGTTTCATTTTAGTAAGTCGGCTATTATAATATCGACGTCAGCTGAGGCGTGAATCTTGGATTTTGCGCACCGATATTATAAATGTAAACTTGAACTAAGTTGTTCATAAATTAAAGTTTTGATAGGCGACCCTAAACACATTATTTGTGCTTGCAGCGTAATGTTCCTTAGTTCTTCCCTAGAACTAACGTTATGAAAATTGACCTAATTTTGCATTTTAGTATAATAAAAGCTACTGTTGGCTTATTTATTGGTTCATTCCCTACACCTATACTACAGATTTTTAAGCCAAAATTTTAATTTTAGAGCTCGGCGACGTGCTAAATGTGTGCGACTTCTACCACAGCATAGGCGAAGACGTCTCCAGTGGGCATATGAACATCGCAATTGGCCATTAGATAACTGGGAAAACTGCATGTTTGTAGACGAGTCAAGATTTAATTTAATTCACTCTGACGGCAGAATATTAGTTTGGCGTGAACGTGGCGAACGGTATATGGAGGAGAATATGGCTCCTCAGGAACCTTTTGGTGGTGGAGGCGTTACTGTTTGGGGTGGTGTAATGTTTAATGGCAAAACGGAACTTTTTTTAACATTGGAGCCCATTAACGGTCAGGTATATAGGGACGAAATTTTAAGCAATATCGTTCTACCATTTGCAAACAATTTTGGGAACGATTTTGTGCTAATTGACGATAACGCCAGACCTCATAGAGCACGCATTGTGCAAGAGTTTTTGGAAGCTAATAATATTACCAGGATGGTCTGCAAAATCACCAGACATGAATATTATCGAACACGTCTGGTCTAAATTGAAATTATTGGTAAGTTCTAGGGAAGATCCTCCTCAGACTCTAGAACAACTTGCAGACGCCATTGTTCAGGAGTGGGAAAATATTCAGCAAGAATTTGTCAATAATTTGGTAATAAGCATGCCTCGAAGATGCCAAGAGATAATAAATGTAAGGGGAGGTCCTACTAGGTATTAAGATTTGTTTTGTTTTCGTTAGTTGCAAGTTTTTATAATACCTTCAAGTAAAAAAAATGTTCTATAATTTAAAACGTTTTCTGTTTACCTATAAAAGTAACAACCAAAATTTACATTTTGGATCTCCTAAAGTAATGCCGGGAAAAATAACTACTAAATTTGAAAATTACGTATCTTTTCGAGTACTTTCAAAAGTAATTAAATCTTCTGAAATTTCTATACCTTCTAAAAACTACGCTATACAGAATTTTATAACTTGTTCAGTTGAATTCACTATCCATCTCCAATTTTTGACGAGAAAAATGTACTCCGTGACTATTAATTTAAGACACTTCTTATTAATTAAAATTTCTCAATGCCATGTACTGACTTTTTAGAGCAGTGGTAAAATATTTTTCTTTTATAATGAATAATCGAAGTTTACGAAAATCCAAAGATATCGAGAAACACGTGGCTTCTATTATAAGTAGTAACTTCTGCACAATCCTGTATAATGTGAAAAAGTTCCGAATGAATATTATTCTTTTTATCTGTATCGTTACTAGATTTTATTAATAATAAGTAGGACATTTTCTTTAATAATTATTAATATAGCAAAAAGGAACTTTATGAATACCTAAAGGACTCTAAAATCACATGATTTTCATATAAAATGTAGGTGATATGTTTTGGGCAAACGCGGACAAAAGCAGCGAATAAGCATCTTTAGCTCTATGGCCACGACACTTTTTTATTGGTTGGTTAAACCAATAAACGATGTCCACTTCAATAGTTCATGAATGCAATCGCAAAAAGTTAAGTTTTAAACGCAAGCCATTTGTATCACTAAAAATGGGACCAGACAAAAAAATTCAAAAACAGTTTCGGCAAAAAGTTCCAAGAAAATTGGGACTATATTCAATTAATTTGAAAATCACATGACTTCCATATAAAGTATAGGTGGTATATTTTTTGCAACCCTGTATAATGCTACAAAATTCTTCGAATAAGCATCATTAGCTGTTTGGCCACTACATGTTTTTTGGTTGGATAAAACATTCATTATGTACCACCAAAAAAGCACTCTCACTTCAATCGTTCATGGATGCAATTGCAAAAAGTTAGGTTCAAAATGCGAGCCGTTTAATCACTAAAAATGGGACTAGACAAAAAATGAAAAACCCGTTTGGGCAAAAAGGATCTTTCTATCCAGTACTGTTATCGGACCTAACAAATTTTAACCCTTTAACGTAGCACGTGATAATTAATAGTTAACTTAGGAAAAAGTAGTAGAAATTAAAAAATAATAATTTACTAGCCCGTGATCCAAACTTGCTACACCCTGTACAAAAATTTGTATTAATTTTGTTAGCTGGACTACTTCAAACTACAAATTTACTTGGTCTTTCGCTTTTTGTGAATAAACGACCAAATTAGGGGTTCCTTTGTAAGAAGAAGTCGATAATTTCGACTAACTCCTGTATACGGAAAACAAATGAAAATAGAGAAAATCCGGAGAAATTGTTTTTTTGTATTTGACCATGGATCATTTTAGTATGAAAAGAAAATTCAAAAAAAATTCTTCCTCGATTCTCGGAACTGGAAAACTTTTCCAAAAAAGTCAGGGTTTCACTTAACACCCTGTAAAATAGAGTTGCAGCGACTGCTAGCAATAGTGCCTTGAAGTATAAAAACTAGAAGAACTATTCAATTACATACTGAAAAAGTTAAATCAAAATCTTTTTTCGTTTCGAAAATATTCCACTCTAAATTTTATCAAAAATTTAGTTTGTCCCGCTTGAATTGGCCAGCAGTTTATATATATATATATATATATATATATATATATATATATATATATATATATATATATATATATATATAATATATTATATATATATATATATATATATATATATATATATATATATATATATATATATATATATATATATATATATATAATGGTGGACGAACAAAATCTTAAACTATAAACCACTAAACGCACCGAAATATCTCAAAGAAGACTCGCTATCGGTGCATAAGAGAATTTGTCTAGTATATTCTTTATAGTCTCTGGAAGTACGTATCTTAGGATGAAGCATCTGACGAAATGTTCAGATTCTAGGTAGTCCTAAATCGTGATGAATTAGTGAGACAATATTGACATAATTGATAACAATAATTGTAATAAGTAATATATTTGTATGAAAATATTTAATTTATTTTTGAATTCCAAAATATTCTATAAGAAAACATATTTCCTGACTTCTGAACTTTTTGACAAATTTTTGAATAATACAGCGTCGAAATTTTTAGTTTAGGATTTCTGTATACGTATTTGCACTAGACTCGTAATTTACCCTTCCGACTTCAAGAGGTATTTTAAGTGCCTACAGAATTAATGTTACGACAATAATCATGTCTGGTTTTTCAATGATTTTTTTTGTGGGAATTTTGGTCAGGAATAGATGAGACAAAAAATTTTACAGAATAAAATATTCAATTTTTTATTTAAGTCTAAAATCACATCACAAAAACAGCATAAAGTCTACCAGGCAGCAACAACAGGTGCACCAAGAGTTCTGCCAACTGCGATTGTTCCAGATGGTCCAGCAACAATGGTATTAGCTAATGAACTGGCCACAACACCAGAATAGGGGGAAGAATAGGCAGATATTACTGGAGCGGGAGCCACTACAGAGTGGGCGGAGTAAGCAACAGCAGGAGAAGAGTAAGCTACGACTGGTGCAGCTGCTACAACTGGAGCGGTGTGTGCTACAACTCCTATGCTTTCTTCGTGTATGATCTGGCCGCCAGGAGCGACAGCAGAGATAGCACTTCCATCGGGGCCAACCACGGTAGTCCTAGAGCTGGGTCCTTGGATAATTCTAGCAGAGGGACCAACTACGACACCTGCATTGGCGGCGGCCAACACGGCAAAGAGGGCAACAAATAGCTAGAAAAAGAAAAATATACAAATCATGTTGCCATATACATATGTATGATCATAAAAAAGTGTGGCTTTATTAAAGTTTGAATGTGTTAAAGTTAAATTACACACGATAAAAATTTATAAAAAATTATTTTAAAACAGACATAAAATAGTCGAACGATACGAAATTCTGAATCAGACTTCAAACTGTTGCCTTGAATAAATAGAAAAACTCGTGCATTATTTATTTAAGTTCTTATAAAAAGAAACACTATATTTTCTGGAATTACTATTGCCTTTGTTGTAAAATCTAGTCACCAAATGATTTACATCATACAATTTTAACTCCAATTTTCATATAAGATTTAATAAAGGCTTTAAATTTAGTTTTATTAAGCTTGGACAAGTTCTGGTCGTGTCACTGTTTTTTGTGTCTTTCCAAACTTAGCAATATCATTGTTTCAGAGATTAACTTCTTTCCATATGATTTTTACTTTCTTTGGCCTGTTTGTTAGTGAGACAAATATACTTGACAAGAAAAATCATATGTTGCACATAAAGTGGGCTTTAGTCTAAAGCTGCGTGCAGACCGGGCCAACGAAGGCCAAAAAACGAGATTCGCCATTGGCTATAGCACGTTCGTTGGCCGTCGGTAATACGTACATAATGTACATATGCATTTGTTTTTTCTATCAGATGTTCGTTGTAGCGTGTAAGTATCCAATTTCATTTGTGTATACTTTTTTGGCGAATTAAACATTCGTTCGTTGGCCTTTGGCACCCGTCCGCACCTCGTTCGCTTGAATTGTTCGATTCCTTCGATGTTACCGCCACGCTACGGATTGCGGGCAAAACGCCAACGAAACATCGTTGGCGTTGGCTATATCACCGAACAATACCGTTCCCACCAGACCAACAAGTGCTAACGAAACCCTTTCGTTGGCCTTCTTTGGCCCGGTCTGTATGCAGCTTTTGTCAAAGCTCGATACATTTCAGGTCAAATGTATGCAGATAGAGCACACTAAATAATTAATTTTTATATGTTCACATAAATTATATAAAAAAAACATTTTGCATAAGCTTGAGCCTAGCTTGAAACCGGCTACACTTTAGATCAAATTATACACGGTGATAATGTTAAAAATTTAATTTCTATCCATTTCTGCTTTAAATCCACATTTTATAAAAATCCCATTTTTTATAAGGCTTGATGCCCAATATGCTGGGTGTGAAAAAATCTTATTTAATTTGAATATATTATTACATAATTATGTAGGTTGTTAGGTACTGTGACCAAATTAGTTACAATTTCGACGAGCTGTTCAGAATGCGAAAATTTTGTCTATTAATGCTTGCTTGATAATAATAATGATGAAAACAATAGTTTGTATTTAGCTAAACAAAAAAACAAAATAATTTTTTTCTACTTGACTAGTACTAAACAAGGAGAAACAGGAACATAAATATTTATGTTTTAGTTATACATATAATAAAAATTATACTTATACTACTTAATTATCTTTCAACTTTAGCTTAAAATACTTAAGTATATAGGATATACATTAGGCCTCTATTTTTAAAAACACTTCTAAACTAGCTTCACAATTGCTTCTTCCCTGTTGTATACAGTTTTGGTTTACTTTGGCTCTTTGACATTAATTGACATTAATTACTGACTTAATTGTTATAACTTTATTTTGCTAAGACTTTTGTAGATTTTTTTACTGAAACCCCTTTTTAAAAACAAATTGGTTTTCTTTAAATTATTTTTTTTTTGAAATTTGAGAAAGTATTCCAAAAACTAATTTTTGTAATTCAGTTATGAAATGTCACCTTTTTTGACATTGATTTTCATTGTCAAATGTGGCTCATTTTGACACAAGTTTTAAAATGACATTTCGTTTTAACACAAGTGCTAAAATGATTTTTTTTAACACTCATGTTCAAATTGTTGTATTGTTATCAAAGCTATTTCCATAGAAACAAAAAATGCCTTTAACATTATTTTAGTCTAAATGGAATTTAAACAAATCAAATATTTTTTTAATAATTGTTCGTAAAAATAACTGAATTACAAAAAATATTGTATGAAACACGATGCAAAATAGCTTCTTTTTTGCACACGATGTGTTGAACCCATAGAGAAAATATATAATAGAGAAATAATGTCATTTGCGAATGTGGCAAATTTACCAAGCTGAATCCGTAAACACAGACGGTCTTCTGCGGGCTTGCGCCTTGTCGAACGTTTGCCTTATGATAGACAGGACCGTACTTCAAAATTTATTTCACATGACGTGAATCTTTTATCGAGTAATAAATGCTAAATATATTACTTGTAATTATTCTTTTATTAATGATAACAATGTAACCATTAGTGAGATTTTAACAAAAATTGTATAGTTTGTTGGCTTAAATCTGAGTTTTCTTGCTATACAAAACTGTCGATAATTCCTCGAAAATAGCTCAGTTTATACATATACAGTGCGTCTCTTTAATGTCCCCCCTCTTAATTTTTAAACGTTACATTTACAAAATTGAAAGTTGAAATAAAATATAAACATAGTATTCTAAACAATAGAAATAAAACATGCAACTGCTTTAAGAAGTAAAATAGTAAATAAAAAATTACCAATACTATATGTATATTTTATTGGATTGGCATCCCATCCTGTATAATTATTGAACAAACCAAGTTCTATGGTAAGACGTAAATATTTTTACACCTATTTACAGTGTGCACTTGATACTTTGGTGAAAGCGCTATTCACTTACGGCCCCATGTTAATCTAATCCACTGATATCTTAGCGATCGTTTGGCGAAAGCGCTTTTCTCTTTCGCCATCCCTTTTAAAACACTCCCCTCTACCCTAATCCACTAGTATTTTTAGTGCCCCTTTGGCGAAAGCGCAAATATGCCTTTTGGACACTCACTCACCATGCAATATAGGGGAGGGAGGCATTGACACTATATATGACCTTCTTACACCATCTTGACCCTTATACAATGCCCCTAATACACACACACCCCATCAGTGCCTTTCTGACACCTTGACCACACTCAATATACGTCACTGATAAATATTTCTACTTCTCCGTGTGTGTGTTCACTTCAACACCGGAGTGCATTTAAGTTAAAAGTTAGAAAATTTATTTGGTTAAAGTTAATCTTAATAACTCAAAACTTGAAAGTATTTTTGCAAATGGAAATAGCAACTTCAGCATTTTCAACAGCTGTATTCCATGTGTTTCCTTCAGTGATTACAACTGGGTCCGGTTCTGATCGCCGAGTTGCGCCATTGAGTTCAACAACCACTTTTGCTAGACGTCCCGAGTGCGCATGCCTCGAGAGGACCGTCATTTAAAAATCTGACTGGCGCCCAATGCGTACAAACGCACTTTTTCGCCCATACATTGGACGGATTCAGCTGGTGTCGCGAATACGTTGTGATGGTCTAAATATATTTTGTCTACGGTTGAACCACTCGCAGCGCTCGTGGTTCAATCTCCACATCTAGAGCAAAAAAGTGGCTCATTTTGCAACTTGTTTCATAAATAACTATTTTGTAGTTCAGTTATGAAATGACACCTTTTTTGACATTCATTTTCATTGTCAAATGTGACTCATTTTGAAACAAGTTATAATATGATTTCATTTTAACACTCATGTTCAAATAAGTATTGTTATCAAAGCTATTTCGATAGAAACAAAAAATGCCTTTAACATTATTTTAGTCTAAATGGAATTTAAACAAATCAAATATTTTTTTAATAATTGTTCGTAATAATAACTGAATTACAAAAAATATTGTATGAGACACGATGCAAAATAGTTTATTTTTTGCACACGATGTGTTGAACTTAATCTCCACATCTAGTGCAAAAAAGTAGCTCATTTTGCAACTTGTTTCATAAATAACTATTTTACTTGGTTGTCTTATTTTTGATTTTTTCTATTACAGGTTAGTTTGGTTTGAAAATAGTAGGCAGGTATAACCTTTTTTTGTATTTGTATTTCATTTTTGCCTAGAAAAGTTATACCCTTTTTTCTTTGGAAAGTGCGATTAAAGAAGAAAACAGTAACTAACACTAATAATTTTGAAATAACATTACTCAACGACAAAAATCCCTCAGACCTGAATATATTTTAAAAAGTCAAAATAAAAAAAACATGGATACTTACAACGGAGTTCATGTTGATTTTATATTGTTAAATGTGAACAAGTAACTGATTTACTTTTGCATTTTTTGCATGTATTTATATTAAAGTGATTCCAGTCCTACCTTATATTTTTGTGAATGATATTATTTAAACAAAGCTTTAATAATTTATGCAAAGGAGTACAAGTAGTAGCACTAGTTTTTCTTCCGTGTGTAAGAAATTTAAATATTGCGTTAGCTTTATTTTTGTATAAGATAAAGCTAAATTTGATGCTAATCCGACGTTTTCGCCTTGTATAGAAATTACTTTTTTTTGTTATTACCATCTATATATTTTCTATTTTTAATGATTTTTGTACAAACCAGATAATAGGATGGTGATGTTAGAATCAGCTTTTCTTGTATATACGAGTATTAACAAATAATCTGTGGAAAATAGGTTGTTAAAATTTTTAAGCCATGATCGTAAAAAACAAACAAAATGGTGCACCATAGAGCATAGGTCAAATGAAGACCACAGAGGAAAAACAAGGAATGTCTCAAACTATTAGTTTTGAGAAAAGTCAAATCAAAATTTTAACACTTTACGAACTGTAGAAGAATTTTTATTTTAAATTAAACAATGCATCTTTGTAATAAGGAAGGTGTTTTAATAACACCTTAAAAATACTGTAACTAAAAAATATTTTTTTATAAAAGACAATAGGTACAATACAATAATAAATAAACAATGTCTTCAGGGGAAAAACCAGGATTCTCCTAAAATAAGTAGCATTTTCATAAGAAAAACAGGGAATGTCCCGAGGGGTGTTTCACTCGGGAAATTTAGTGTACACTTGAGGGGAAATAGTAGGAAATTATGTGGTAAAGAAGGGAAATTATTGCTTATATGGGGAAATTACGAAGAAATGAGGGAAATTATTACGAAATTAAGGAAATGAGTAGGAAATTGTGGGGAAATTAAGGGAAATAACGGGGAAATTATGGTGAAATTACGATATTTTAGTATTTGCACTTTACTGATCATGCGCCGGCGCATGCGCGATATGTCGCCCGTTGCGGGACTGAAGGATGCTCGCGAGGATAGCTAACTTAACTAAAATTTAAAAAAGGGAAATTATAAGGTCATTAAGGAGAAATTAAGGAAAGAAGGTGAAATTAAGGAAATAAAGGTAAAATTGGGGAAATTAAAATGAAATTATAGGGTAATTATAGAAATATGGGGAAATTAAGGAAATAAAATAAAATTACGGCTGTTTAGGGGAAATTAAGTGTACACATTTGGATAGGTGAAACATCCCTCGGGGTGTTTCACTCGGGAAATTTAGTGTTCACTTGAGGGGGAATAGTAGGAAATTATGTGGTAAAGAAGGGAAATTATTACTTATATGGGAAAATTACGAAGAAATGAGGGCAATTATTAGGGAACTAAGGAAATGATTAGGAAAGTGTGGGAAAATTAAGGGAAAAAACGGGAAAATTATGGTGAAATTACGTTATTTTAGTATCTGCACATTACTGATCAGGCGCCGGCGCATGCGCGATACGTCGCCAGTTGCGGGACTGAAGGATGCTCGCGAGGATACCTAACTTAACTAAAATTTAGAAAAGGGAAATTATAAGGTAATTAAGGAGAAATTAAGGAAAGAAGGTGAAATTAAAGAAATAAAGGTAAAATTGGGGAAATTAAGTGAAATTATAGGGTAATTATAGAAATACGGTAAATTAAGGAAATAAAATAAAATTACGGCTGTTTAGGGGAAATTATCCTCAAAAAGGGAAATTATCGTCAAAAAGGGAAATTAAGTGTACACATTTGGATAGGTGAAACACCCCTCGGAATGTCCAGATTTATTTTTTCTTGATTGTGGTTCTTTTCATGCGTTTTTACTATTAAAAGCTTTTATTTAACTTCACCTGTTAGTTTGTTTGTATGTATGTAAGTATGTATGTTAGCATGTTTAGGTCAAATATTGCAATCAAAATTTTAACAAGTTCTAATTAAGTTAAAGCTTTGAAATTTTGCACACGTGTATAAGTTTGGTGACAATGCAATATGGTATATCTAATATTGTTCTAAATCGAAAATGGCGGACGCCACAAGATGGCGGATTACCTTTTTCTCACAACCCCCCTTACATCGATATTAAATGAAAGGGTTTGACGACTAGAATACGATAAGTTATGCCACGTCATTTTAAACCCAATATGGCGGATGCCACAAGATGGCGGATTACCTTTTTCTTCACAACCCCCTTGATATGGGTATTCAATGAAAGGGTTTGACGAGTAGAATACGATAAGCTATATGACGTCATTCTAAACCCAATATGGCGGACGCCACAAGAGGTCGGATTATGTTTTTCTTCACAACCCCCTTGACGTGGGTATCAAATCGATATTAAATGAAAGGGTTTGACGACCAGAATACGATAAGTTATGCCACGTCATTTTAAACCCAATATGGCGGATGCCACAAGATGGCGGATTACCTTTTTCTTCACAACCCCCTTGATATGGGTAGTCAATGAAAGGGTTTGACGAGTAGAATACGATAAGCTATATGACGTCATTCTAAACCCAATATGGCGGACGCCAGAAGAGGTCGGATTATGTTTTTCTTCACAACCCCCTTGACGTGGGTATCAAATAAAAAGGTTTGACGAGTAGAATACGATAAACTATGTGACGTCATTCTAAACCTAATGTGGTGGACGCCACAAGATAGCGAATTACCTTTTCCTTCACAATCCCCTTGATATGGGTAATTAAATGAGACACCCTGTATATTTTGATATCATTCGACTGCTTTTTTCGTGAGCTTCTCAAAAATATATAATTGTTGGTATATGTCTTTAGGAACAACTTCCGAATTTTACAATTAAAAAAAATGGGTATAATATTTCATAGTAGGCCGTGATATAATGATTTGAAACAAATGAATATAATAGGATCCCTTCATGGCTGCTAGTCAGACCGCTTGTTAAAATTGGTAAGAGATCATTTAAAAAAATTATTGCTCTCAAAACCCTGCTTGTTATTTATTACTGTGTTTCTCGTTTAAAAAATGGCTGAAATGAGAGTTTATCAGAACTTTGAAAAGTATGATATTTTGCTATATTGAATCGAATGAAAATTCGCATGATGCCGCCGAACTATATTTTAACAGGTAGTATGATTTTATATCCATTATAAATATCTTTGGCTTTTTTTCTATATTAATTCTAGATATGCAGACAGAAGGCAACCTTTTCCCGATATATTTTCTAGAATTAAAAAACAAATTGTTAATTATGGTGGGTTTATGCAGGCCAAGACCAAGATCATATAAGAAAAATCGAGAAATTGACGAGGTTAACGTTTTAGGCTGTGCAGAAGCAAATCCTTCTACTTCGTGTAGGGCTATTGAGAAAGAAGCTCGAGTGAACAAGGCTTGAGCACAAACTATATTACACCAATATTTTAGACCATATAAAGTCAAAATCGTCTAGCATTTACATTCTGGAGATTCTGAACGTCGTTTCATTTATTGCAGTAAACTCAAGCCAATGTGAATTTTGGAAGATTTGTGATATGATTCGATGAGACGTATTTTGCAAGCTCTAGTATTTTCAATAGACACAAAACCAGACATTGTTATCAAGAAAACCATCATCTTTACTCTGGGAGGGAGCAGCAAGAAAGATTCGGTTTCAGCGTTGCTTGTTTTATTTTGTGAAGGCGACTAACTTATAGAATTTATGAGGGAAGCCTTTCAGAAAATTGTTACCTTGGTATAATGCAACATTTTTTACCTGAATTACTAGATGGTGTTCCCTTGGCTTACTTAAACAATATATATTTCCAACAGGACGGGGCGGGGCGCCTGCCCATAATGCCGGAATAATACGCCCTTTTTTCGAAAATAATTTTCCTGAAAAATGGATAGGAACCAACGGACCTGTACGACGGCCACCACGATCACACGATCTTTCCGTCCTTGACTTCTTTTGTGGGGTTACTTAAAAAATAAAGTTTACAAGTCTCGACATCGCACTAAAGAAGAACTGCGTACACTCGAATTTCAAAATTTGCAGGGACGATTTTGTGTTAGAGAAAACAGTAACAATTTGGAAAAACTTTTGTGATTTATAAAATATAAACAACGATTTTTTTACATTTACATTTTAAATTTACTAAAAAACAACTGTTTATCTAAATTTGTTTGGAACAGTGAATTGTTCAGGAGGTTTGATTCAGTTATGTTATTGGAATTTAAAATTTTAAAATAAATCTCAATGATAGTTACGTAAATGTCTTTTTTCATTTGTTTCAAATCATTATATCACGGCCTACTATGAAATATTATACCCTTTTGTTTGAATTGTAAAACTCGGAAGTTATTCCAAAAGATATAATATAACAAGAATTATACATTTTTGAAAAGCTTAGGAAAAAAGCAATTGAATGGAAACAAAATATACAGGGTGTCAAATTAACCCTTTATTTGATAGTGTATCTCCAGAGATACGCTGAATTAACAAAAATCCTAAATACTAACCGCGATACCTACAATGGTATAGTTCAAACATTAGGCTACGTTGATGATTTATGTGTGCTTCTATACTAAATAACCACCAGTAAGTTGCCCTAGATGGCAGTGGTGTTCAAAATGGCGACAAGAGCCAGCATGTCTGTAAACACTCAGGTGAGTTTTCATATTAATTTCAAATGCTGTATGAATTTATCAATCAATAGTCGCTGGTAACATCAAAAGAAAACCTGTAATATTTTGTTTACACAGCATTTTCACTTCATATTTGCTTTTTCTTTCGAAAATGTAGTAAAAACTACCAATGTATCTTTCAGGATACATTGCCAAAGCTACTAAAACAAAGGTTTTTGAGGTAATGTATCTTACAAAATACCATGCCATGTTTACGTGTACATTTGTTCTCTGACACGTTGTATGCTATAAGATCCATTGCCATGTTAGCATACTAGCTTTATCATTTTTGCTTTTTTAGAATATCTCTGGCACTCAAGGCATCACAGGAAAAAAATTCTAGCACTGGTGCCCAGAAATAACATAAACTGTGATAATGACTCTAGTTCTTCATCAGAAGATGAAATTCCTACTTACCGCCCCCGAACTGAAAATGACGATAGTTCTTCTGTGCCATCTTTGCCTTCTTCAATGGAAAATTTGAGCATCTTTTCAGATAATGAACAGACCAGTAACGTAGATGAGAGTGCCAGCTCAGAAAAATTGGATAATCTTTCTGAAATACTGAAAACCAGTGAGCCAAAATTGCCATTAGTAATTAACGCAATACAGTCTGATTCGCCAAACACACCAAACACATCTCCCCTGACCAACTTTGGAAGGAAAATATATTGCAACTGGCCAAAAATACCAAGAACTGCCACTTTTACGCGATCCAAAACACCCAAGTTTTTGGCAAAAAGAAGACGTGCTATACGTCTTAAGTCTTCCCAAACTTTCAAATGGAAGCGCCAGCCGTTTGAATACTGCGCCATAATATATGACAAAAAACTATCTGAATTTAACTTGAAAACACCGTATGAATATTTTTTACTATTTTTTTCAGAGGATATATTTGATATGATCAAATCTGAAACAAATATATATTTAACTGAAGTTACTGGGAAATCAATAAATATATCGGTAGAGGACATAAAGGATTTCATTAGGATCAATATTCTTATGGGTATTGTTACTATGCCTGCTTATACAGATTATTGGCCCCAAGGATTTCGATATGAACGTATAGCAAGTATTATGCCACTGAAAAAATTTCAACAAATTAGAAGATACGTCCATTGTAACAACAATTTGATAAATGATGGTGATCGGTATCACAAAGTCCGACCTTTAGTACAAAAAGTTAGACAAAACTGCTTGAATATAGAATACGAAACCAGATTTAGTATTGACGAAATGATGGTTCCTTATAAAGGAAAGAAGGCTGGTAATCGCAAAGAATATGTAAAAAACAAGCCACGAAAATGGGGTGTGGATCTTGCAGACATGTTAGTTGCTTTGTATCGCACTGAATTAAAAGGACATCGGTGGTATTTACCCCTAGTTTCACAAATTCTTGACATCTGCATAAATAATGCTTGGGTACTTTATAAACGAGATTGCTCCGACAAAATTGCAAAAAAACTTATCATGCCTTTGAAACGGTTTCGATATTCTATTTATCAATCACTTACCCAGTTTGGGCGCGAGAAACGTAGTGTTGATTCTGTGGAAAATAGACCCCCTCTAAATATTATTCGTTCGCCTACAGAACCACGACCCAATCTTCACGTAAGGTATGACAAATATGACCATTTCCCTACCTTTACGTCTAAAGGTAGATGCAGACTTTGTACTAAGGGACAGACGTCAGTATTCTGTCCAAAATGTTCGCAAATACTGTTTATTACCTGACAGAAATTGTTTTTACGTTTTTCATAACCAACGAGAATAATTCATTGTATCTTATAGATCATAGTTATTTTGTTTATACCAAGTTCAGATCTGTGAGAAAATCTGTTGTTAGTTACTTCTTAGATTTATTTTAGACTACATAAATATAGTAGAATTTTTTTTTCTTTGTTTTTGTAGAAAGAAATATGTGTCTTTTACCTTGTATCAATGCTAGCTAATAAAATTTTTAAAAAAGTTCTGAGTTTTACTGTATTTAGTCCCTTTAAATATTTATCTCAGAATAGTTAGCAATGTATCTTTGAAGATACATGGATAAGTTTTCCTTATTTCAGGAAAACTGGCCAACGTATCTCGTCGGATACGTCCAGTATTTTTGAAAAAACACAAATCAGATTTTTTTAAATATTTTTTCTAGAATATATAAAAGACGTTTACCTTAAACATTTAAAAATTTTTGAATATTGCGCGAAAAATAGTTCCTGCCAAGTTAAGGGTTAAAAAAAAATGCAACTTTGGTTCTTATCTTCAAATTCGTTTCTTCTAGAAAAAAATTGACCATGCCACTGTATTCTACGCAGAAAAACTATATACGAATCAGTTTTTACCTTGCCGCTAAGTTAAAAGGCAACTGAGATACGAGAGGTGCTTGCAAATTACACATTTACATCGCCTTATATCTCCGAAACGAAGGGGAATATGAAAATTATTGTGTTTGTAGCATCGAAAACCGCAGCTCTTTATCTTTAAAGAAAACCGAGATACCCTGCAAAAGTATCGAAAACTGGACACCCTGTACATATCATAGAGAAAAATAGCTTACACTTTTTACTTTAATTTTTCAGCCTCTTTTCAAAATTATCTGCGGCTTTACTAAAACTCTTATGGCATTAGTTCGGGCTTAAAAACTACTCCAAGAACTGTTCAGATGCTGCAGCATATCGATATTATAGGAAAAGTCGGTAGTATTTTTTAAATGTCTATAACTTGGAAAGGGTCTAGCCGGTTAACTATAGGAAAAGTGCCCCAACGTCGTTTCCAGGTTCTTACTTCGTAAATTATTGTTCTTTGACAGAAACATTTTTACACCAAATTTCAAACCCCTCCTCTCAGTAATTAGGGAGATATGGGGGTGGCAACCCTTAACTTAAAAATTCATTATCTTTAAAACTATTTGAGATATTTCAATGAAATTTTAACTGTGCATAGTTATTTATAAGGTTTATATAATATAATTTTTTCAGATTTTTATCTCATTAATAAATGGTAAAAACAAGATGTTTAATTTTTAGGGGTGGTTTATCATACTTACCCCCGGAGTGACACCAACTAAAAAGCATTAGTATAATCGTCTATTCTCTAGTAATAACATAACAAAATTACACAAAACTCGAATAGGTGGAACATTGTTTAAAAAAATTAAAATTAATGTGTTATTTCCCGATTTCTTCATTTGTACGACTTATACCACAGATCCATTTATGGACCTGTACGTTTACATTTATTCGCCAAAATATATTATGCTTCATTTTATATGTCACATTGATTTTTATTTTTTTTAACAATGTTCCACCTATTCGAGCTTTGTGTAATTTTTTTATGTTATTACTAGAGAATAGACGATTACACTAATTTTATTTAGTTGGTGTCACTCCGGGGGTAAGTATGATAAACCACCCCTAAAAATTAAACATCTTGTTTTTTACCATTTATTAATGAGATAAAAATCTGAAAAAATTATGATATATAAACCTTATAACTATGCACAGTTAAAATTTCATTGAAATATCTCAAATAGTTTTAAAGATAATGAAGTTTTAAGTTAAGGGTTGCCACCGCCATATCTACCTCATTACTGAGAGGAGGGGTTTGAAATTTGGTGTAAAAATGTTTCTGTCAAAGAACAATAATTTACGAGGTAAGAACATGGAAACGACGTTGGGGCACTTTTCATATAGTCAACCGGCTAGACCCTTTGAAAAAAGGACAGCTTGTCGGATACCAGTATGGGATTTACTTTGATTTGTAAAAATACTGATAGGAATAGGATCGTTTTTTAAAATGTAGACTTCTCACAAGACTAAAACTTTATTTGTTGATTCCAAATTATAATAGACAAAAAATGATGTAAAGCAATATAATGTCGAAAAACTTACTAGTTGTTAGTAAGAAAATATTAATACATGACCTAAATGTAGTAACCAAATTATGTCGGCTACATTTAAGCCATGTTCTAATAGTATCTTAACAATTGTTAGTAGATTTTATTTTTAGATTATAGTGCTTTATATTATGCATTTTTCATATATCCGCCTTTAGAATCTGCAAAAAAAATATATTTTTTTTAAATTTTGCCTAACAATAAATATACTCTGCCTCTATTCACAAGACTCCATCCTTAATAAAATAAGCAGTCAATTTGTTATACCTACGCCTTCATCTATTTTTTACGTGCCCGCTGTATGTTTAATAAATTACATATTCTTCATAATTATCTTTCCTATGATATTAACATTAGAATAGGTTAAAATTTAAAACAGTAATACAATAATATTAAATTTGAATTAAAAAAATGTAACACAGTAATATTTAAATTTCATACATAAAAGGACACACGGAAGAAAAACTGGTGCTACTACTTGTCTTTGCGCTAAGACAATACCACTTACAAAAATATCAGGCTCAACCCAAATTAGATTTATATAAATACGTGCAAGAAACTGCTAAAATGTATCAGTTATTTGCTCACTACCAGAACAAAAACAACATGAACTCCTACGTAAGAATCCAATTTTTTTTTAATTCTGTTTTGTTCATTCAATAATTAGATAAATAATAATAAACTCATTTTATTTAATAACATTTAATTCCAAAAGTATAATGTAGCTAAACGTTGTATAACTTGTATTTTGTTAGATAAACTTTTTTAAAATTCTTATTTACTAAATATGTTACCGTATTTTCCTACCAATGTATGTGTTAACAAAAAAATGCGGGAATTAAAACATTTACTAGCTTAATTTGGGCAAGAGCTCCAATCGCCAGTTCTGTATGTAGCACAAAAAATACGGGAGCTACTAATATAAATTTATATTGGCAGTAAATGTAAGTGATCGGCAAAGGAACCAGTACCTAATTAAATCAGGAATTACGAATCATTTTTAAGTAAATACGTACAACAGACTTAGAATGTAATTTTTTATTTATATTTTGTAGGTATTTGTTACCCTCTTCGCCGTCTTGGCAGCCGCCAATGCAGGTGTCGTAGTTGGTCCCTCTGCTAGAATTATTCAAGGACCCAGCTCCAGGACTACCGTGGTTGGCCCCGATGGAAGTGCAATCTCTGCTGTCGCTCCTGGCGGCCAGATCGTACACGAAGAAAGCGTAGGAGTTGTAGCACACACCGCTCCAGTTGTAGCAGCTGCACCAGTCGTAGCTTACTCTTCTCCTGCTGTTGCTTACTCCGCCCATTCTGTAGTGGCTCCCGCTCCAGTAATATCTGCCTATTCTGCCCCCTATTCTGGTGTTGTGGCCAGTTCATTAGCTAATACCGTTGTTGCTGGACCATCTGGAACAATCGCAGTTGGCAGAACTCTTGGTGCACCTGTTGTTGCTGCCTGGTAGATTTTACGCTGTTTTTGTGATGTGATTTTAGATGCAAATAAAAAACTCAATATTTTATTCTGTAAAATTTTTGATATCATCTTTTCCTGACCAAAATTCCCAGATCGGTATCTTCAAGAAGTTGACAACTTTTTAAGTAGGTACCTTATATTACTGGGTGTAAAAATTACCTCTTCTAATTGTGTTGGTAGATATTTGTGTTGCTTATTTGTTGGTTTTTAATTCGGTTTTCTTTTAATTTAAACAGTAATGTAAGTTTGAAATAATGTGGATTAAAAGAATACTACTTTAATTTTACCCATTACGTACAACTACCGATGATTAAAAATAATTTTAGCAAACAAATATAACCAAAAAAAAATTAAAACAAATTATATTTGGAAATGATCTCCACAGTGTAATTTCATCAGGCACTTAGAATATTTTCGAAAAACTCTCTGTTATCTTCATCGATAAACTCCATCATAGCACGTATATATTTTTTCTTATTCTCATTTAAGAACTGTACACCTAGTAAGCAGGTAAGCTCAGCTGACTTGATATTTTCGACAGTGATTCCTTTCTTAAGCACAGGGCATTTCTCCTATCCCACCAAATTACTAAAATTTTGTTTATACAAAACCACACCGGGATCTTCTTGTCTCACTCGCAGCCATGAAGCTTGTGTAATATGAAGTTTTGAGGTTACAATATATTTTGACGATGCAGCGTCAAAATCAAAAAAATTCAAAGCACCCATATCCAAAACCTTGTATGGTCTGGAAGGTCTTGATGCGGCTATCACTGCGGCTATCACTTCTTAACATTAATAAAGATGTTTTATTTCGCCTGAAACGTTGAAATTTAGTTAAAGTAATAATAATATTGTCTTAAGATGTAATCAGCCATGGATATTGCAGAACGACAATAAAAAATACAGATCCGTATTTAAAAAAAAAGCCCGATTGTGGTGTCCAACAACGACAGGTCGGTCTAAAGATTTGAGGGCATCATCTTGTAGAGGAGAAAAGTGGCAACGAAATTGCAAATTTATTTTGCTTCAAATAGAGTTAGAAAAATATTATTAAAATACTATATATACGAATATCTTCGGAAATACTCAGAAATGTTTAAATTTCTCGACGGCACATAATTCGGCACTAAACGGTGCAATTTTGCCCCAACAATGCTGTATCTCTTACCATTTATGAGATCCCAATTCCAATGGTAAGCATCAAATATGCAACACACTGTCTGTTATATCAGATGTGGAGCTATATGCAGGAGAATTAGTCACCCTTAAAAGGAAAACTTTTATTATTATCTACCGAAATACCCTTGAAAATATCTATCACTGAACAACATATTATAGCGATCAACTTAGGATAAAATAAATACTTGATGGGTCATTCAAGGTGCCCCACTTGACGGTGCAGTGGGGCTGCAGCACCCCCCAAGAAGAACTTTTTTACCTCGATATACAGGTTGTATCAAATTAAGTGCGCACTAGTGCTAACTCTTTTATTACTACAGATACAAAATTGGTTAAATTAGCAAAGTATTTTTTCTGCTGATTAAAATGGCGAAAGCAGAAAAACAATTTAACATAGCGTTTCGGAATAAATGAAGAAAATACAATTTTTTTAGATAGAACACCCTGTATAATCTTGACCGTAACGTTTGCAAATCGTCTACAGAACAACAAAGTTTATATGCGATATTGGCCTAAAATTGAAAATAACCGAATTATTATCATATTAATCTCTTAGAAAAGTTGGCCGTGAGAATGTTGTTAGAAAGGCATTTCCAAGATAGGTGGGTAGCACCAAATGATCCGATACATTGGCCTTCAAGATCTCCTGACATAACTCCATTAGACTTTTACTTTTGGAGTTACATCAAGGACGAAGTCTATAAAAGGCGGTATGCAAACCTGGCCGAACTTCAAGATAGCATTATACACATTATAGCATCCATCGATGGCAGAATAATTTTAAAAGTCACAAAACGTGTAGGAACCAAAATATGCCCCAAAATGTATTAAACAAAACGGTCTTTGCAGATTTAAGATAGTTTTTGGTTAATTTTTTACGCTCAGATAAAGCAATAAAGAGAAAATTGAGTTTGATTTCAAAATACATAGCCAACTTGTCTAAAAGATGTCTAAAAGATGAAAGATGTCTAAAAGATGAAAGATGTCTAAAAGATGTCTAAAAGATGAAAGATGTCTAAAAGATGTCTACAAGATGAAATAATAAGATTGCAATAATTCGGTTAATTTCAATTTCAGGCCAATATTGCATATAAGCTTTGTTGTTCTATAGACGATTTGCAAACGTTACGGTCAAGATTTTACAGGGTGTTCCATTTAAAAAAATTGTATTTTCTTCGTTTATTCGGAAACGCTATGTTAAATTGGTTCTCTCTAGTAAAAATTCAGATTGCGAAGGGTCCATCACAGCCTGATCTCCCCTGTATTATTTCTTGCTCTACTTATTGTTTATTAAAAAAAACGTTGACTTTTTCCCTTATTGTGAGATTCATTAAAAAGGGTAAAAGAAGTGACATTTCTGCTTTTAGTTACACACGCACTAATAAGCAGCCTGTTGTTCAAAACTGTTAACCAAGTTATAAATTTGATCGGCGTTTGGAGCCACCTTTGGCAATGGCATTAATATGAGTGCTGTCACATTACAAGTGTCCAATTAGTTTAATTCTTGATTAAATTGTTCATGTAACTGGACGTAAAAATTTCAGTTACTTAGTTGTCGTTTTTTTTTGCATCTGTTGTAATAAATACTAATAAACATCTGATTAAATGTAAGGCGATTAAGTAGCTGATTAGATCATGAAATTTTACAAAGAGGATATTTAAACATATTTAACGATATTAAAAAACATTATTTTCCCAGTAGGAAATGAAAAAAAAATCAAAATTATTATAATGCGTTTTTATTGTCATCTTAAACTATATTATCAAACAAAACACCATAAACTCTACCAGGCAGCAACAACAGGTGCACCAAGAGTTCTGCCAACTGCGATTGTTCCAGAAGGTCCAGCCACAACCGTATTAGCTAATGAGCTTGCTAGAACACCAGAAACGACGGGAGCAGAATAAGCAGATACTACAGGAGCGGGAGCTACTACAGAGTGGGCAGAGTAGGTAACAGCAGGAGCAGAATAAGCTACAGGAGCAGCTGCGATGACTGGGGCGGCATGAGCTACAACTCCAACGCTTTCTTGTTGAATGATTTGGCCTCCAGGAGCAACAGATGAGATAGCACTACCATCGGGGCCAACAACAGTGGTCCTAGAACTGGGTCCTTGAATAATTCTTGCAGAGGGTCCAACTAGGACACCTGCATTGACGGCGGCCAAGAAGGCGAAGAAGGCAACAAGGAACTAAAAACAAAACAGTAATTTCTTTGAGAGTTTTGTACTGTGGCGGTTAAAAAAATTAAGAAATATAATATGATGTTCTAGTTTGACTTGTCTTTATCTGTATAAATGTTGTGTGTGAAAACGAAATAACGAACTAGTTTACAGTTGCCAGGACAATAAAAATTGATCTCGGGAATTAGGTCGTTAAGGTGTAAATTGCCACGAAATTTAAAACTCATAGTTTGGCAGTTAATCTTTTTTTTTATGTAACTGTTTGATAGAGCCATGAAGCTCAAAATTTTTTGGTTATTTTAAAAGTGCTTTTCTTGCAAATAATTATCTTTAATTGGTGTTGTTTCGTCATTTTAATGTTGTCCCTGAGAAAATTCCAGAGAAAATATAAAACTTAGTTTATTTTAAACCCGGACCTGAATTAAATTTGACCTGGACCTGTTTACAAAGATGTGTTTTTGGAAAAAAATTATAAGTAAAGAGAAGTCTCGCGAAAATAAAAAAGACTTAATGATTTTTAACTTAACGATGAACAAAAACCCTGCTTAAAATTCTGTTTTTTAAAGGTAATGAATTGTATTTTTTTAATTAAAAAAATTCATTCAACAGTTATGATGTTTAATCAAAATTAATTAAAATGTATTTTAATAAATCTTTTGAAATTAAAAATAGTTTGTAAAAAATCTTTTTTCTTTTATTTCATTACTTTAGCAGCACTTCTCAATAGTGTAGAAAAACAATACTACTCAATTAAATATTTAACCCTCAGATATTCTTAAATGTCACTGGTAAAGGACATAAAGGCTGTTTAAAAAAATGTCTAGATAATTAATCCAATGTACCGACTATGTTAGACAGCCAGTAATTAACTATAAAAACAGACAGAACAATAACTTACGCAAGAGTTCATGTTGTTTTTGTGTGTTTTGGTTTAAGCAGACAACTGATACTTATTTGGGTTTTTTCTCAAGTATTTATATTCATTCCATTGGTGACCACGCCTATAAAATGTATAATTTTATCAAAAGTAACCATCCATGTTAAGTAGTAGAAGTAGTTACGCTAGATTTTCTTTTGTGTGAATTGTTTGTATTCTTGTTATAATTAATTAATATTACATTTTTTAACAATACATTATATTTTACCAATAATGACACTTAAGGGAAACATCTTGATTTTTTTCAGATTTTCAATAATTTTGAAATTACAGCCATGGAGAATATTGCTTCGAAATTTGCAGAGTTTTTATCATTTTACACGGATAAATAAATCACCTTTGCATATTAAAAAAATAAATAATGACGTAACTAATGACGACTCAAATTTGTTGTCTTTACAAGAAGTTGCTCAATGTTAGCTCAATCAGTCTAATAATAAATATTGAAATCGGTTCTTGGTGGACAGTCTGTGCTCCATATCTACACTGCGTTTCAAAAGTCTTGCACCACTCTTATACAGATACACTGTCTAAATAGATTTGGATTTGTATTATCACGAATCGATAAGGTGGCTTTTGCTTACAAATGCATCAAAATTTTTTGATAGAAACATTTAGTAAACTTCAAATCATGTCACGAAGTGCGAGAGAGTCAGTTCGGTTTGATACATTTCGTAAATAACGTGTTAAATTGATATAAATCTGTCAAAATATGCCTGGAAATTCATTATCTCAGTTTGATAACATGAAAATAAATACTCTTTATAAGAACGGGCATTCGCATGGTGAAATAGACCAGTCTTTAGGTCGGGTTCGGAGTACTGTGACTCGGACAATTCAAAGATATCGTCAAACGGGACAAGTGGAAAGTAGACCATGAAGTGGACGTTCACGAGTTACTAATGAAAGGGAAAGCCGATATATCGTACAACATATCCGACGAAACCCATCTTCTTCTGTGAACGGCTATTCGATTTCAATTCCAAGCAACTTACCACAGAGTAATACCAATACGTCCATAAGAAGAAGGGTTATTTCAGTCGGTTTAAGGCAAAGATGCCTTTTAAGAGTGCCGTTGTGGCTAGCTAGACATCGTGCGGCACGTCTAGTATGGTCGCGTGAACGTCCGAATTGGTTATTACGAGAATGGAGAAAGGAAGAAAGAAAGCGACGTTTAACCTAATTTTGCTGGTCGGGCTATATTCGGCCCGATCACTGAAGTTAAACGGCGCCCAGCACGGTTAGTACTCGGATGGGTGACCGCTTGGGAACGCCGTATCTCGCCGCACTAAACAAGCAAAGTGGTGGAGGAATTCTTCCTCGGCCGAGCTGGTACCACCCCACACATCCTCTTAAAGGGCTGGTGAAATCCCTACTGATGTTTCCAGCTCTGTCTGTGTAAGTCGGACTTCTCCAGTACACCCACGGTACACGGTACTTAGAATTCGGTCGTCGTGTACTCAGTGATGACAATCGAATTCGGGTTTGGTGAGAAAGAGGGAAATAGCAAAGATTGATTTCATCAGTTAAGAGACTACCATTTCAAGGAGGAAGTGAAATGTTCTGGGGAGGTATAATGTTTGGAAGGAGAAATTCTTTAGTTCACATACCACAAACAATGGTCGGACATGTTTATGAAAATAACATTATTAGACCAATTGTCCATCCACTGAGAGCAGAGTTAGGTGAAAATTTCATTTTCATGGAAGATAATGCGTGACCACACCGCACAAAGACGGGTTCAAGAAGTGTTGACTGAGGGGCATGTGGAGCAAAGGAGCCAGCGATCTTTCCGGATATGAACCCGATAGAACACATTTGAGATTACATGGCCATTTGTCGGCGAAACAACCCTCCTAGGACCGCCCAAGAAATTATTGACGCCGCGCCGTCGCGTCGCGCCGCGGCAGAATGGAACAACGTTCCATAGTACCTATATCATTGATAACCTAATTAGAGGAATGTATAAACATGCTTTAATTGACAGTATAGGTGAAAACACTAGTTACTAATTACTACCGAGTTTATTGTTTTATTGAATTTATTTTTTATGTTCGTTTTAATAAAATTGTGTTTTCAAAGAGCACCTTGTATTTACTTTTGTTAAATGTTTTTAAAAGTCCCGTCCCAGATTTGTGTATTGCATGGTCTAAAATTCATGCTTTGTAAGCGATTGATTAGTTAGATTTGAGTAATGCGAAAATAAAAGGTGTTGCAAGACTTTTGACACGCAGTGTATTACTCGCTTTGAATGTACACCTTTCCTATGACGCTGTTCTGTGGGATAAATCAACTAATTCTCTGCAGATCTTTAGCATACAAAAATATGCATACATGTTATTGCAGAACTTGGTCGGCAGGATCACTTATAGAGTTTCCGTTGCAAATAATCCTAAAAAGAGTCGTTTCAAAACTAATATGCAACAATACGACAACAAACTCAAAATTTGTGTAAAAGAAATGTAGGAGATTTAGTTAAAATAATGTTAAATTTTATTAGTATTATAGTTTAAACCTCATTTACTTAATCTTTGCAACTTCTGTTTACAAAAATAGAGATTGAAACAATGTGACCAGAAAATAAAAACAAATCAGAATGTAGAACTTTTGGCTGCTTTCTGGAGGGTAAATGTCGTACCTACTTTTCTAGAAGCTATATTGAGTGAAAAATCAATTGAATCAGTCATTTTAGTAACAACATAAGTCAATTTTTACCAAAATGGACAGTTTGCTATAAATTGTATTTTTATACATAAACGCATCATTCGCATAGCATCATTCCACGTCGAAACAACATGTTACAACTTTAAGTATTAAACAGCATTTCGCCAATAATGATGTTCAGTCAGAAACCACATTAATCAAGTCACAAAAAATTCATATCCTCTGAACAACCTTGTATATAAAAAGAGCAACTATATTATGTATGTCACAATACCCCTGGAATAGGTATTATCCTAACTAGTGCGTGGTAAGTTATACTTTCCCGCACGCGATTGCCGTTATCACGAACGACGCGAAGCCAAGTTCGGGCTAGCAGTAGAGTGCGGGAGAGATAGTTTCCGCATGCGTTAGGATCAAAATTTTATTTTAAAAGAACAATCTAAATAACTAAATTTTTATTTTATATAAATAATTGTTAACAATAAAACTACTTATTTATTATTGGTAATATTGATTGTAAACGTACAGTTTGTAGCATTTTGGAAATTAATCGCAGATGTCAACTGATGCCTCAAGAAGGCAGTGGCGGCTCCTGACCTCACTAGCCTAAATTAAATATATATCACAACACGAAAAAAACTAAAAACACTATCCAAGTATATACACAAACACACTTTAAATACATTAATAAAACTCCTGAATCTAAGTCAACATTAAAGCATATGAGTCAAATTAAAGCACAAAAAAAGCCAAAAAGACGGATTCAATATAGGTATGTACACTTTAAAACTTTGCTACAACTCCCATATCCAGGTCAACATCAATATTACACAAGTCCATCTGAAAGTTTTTTAGAATTTCTCTTTAAATTTCTAATTTTTTCTTGTACCTGGTTATACTCTTAAGTAGTCCTAGTCACAGAGCCAGATTTTTAAAAACATTCATAATGTAGAAATAATAGCTGAGAATGTGATGGTTAAAAAACGAGACGGGTTTTATAATTATTTTTAAAAATCGGATTTTGTACGTAGATTTCCTTTTGGACTATGTATACAAGGTACAATAAAAAATTAAAATTTGATGAATTAAAAGAGAACAATTTTAAATTAATTTTTTTTTTCAGTTTTCCATAAAACTTTTAGATATTTCTATGGCGCAGTATCAGCTTTCTGAGAGTTGCAATAACTGCATTCTTCCCATTTAAAAGAAAAAATATATTAACAGCACAAGGGACACTAATATGACTAAATACAATAATCGTAACTAATGCCCTTAATATACAGTTTTGAGATACCTAATCGTTTGGCACATGGAAGGCACGTAGACGGAGACGTAGAATTTCACCACAGGGGTTGCGTTACGTGGTTTTGTTACTAAAAATCTGAATTACGATTTTTCTTAACACTTACATTTTTCTTTAAAAAAGTAAGTAAACTTTGGTATTCTTATATTTGTCTTTAAACGTCCACAAACAGTTATGAAGTGAGGAGTCAATTGGACCAGCTATTGATGCAGTAGAGCTGGTGTTGGGTGGCTGGCTGATGTAAAACAGTGTAATGTGTCACGAGCAACATTAAGAAGACAAGCACAAGGAAGGGTAAAGGGTGCGCAGAAATGTCAGAGACGATTTTTCACAACTCTTCCAATAAAAATGGAAAATGAACTTGTAGACCATATTAAATCGTGCGAAAATATGACGTTAAAAGTAGCAAGAGAAGCGCTAAAGAAGCGGAAATCTGTAATGCTAACACCAAAATTGGCTCGGCGGGCAAATCAGTTCCACTTTCAGTTGTTTTCCCACCTCCGCAAAAGGCATTCTGTGCTGAAAAGAAAAGGGCACAAGAGTCTGGTGTATTAACTAGTGTAAGTACCACAGTTAGATGACATAAAATGTTAATGTGATCAGTAAATTAAAACAAAAGCAATAACAAAAAAATCAAGCAATTCAATTATGAACTTTGTCAAAATGGGGGTTTTTGTTGTTCAAAATCGAATTTTATAACAGTAGAAAGTTTAATTTATATTTTTATTAGAAAACGTCGCCCTTTTTGTATCGCCATTTTATCAAACGCATTTCTAAATCACCGAACACCAGTTTTATTTTTGGAACAAAATTATTGTTTTTTAATTATTTTCTTTTGTATAATGCATACTGTATTTAATAAAAGAATGCTAAAATATAAATGTTAACATTATTCCGCTTATTTATTTAAAGGATTTTACTAACTTTTTATACAATATACTTTGGGTATGTTATTTTAGGACGTCTGGCCTCCAAAAAAACTTTGAAACAATTTCCTATTAACTGATTAAAAATAAAATTGCTCCTAATCTTGCTTTCGTCCAAAAAGTCAGTCTCATGCAATAATTGAAAATATTGCAATAACTAATTATAACAAAATAAATATCGCGGAAGAAAAACGATACCACCTACTTTTATAGGAACTGCTTTGCCCAATTTACAAATGTCAAATCTAAACAAATATATTAGATGATAATATTTACAAGGCTAGCTTAAAGTTAATATGTTAAAATATGACTGGTAGTTGGTTGTACAAGAACTACAATACACTCCTACCTACGCAAGTACGTACCTAGGTAGTAATTTAATGTTATCTGCGCTTCTCTAAAATAAACAAAAATATACGTAAAACGCAGTGGGTAGGGTATGCCTCTAAGAAACAATTTCAAGAAAAAGCATTTTTTAAAATAACACCTCCACTTATTCAGGGTCTTAAATTTTGGTAGTCTATAACTTACAAACTTCTTGTTTGTCTTTCCAATCAAAACTTTAACCCCGAAATTCTGCAAAAAGGTTTAGAACAGGTTAAATTTATATGTTCTAGTTGATCATTTAGGTTCTGACAAGTTTTCCTCCTGTGACTGTTAACAAGGCGCCATTAAAAACTTAAGTTATTTTGATGCTGAGTCTTGCTTCCTTTTTAAATGATTTTTATCTTGCAATGTGTTGCTAAAATTTTAGTTCTATTATGGCAGAAAATAGTCATCTGCATGAAAAGAGTCATCTTCTATTTACCTAACCACATTTAATTTCAGCCAGATATCGAAGTTCATTTGGAAAACGGGAACTCTCGGAGATGGCTCGTTTTCCTTTTAACTGTTTCTACATGTTTTAATTACATAGATTTATCAATTCGTTTTAACTCTCTGTCTAAATAAATAAATACAGGGTCTCCGAATTATTGGTTCATAAATCTACTTTTTTATGTAATTTAACTTATTCAACCCCCTTGAGGGGTGAGGCTAGGGAGTTGAGGTATCAAATTTTAAATGCAGCCCAATACCGTGTTGTTTCTAATTTTAAAGGTCTTCGAAAAAGAAATATTTACCGCAAACCCGAGGTCCGAATTCGTTTTGAAATGGCAAGCCTATAAAAATTAAAAATCATGAAAAAAATATTTAGTACCTTTATTTCTCTTATTACTTTAACAGTTGTTCAAGATAACCACCATGAACTTATTGGCAGTAATAAAGTAGATTTTGGAACTTCCAAGAAGTAACACCTGCCATTCTCGAAAATGTGAGAAGTGAGTTCCAAAATCGACTTTATTACTACCCTTAAAAAGAATTCGTTGTCTCTATCTTTACTAATAGCAAAGATATTTGCCCATACTTAAACTTTTGGATACCCTGCATGTTTTAGTACAATATATACCCTATTCATTTTGAAAGCGGGTCATCTCCTTGCCGGAAAAATGTTCTAGGAGGACATCCTGTAAAAAACTTAAGAACTTTTCTTATTGCCTTTCTTTAATTTTAGTCATTTTAAATCTCACAAAATGCCTGGAAGCTGTTTTTTTAACTAAGCATTTAAAATGTTTTTTCTTCTTGTGTAAAATTATGGAAACTAGAGTTTCAAAATGACCGATTCATTTAAAACTGAAAAAGTTTAGAACTTAACACAAAAGATCTTGTAAGTTGAATTATAGAAGGACTACAGATGCCGAAGGGCCCCGTCTTTTGCAAAACAAAATTTGAGTTAGGACAATTAAATTATATATCCTGTACCGCACAATTAAAAAATTTAGAAAAAAATTACTATACTATTTTAACAAAGCAAGTTAGTGTTCTTTTTCGTTAATAATAATCGAACAAATAGGAATCTTTTTAAATAATTTTGATTCTAATTTAACTAAAATTTTTCAGAATAGTTTGTTTCGCAAAATAAAACAGTTGACGGTGGTTTACGCAATACAAAGGTATTGTTAAATTAGAACGCGGCTAATTAGGTTTTTGAAAATATAGTCAAAATTATGATTAATGTTCTGTTAAACAGACGCAATGACGATTATTTCTCCATAATAGTAATGGATATTATCAGACTACTATCCATTTCTAAAGTTTTGACCCCTCAGTCTGAGGGTCAATAACAAAAAAACCACGGGGCAGAATAAACTGAAAAAATTACAGCTTGTTATCCAAGAGTTTCTTCCAAAAAATGTATTATTGTAGTGTAAACGATATTGAACTTATTCATAATCAAGTAGAAAAAAACAACGATTTTACTGCGTTAATACTGATAAACGATTTTCTCATGTCTATTTATTGGTTAATTTTTTCTCTATTTAAATGCAATTTTGAAGGTAGATAGAAAAATATCTATACTTTCGCAAGAGATTGGTAGTATGTGTCTGAAATTGTATTTTTTTATTTTTTAATGATGTTTGTGTATCAGCTGTACTGTGGACAATTTAAAACCTTAAAAAAAATCTTTACACTCGTAGACGTAGTTATTATTATACAAATGTATTTTATTACACAAAATTAAAAAAGCACCTTCAGTTCTTGTAAAAATTGTAATAAATATTAAAAGCCACATAAGAAAGAGATGCAAAGTGTTAAACGCCTTTACCGACATAATCACAGTACGGTGGCGTCGTCGTAAAGGTCGTATGTAGTCCGTAGGTCCATGTATTTTTATTTGTTTAGAATTTAATCTATTTGTTATGTATTGAAAAGATTTGTAAAATAATATTATTTAGTTGATTGTGGATGTTTATATCTACTTATTGTTGATTTAAATTTTTGGTTTTAGTGGTAGATAGTATTTTGAAATTATTATTGTTTTCACACGATTTTTAAGATTATCTTGTTCGAATTTATATAAATACCTGATGTGATCTGAACCAAAAATACGGTACCAAACTACAGTCTAATAAGTTAAAATGTCTCGTCAGTGCAACGAACAAATGAAAAATATTATATTAAAAGTCAGAGCGTACTTTCAACAAGAGAAAGACAACGGTTTGGAAAATATTTTGATTGAGCAAGTGGTGAAAAGAACAGCAGATTGCCTGGGTATTAGTGAAAGCACCGTTAAACGTGTTACTGCGGAAGAAAAAAGTTCCGGTATTATTATACCATCAAAAGGGAGAAGTGGAAGGCCCCGACTGGAATGTGATGAGATTTTGCAGGGCGTCATAAGGAGAACAATATTAAATTTTTACCTGGAGCGCCGGTTTCCTTCTATAAAAGAAGTTTACCAGAAATTGAAAGAAGATGTCGATTATTTACCAGAATTTTCAGAAATGACTTTGTACCGCTGGATTAAAGAACTTGGGTTTTCCTATAAAAAACTAATTAATAAACCAATTTTAATGGAACAAAACACAATTGCTGCCAGAAGAGCGGAATTCTTATACGCCATAAAGAGATATCGTGAAGATTCTTGGCAAATATATATTTTATACAAATGAAAGAAACATGGTGCGGTGCAAATCATTCAAGGAAGTTTGGCTGGGTTGAAAGAGTTAATCCCACAAAACGGGACAATTTTGATGAATACAGAGGTGGTATACAGGAAATTAATGGCTTTAGAGGTGGAATAAAACGGCCATCAGGATCAGGACAACGGGTTATTATCTTACATATTGGTAGTACAAATGGGTTTTTGGATGGCTGCCTGAAGTATTTCGTTGGGAAAAAAAGTGCGGCGTCAGTGGATTACCATAACGAGATGAATAAACAACATTACGAAGAATGGTTTAGAACAGTGCTTTCCGTAATACCTGACAAATCAGTAATCGTAATTGACCAATCACCGTATCATATGTTATATATGTTGGATCCTAATTTTCGAAATCCTACAACTGCCTGGACAAAACAAAAAATAATAGAATGGATATCCCAGCGAAAAGCAACATTGTCGATGGATTTACAACGTTTGATGAATTAACCAAACCAATGCTTTTAGACCTATGCAAGAACTATCACTTTCCAAAAGCGTATCTTTTAGATACAATTGCAAAGGAGTTACGTAATGATAATGTAAAGCTTCTATGGTTGCCAGTTGCACACTGTGAATTCAACGCAATTGAATTAATTTGGGCATATGTGAAAAATAAAGTGGCAAAATTGAATACTACGTTTAAAATCACAAATGTACTAAATTTGTGTCTTGAAACGATGCAGAACGTGCCAAATTCTGTTTGGGAAAATTGCGTTGGACACGCTAATAAAATTGAGGAATCCTACAGAGAAAAAGACCACTTAGTTGATGTTGTTGTAGAACCATTAATTATAAAGTTAGATGAAGATGATGAAGATGATGATTCAAATGAAGACTTTAGTAATGATGAAGAAGGAGAAAACGATCCACAGGTGTAGGTATTCTTCGGTAAAAAGAGTGGTGTAATCCAATCAGGTTATTTTTAGTTTTAGGTTTAACTCAATTTTATCAGGGCTTTGTACCTTAAAAGTTAAATCAGATGTGATTCTACGTAAACAGGCCACTTTCGCATATTTCTGTTATTATTAAGCAAAGGCAAATGCAGACAAACTTACCACAGCATTTATTACAATTTTCCAAATATGCGAATCATAAAAATAAGGGAACATCAAAAATATTGTTTTTCTTTTAGGTGAATTATAAATAAATAAAGCTAATTGGCCTATTTACGTTACTCACTTTGAAGTAATATTTTTAAATTACTATTGTTCTACTACACACGTTTTGCCTATTTTATAGATCTTAATGAAACAATCGAAAATCGTTAAATACAAATAAATGTAAATATTTACCAATGCATATACTTATTTTTTCTTAATTTTACCAGTTACCTAATTTATCATATAGAGCACAAAAAAACCGTCACTATATTGCATTACTTTAAAGATTATTACCTTAACACCCATACTATTGCACCTTCGACGCCCCGCTCCATCCCGCAAGCACAATGCTGCTATCCTTTACACAAATTAATTGTTTGTATTTACATTTATGACAACTGCCAAAACAAAATTTTCGTTAAACGTAAAGTTACATCTCTTTATATGTAATACAAAAAAAAAAAAATTTTTGCTGTAAGATTACTGGTAGTAATTCCATAACCACAATCATTTTTTGCATATTACTACCAAACCTAAAAAAAAAAAATAAAACTAATATTTTTTGGGACTAAAGTAAGGTTCACTTTATCGCCTGTAAAAAATTAGTTAGGCCTGGGAGTACCAGTAAGGCACGATAAATTTTTACAATTGAGTAATTGATGAAATAGGGGAAAAATGGTGACAATTTTACACTTACCTTCCCATTAGAAAAGTATCAAGGCATCTACGGTTACAAAGTTTTACATGTGTAATAGAGACAAGTAACTTGACCTAAATATGTGAAAATTATATTTTTTAAAATTGTACTTTTTACTTTACAAGCTTCCAAACTGAGGGGTCAAAACTTTAGAAATGGATAGTAGTATGTTCTATTTTAGCGTGTTTCTTACTCTTACTGATGGTGCTCGGAAGAAGACATCTTGCACTGATCAGTTGTACAGGAATTTAGTTGTCTTTGACAGTTCTTAGTTGTTTCATGTATTTGCTTAAAAGCTATCCAGATTTCTTAAGCAACGGCTACTTTGTAATATTGTGTTATATGGGATTCTTAACGATAGGTTTGATACCGTTATCGTGGATTATGACTGGAAAAATTTCTCCATTGGCAAGCAGGGGTATAAATGGGTAGTGGATATCGTCACTTGTAAACTGCGCTTGTGTGTACGTGTACTACCTGTTGTATGTAAAAAAATAGGTAATTATATTAGTAGTAATTATTATTATACCATATTCTATACCACGTGATTCTGAAAGGTTTTTAAAAAGAAAGTTTTTGCCGCACTACAATAGCGTGGTGCAGTAAACCTCTATCTTGCGGATTTGTCCGTAGCATCGCGTCGGTTTTCTTTGGAAACACACTGCAGGCTTTGTGACAAAAACAATCTTAATATTAAATCTTTATTGATGTACATTTAGCTCATATAAACTGCTGGCCACTCGAACTTACACATAGAGATTTTTAGGCAAAATTTAAAGTTCAATATTTTCAACAGGAATGCAAATTTTTGAACACATCTTGCAGATTTTAAGAGCTAGTTTTTTTCGGATTAAGCTGCATGACGTATATTTATCGTAGGACCATAGATTTATTATATACGGGGTGATCAATGAAGTCATGCAAAAAATCAAAAAGTTTGTATGAGTGAAATTTCCGCAAAAAATTTTTTTGGTCGTTGCAATATGGTTCGTTACTAAGGTAACATCAATATCTCTAGACGTTTTTGTCACTTTTTGGATTAAGGCCCTTAGGTCTTGTACACACTACTAAACATATAATTTGGGTATCAAAATTTGATGAAATTGATATTTGCCGGTTTTTTTTTAGGGATTGCAGGAACCTTTAAATTAGGTTTAGAATTAGAAATTTTGTAAGAATTGACTTTTGGCCGTTGTTAACCAATCTTATATATTGTAGAATATAATGTAATAAACTTGTTCTTGTCGCTACGTTTTTGTCTATTATCGACCTGGTATAATGTGTAAATTTCAACCTGTATATTTCAACCCCCAAATAAAATGCTTAGATTATAGAAAATCTACGTGAAATAAGGATTCCAAATCCGTAAAAATCATCAAGAACCGTCAATCCAATGTCAAGTTATAGCATTTTAAAAAGTTTGCTACCCAAATTTTATGTTTAGTAGTGTGTACAAGACCTAAGGGCCTTAATCCAAAAAGTGACAAAAACGTCTAGAGATATTGATGTTACCTTAGTAACGAACCATATTGCAACGACAAAAAAAATTTTTTGCGGAAATTTCACTCATACAAACTTTTTGATTTTTTGCATGACTTCATTGATCAGCCCGTATATAATAAACCTATGGTCCTACGATAAATATACGTCATGCAGCTTGATCCGAAAAAACTAGCTCTTAAAATCTGCAAGACGCGTTCAAAAATTTGCATTCCTGTTGAAAATATTGAACTTTAAATTTTGCCTAAAAATCTCTATGTGTAAGTTCGAGTGACCAGCAGTTTATTTTATCGTGATGTTAAAACTTTATAAAATATACAAAATGTAGGTTAAGCATCCCTCCTTTACAGCTTTAACTTTGCATGTGAACTTTAGTTTTGGTAACACACAAGTTTTCTCTGCTCGATCTCGGTATCTAGGTACTTTAAAACTTCATTTGAAAAAATAAACCCACCTAAAAGTTTGCAGGTAAGTGCTATATTTGTTAAACTATTCTTATACATACTACATACTTATATAGAGTTACCATAAATCATCTGACTCATATCGGGACACAAGGCCGGGGATGGGGGTTAAATTTTTTAAAAAATTTCACCTAGCTCTAAATACCAAAACACAAAAAACAACTATATTAGGAACGAAAATCTTTATAATAACTAATATTCCCTAAAACTACATCAAAAAATTATTTAGGATATTTGTCAGTTTTATATTTCTCCGATGAGGTGATTTTCTTTAGAAAATCTTTCTGATCTTGCATGTACTTATAAAATTCTGCACATGATAATTTAAAATTATACTAGATATGCAGAACGACCTCAACGGATTTAACTAATAAACAATTTATTTCTTCTGGCCACTGGATGGATATTAAGGGAAAAATTCGTTCGCAATTTGCATTTTGCGCAGGGATTGCGAACAGGTGTTACCAAAGAATACCGACGCGATGCTCCGGACAAATCCGCAAGATAGAGGTTTACTGCACCACGCTATTGTAGTGCGGTAAACGCAAAAACTTTCTCTTTAAAAACCTTTCAAAATCCCGTTTATTTTTTTTGTCCGTAAAACGAAAATAACATGTGCCTTGAATCAATGTTTAACAATAATTTGGTCAAATGAACTGTGAAAACGTAATAATAAATCCAATTTTAGTTAAAACTTTGTAATATATAATAATTATAGCCACAAGAAAAGTTTATGAATATAAAATTTAAATATAATTTTTGAATTTAACATTTTTTTAAACAATTTAAACACATTTTTAGGATTAACACCCTGTTACTGATGCTTAAAATGTGAATTTTAATCAGAAAAAAGAAGAAGTGAACATATTGAAATTGATCTTTTTCTCAAATGAGACGGAAAGTTAGCGGGTCAAATGTAAACGAAAAAACCGACAAAATCAGAAAATTTGCCACGCTCTTTTCCGCAATAAAGAAGAATTTAATAAATTTCAGCTTACACTTCGTAACTAAAATTTAAAGTCTAATCAAATCAAAAATCAAAATTCTAAAGTCCTGAAAATTCCAAACTTATAATGGCAACCAGTCGAGCTGAATTCGAGTAGCTTGCGCATGCGTGCCAACGAGTGCCCCAGCTCAAATGCCATTATTAGCTGGGTTAAAAACAGAAACCCTCCTAGATGCCATTGGGACCTCGCATTCAACTCACTCAGTAACTAAAGCAATCATAAAAAACAACTTCAAACTGCGCTGCTTGTTGTGTCAAATAAAACACTTAAATTTAAAGAAAAATACAATTTATTTTCCAAGCTCTGCTAAATGGCTTCATAACAATAAAACAGTGAAGTTTTGTCGGTCGAAGCCGAACAGCTTACGATTACACTTTAGATTTGAGCTCCGAATATAATAAAGAAAATTAACTTATTGGTCGACCCGATCTAAATGTAAGAACAATAAAATAAAATTAAATACCATACGTGATCGTGTGTGATCAGTGAAGTAAAATGCACCGCTTCAGTGCAACGCAAAACAAAATGACGGCCCTCGTATAGTTAGCTGAGCACGCCTATACATAAAGTAGCTTTAAAATAATTGATCATTTACTAAACAAAACAAAAGCTATTGAAATTAAAAGGCAAAGAAAGAAAAAAAAGGCGACGGTGTCAGCCAACTAGAAGAGGAAAATACTGTGACAGGTAATTAAATTGAATCAAACATAATTAAAGTTAAAATCAGGTATAGTTAGTATTACAGTGAATAATAATAAATAAAGAGGTTGCCTGAAGAAGTTTTCCTCGTGACGGTGTCCAGGCCTAAGGCTATGACGGCCTAGGCGCGGCGATCACCACCGTAGAGCTCTCTAGCGAGCTGCTGGCTCCTAGCAACGGCCTAGTTTTCTGGCGCGAGCACGAGTATTCTTTTCGGAAGGGGTGTCCAAGCCATTAAAGGTGTTCAAGCATCAAGACAAGACCGAAAGAAAAGAACCCTAGAGGTTTAAGGTCGAGTCTAAAGTATGTGTGTTAACTTTTACAGCTGAAATTCATTTAAAAATGAGATTCTTCCGGGGTCAAACAAAAACGGCATCAATCAGCCAAACAAAAACTCGGAAGAAAAATTCGTGGTGGCATCCCAGATCTGCAAAGTGCCCTCGAAGGGCGTTGTGAATGCACACCCCTACCATCTTAGGCTAGAAGCAACAAAATGGACGCCCGTGCTTTGGCAGTACCTCGACAAACCTAATATTCATTTTTTGTTGTCGTTATAGCGTTGTGCAGAATAGTATCTATTCGATACTCTGTAATCGATACCGTCAAGTATCGACAGCCCCGGATACCAACCCTTAAAGCATTAAATATTCGGGTATCAAAACTAGATGCAAAAGAAGATATATTATGCCTTGTCTCGCCTATATTTTAACTCCATGCTGTCTGTTAGTAGAAATAATGATACATCAAAATTTTAAAGTGAAAGTATCGATACCACCAGGTACCGTAAAATTGCACAACACTACCCGTTCACAAAAACGGTCGCGCGTAACACGCTTCCCTTAGTGCCGGTGCACTAGCGATGGGTCGTTCGCGAACGAGTCGTTCGATTTAAACGACTCCTTTCAAAGAGTCGCGAATGAGCCGCTCCCATCAACTGAACGATACGTTCACCGCCTGTTAAAATATCTGGCTCGCTCTCGTCCGTTCGTAGAAATTCCACTCCACGCTTTCGCGAGTTTCGGACAACTCGGAGAGCGCGAGCCGCGAGACCGCGAGCCGGGAGCGGCTCAGTCGGAGTCGTATAATAGAACGAGAGTGGTGGAGCATCTAGCGGCCTATGATAATACATTACACAGTTTGTACGTCTTTCGTATTACTATTATTTTACGACTAACGATTAATTACTTTGCCGGAAATCTGCAACAACGTTTTTTAACGGCGTATACTGCGGGTAGTTTATAACTTTGAAATCCATATTACATAATCATTATCTAATCGACAATAAAACCATTTTTGTTAATATGTATTTACTTTTATTTTGAACATTTAACAAATAAAAATTTTAATCATTCCAATATTTTAATTAATATTATTTAATTTATTTATGTTATGTATATTATTTTTCTTTGAAGCCGTCGCGCCACAATCAGGCTGCGGGCCGTCGGCAGTCGTAAATGTGTAATTCACATCCGCGTTTTATGCTCTCTTTTATACACATGTGTGTCACGTTAAAGTAAAGAGCTCCGCGATTCTGTAATTCGCAACTCAGCAGCCCTCGTTCAATCGAACGACTCCTTGCGAACGACTCTTCCAAGTGAGCTGAACGAGTGAGCGGGCTCTCTTGAAAATGAACGAATGACCCATCGCTACGGTGCACACGAGTGGTAATTCCAACGCACTGCAAATTATGAGCTAAAACGTCCGCTATTGATATACATTATGTTCAAGCTTATAGCTTGACGCTCCCCATTGAACACAACGTATTTAAACAGCGGACGTTTTAGCGCATAATTTGCAGTGCATTGGAATTACCGCTCGTGTGCACCGGCACTTAGCAATCATGCCCGCTCAACCCGCTATGCAGCAGTGCAGTGCAGTGCAATAAGTGCACCTGGTCATGTGAGCCAAAAATGGCACCGTCTATTTTAAAGTAAAAATAATAATATAAATCCGAGTGACCAAAACTAACCGTGATAAATTATTTGGGAAATCTTACTACGGAAACCAGGAAGGACTTACCTGCATGTTGCATATTTTATACCGTACATGGTCGCCTTTGCAAGGTCCAACTTCGCAGGTGCGCAACCGGTGTGACACACCTCCATCGCAAGATCTGCAAAAAAGTACCAAAAATCATAAAAAAAATTCTAATTAACATAAATCTAGGTTTGTGGTTAGTAAAGCCTGTAGTAATGTTTACAGCACAATATCATTTTACCTAGGGCATGCTTGACAAGATTACTGTTTTGCCCGGCGCCCAGTGTTTGGTAAAGTAGTTTTTAAATTCGTTTGCTTTAGATATTTGCACTTTGCAACTTTAATACTTTGCTATGACAAAAGAACTTACTATGGCAAGCGAATGTATACGAGTATTCTATTTTGCCATATCACGGTACTTTATTAATCCGAATCAAATACCTTAAAAATAGTTTGAAAAATTCTTCCGTCAATATTTTTTGGCACAGCAACATTTTCTATAGAAAGAGTAGATTTGAAGTTTTAGCCAACGCATATCAAATGACAGAAAGTCAGGCACACCGTTGAAAATAGGAAACAATGTTTTTCGTAATCGAGAGACCCCCAAACGTAGAGATGCAGAACACCTCCTAGTAATGTTTTACTAAATTACAACACTTCCTCTAGCCAGGGAAGTAAACGGCTATCATGAAAAAACAGTTCCTAGAAAAAAAGACCTAGTGAACTGAATTAACACACATTAAATTAAAAAAAAAATTGCCAAAAGTCTTTGCACGAAACTTCCTGAGCGAAAAAAAAAATAAATACAGTATAATTTTAAAATGCGCACTATTTTTCATCTTTTGTTAATAGTATGTTTGATTAACGAATCAGTTAGCTGTACTCAGTTTATTCTGATAAGAAATTAAATGGTAGTATGATTACAGGTACTATCACAATACACATTAATCGGAAAAATACACAGAGTTATTTTTTTATATAATGCCATCGTATATAAAATTTTGTAAAGATGGGAAAATTATTTGGGTCTTTATGTAATATTTACCACTGTACGTAAATATATCTTTACGTGCAGTGGTGCACTTGCACTGTCAAATAAATTTGACAATACAGTACAGACTCTTTAATCCGAACTAATTAAAACACGGACCTAAGAGATAAGTTCGGATTACCGATTTTTTCGGATTACTGGATAGTAAATACATACATACACACATATATGCATTAGGTTTTATGTGTTACTGAGAAGGCAAAAAAAATAACAATAAAACCAAAAATTATCTTAAAATACCTATATGTATTTATTAAAAATAAAACAGAAAAACTTTACAAAAATCAAATCAAAATGTACACATATTTTAACGGTTAAAAAAGAAATCGGTGATACGTGTTTGCTTTTTGGTATCAACTTCTTTTTTGATGCATTCTGCCTGCAGTGTGCGGAGCAATGTTACTTGTTGAGGTGATAAATTATTCTCATAAGCCCATATTAAACATGTGGCGAAACATTTCACAACTTCTTCATGTTTTACAAGTTTGACTGTTGGCATTTCTTCATCGCTTTCTTGATTGTCAACATCCTCTTCATTTTCTGTCTCAGAAGCAACTTCATTAATGATTTCTTCTTCAGTGAGAAATACACCATCTTCATTTGCCCCTTGAACCCTTTCCTGTACATCCTGATCTGATACAGTTTCACCAATTTTCCCAAACATTTTCTTGATTTCAGCCAACTCATTAGTCTGAATTTTATTAGATGGACGGAATGTACTTAATGGTAAATCATCTTCATCATCAAAGTCCTATTCAGTCTGGTCATTGTTCATAACTAAATCGATATCTTTTTATTCAGTGGTTAAGTTTGGACAAATATTTTTCCCGATTTCTTCAACAGCTCAGTTTTTACTCTTTGCCATGCTTCGCCAAGAAAAAATACCACGTCTTTTAAATTGACTGTCTTTAAGATTTGTGCAATATCATTATCAGATTCAACAATTTGTAAAAGAAGTTTCTTGCGATAATTAAGATTAATAGCCTGAATCACATGTTGATCCATGGGCTGCAAAATCGGTGTACAATTTGGTGGAAGATACATGGCAAAAATCTGTTTATCATCACTCATTAATTCTAAAGCATCGGGATGGCCAGGAGCATTATCCAAAATTAACAAAGCTTTCTTAGGTAATCCTAATTCCTCCATTTTGTTTTCTATCGACGGCACAAAGTGAGAATGAAACCAGTCCTTAAACAGATCCTTTGTTATCCAGGCTTTTTTTGCTCCCTCATAAATAACTGGTAATTGACAATTACGGAAAGCCCGTGGTTTTTTTGCCTTTCCCAAAACTAATAACGGTAGTTTGTGACTTCCTGATGCGTT
This sequence comes from Philopedon plagiatum, assembly GCA_963971165.1. Taxonomy (NCBI): domain Eukaryota; kingdom Metazoa; phylum Arthropoda; class Insecta; order Coleoptera; family Curculionidae; genus Philopedon; species Philopedon plagiatum. The sequence continues at coordinate 33,762,331 of OZ020197.1, read as the reverse complement.
TGCACATGGCATGAAAGTTATCCTTTCTTTACTTAATTTTCTTCCTGGTGCTGATGATTCAGATTTATTAACCAACGTTTTTTTGGGCAACACCCTCCAAAAAAGCCCACTTTCGTCCGCGTTGTAGATTTGATCAGAAGTTAGTCCTAATCTCTCCATTATTTCTTTAAATTTTAATTTAAATGGTGCTACTACACTAAAATCACTAGACAGCTTTTCTCCCGAGACACTTAATTGGCGAATTCCATATCTCTTTTTGAACTTCTGCAACCACCCACCACTGGCGTTAGTCTTTAATATTTATCTTCACAGAAAAAAACCTAGCTTTTTCACATAGAATGTCTCCAGAAATCGGAGTACCTCTGGCACGCTGTTGTAAAAACCAGGTATAAAGGGCGTTTTCCACATTAGGATATTCACATGCTTTCACAGTTTTTCTTTCTCCGGGTCCATTTTCAGAAGTAGAAGTGACAAAATTAAAAATGTTCTCCTTATTTTTCTTAATATCCATAATAGTAGATTTTCCGACGTTATAAATTTTAGATAACTAGGATGCCAATTCACCTTCATCTAATTTATTTAGAATTTCTACTTTTTGCAAAAGGGTTAACGTGTGATGTTTCCTTTTTTGCGACATGTTTGCACGGTAATAATATTCCAACTAAAAAAGATCTAATCAAGAAAGCTTCCGTCTCACAAAAAGGATTTCCCCGAAACTGCCGGGGAATTACCCTTAGAAAGTAATCACGTGTTGTTTCTAGAGGTACGTTTTATTGTGTCCGCTGACTCTATAATCCGAACGATATTCGTTAAACCAAACTTTGTTCGGATTATAGAGTCTTGTTCGAACCATCGCTTTGGGCTTCGTTAGTTCGGATTACTGGATGTTCGGATTAAGGTGAGTTCGGATTAAAGAGTCTATACTGTAATATGTCAGCACAACATAAATTGTGTTAGCATTCGAATGCAATTTGGAAATACTCACACTGGCTGAACTAGTTGGCACGAGCCACTACTCTCACCCATACAAAATTCATTGATGAATGATGAATGTAAAGGGTCTGATTTTGATTTTGGTAAAAGTTGTCTGTTTTTCAGCCGCCCTGAGCGTAAACATCTCTGTTGAAGGACAAGGGCCCAAAAATCGCGATAACAGGAGTGTACCTTGACCAGAATCAAAAATAGTCCATTTCTCTTGAGTTTTTTTGACGGATTTTGATTGTACCAGGGCAGAATAAGTAAAATCCTGAGCTCTATGTTACATGGAAATTCTAAATTGTTGTAACTAAAAGCTTTAGTAGTGCCTAAAGCTTTCATTCATTCATTAAAGATCCAAAGATCTCAAATTAAAGCAATAAAGTGCGTTTTCTTGATGTTCAATCTCGATACGATCCCAAACTTTGGCGAATTGACATAAAATTCCAAACGATTTCAAAAGTATTCATGCAGTATTCAAAACTGTATGTATTCAAACTCATTTCAAAATATATTCATGAATACGTACTAAATCTACTAAATAAGTGAAAAGTACTATTTTCAATTGCACACCCTTTATGAAGGCGCTCCGCTCCTACTTTCATACCAATAAACCCACGTATGCAAAATACAACTAGCGTATAGTTATATCAGTTAAATAGTGCTTCAATCAGAGCAAAAACGATATTTAAATATTTTTTTAATTTCGATTCTGGGTAAAACCCAAACTGTATGCAAAATTTTATTTCTTTTGGCAACTAGTTCTTTCATGTTTTCGCGTCAACAGACAAACAGATAGAAAATGGTAATCATTTTTTTTTCGTGACCTAGAGACCCCAAAACGTGAAGATCTAAAAAAATCTAGAGATGATGTTTTTCACGGTTACAATACTTTCTCTAGCGAAGAAAGTAAAAAATTACGTAAAATCATTTTCTTGTCGCTTCCTTATCATTATCCTATTATCAGTTTGCCCTTCAATTTTTGGTTCCCCGTTTTTATGTTTGGGCAGTATATTCTGTGATATTACAATAATTAAAAATGTTCAAAGTAAAAATAAATATATTTATCTTTTTAAATTTCCCATCCTATAAAAAAAATAGAAGCTTATTTTCCAAGTAAAATCCTCAGCTGTGTTATATGAAAAATATAAATTGTTACTGAAACTTTTAAGTACATATGAAAATACTTTTTCAAATTTATATGTTCGGATTAAAGCTCTCTGGGATAAATGTTTTTTAATTTTAAATAGCACATCCTACGCTATTAGTGAAGTCTCAGATCACTTAAAGCAAAAATGACATATTTTTTTTTAAATTCAAATTAGGGTGAAACCTAATCCGTATGCAAAATATTATTTTTCAGGTCAAGTAGTTTTTAAGTTTTCGCGCCAACAGAAAGGCCGACACGTACCGTACAAATAGACAAAAATAGGAATCCATCATTTAGAGACCTCAAAAGTTGTAGATCTGTAAAACAATTTTAGAGGTGATTTTTTTCACGAATGCAATAATTTCTCTAGCGATATATAATTTTTTCTAATCCCTTTCCTAACACTATCATATTATCGGTTAGGCCTACAATTTCTGGTTGTCTATTGCAATGTTTGGGCAGTTTATTTTGTTTTATGTAAACTGAAACTTTGAAATGTATTTGTTCTACAGAATGCTTTTAGTAATCTAAGCGAACCGAGCAAATACTGCTAATTAAAATAAACATGATAATACTAACCTAGAGCAAGCAGACCAATCTGACCACGCTGACCAGCCACTTGACCGCTCGTCGATTTCCTGGAGCTGAGATGAGAGTTCCTGCAGTAAATAAATTAGATAATTAGTACGCTTGAAGTAAATTGGAATAAATATTTAACGTAAAATTGAGAATAAGTTCTCTAAACCACCTGAAAATTCCTTATACAATAAGGATTTGAACAAATCATGGTAAAACAGCTATTCTCCGGGCTATATGCCCCTAGGAGCGCTGGATCACATACCAAAATTTGCGGTTTTTTGGCTAACACTGTTAGACAACAAAATACTTGGTTTGGCTGCAAGAAACTACCAGGAAGAAGGAAGCTTTTTCTTTAGTTAGGATGTCGTTACCTGCATACCGGTTTCGAACTCTTTAGTTCTCATCAGTACAGGATAAACGATCATACCTACCTTCCGAAACAGCATATCCTTAAAGCTACTCATGTCGAACTGCATAAGCAGTATAACACAAGCAGCGCCATCTATTAGCAGCTTCAAGCATTCGGAGTAGAATTTACCGTGAAGTAAAATAATTATTTCAACAATGAATGTGAAGTGTGAAGTCTACTTGTCAGGGGTACATATAAATACGTAAAATTGAGAATAAGTTCTCTAAACCACCTGAAAATTCCTTATACAATAAGGATTTGAACAAATCATGGTAAAAGAGCTATTCTCCGGGCTATATGCCCCTCCGAAACCGGTATGCAGGTAACTACATCCTAACTAAAGAAAAAGCTTCCTTCTTCCTGGTAGTTTCTTGCAGCCAAACCAAGTATTTTGTTGTCTAACAGTGTTAGCCAAAATACGGCAAATTTTGGTATGTGATCCAGCGCTCGGAGGGGCATATAGCCCGGAGAATAGCTGTTTTACCATGATTTGTTCAAATCCTTATTGTATAAGGAATTTTCAGGTGGTTTAGAGAACTTATTCTCAATTTTACGTATTTATATGTACCCCTGACAAGTAGACTTCACATTCATTGTTGAAATATTTAACGTTTAGAAAATATAGAGGATGTTTCAAATTAACACACAAATATTGTAAGGATAATAAAAAGCTAGATGTAGAGGCTGTAAAAATATACCGATGTATTTTTTTGTATTTTTGTGTATCAAATGAACTTTAAAAGTTCTCTAAAGTTTCAAAAATATAAGAAAATTATTTTTTGTAATAAAAAACACTTTACTAATAAACAATTCTTTTTAAGTCTGGTACATTGGAAGTTACATCTACGCCTTGGTGTTTGCTATAATCCATTTAAGGTTGTTTACTGCCTCAAATTAGTTGCTAAAGTTACTAACAATTTATATTGTTTGTGGCAAACAAAGTATGTTGTAAATTACACTGGTCGACATGATTTTTGGAACATTAATGAATGTCTAATATAGCACTTTTGTGCTGGCATTCCCAGTAACCCTAAATACTAGTGATTTTTGATTTTCTGATTAAGTTGGCACAAAAGAAATTCAGGACCGTAATGGTCCTAAAATTTAAATTTTACCGAGAAAAAACTTTTTTTGACATTTTTAAATGTATTATTATGTTTGTTTCTTGCAATATTATTTGTCTTGTGTACACTATAACAATCTTTAAAACCCTTGGTGTCCTTTTAGTAAAATTTTTGGTTATGTATAAGTCTCTTTTGCTCCATCACGACTCTGAGATCCACCTCGAGTCTCTTCTCCGTGTCTCTCCTGGGCTGGAGACACAACAATTATTGTGATCCATATTCTAAAAAGTATTTATTCTTTATGAAATTTTATCAATTTTTAAACAAACTGACAACTTACCCAAAAAAAGATTAATTATGTATAAAAAATAGTCATCATACAAAAAAATAACTATCAAGTCTAATAATACCAAAAAAAAAAACATTTAAAACACTCAAACCCCCTTAAAGACAGAAGAAAAACGACTGAAACATAAAAAATTTGGGAAATCACAGAAAAATAAAGGGCTTATTTCAGAATGTCCAACAGTCCAACCATGGGCGACAAACGTCAAACAGCTGATACTGGTAATTTTATTTTTTCAAGATGGCGGATAATTCCGTTGCCACTACAAAAGTGTTATATTAGACAGAGTTTATCTATTTACAAAAATGGCCCACCGCGTCCCATTTTCAAGTATCTGTTTGTCCCTTATATCGTCGCATTTATAAAGGACTTGAAATTGATTATACCTAGCTTTACTCAGTTTAGGATTAATTACTACGAGAGGTACCGTGGGGTACCGGGGGTATTTTCATCGGATTCGACGAGCCTTTAAAGACACTTTTCTGTTTCTTTAAAGTTTAGTTTGATTCTGTCTTCCGCACAGTCGAGTATCTTTCAGTAGTTTTGTTGCATTTTACATAAAATGGCAAGTGCTAGTCGTCGATGTTGCAAAAATCCAGCGGATAAGTTTTGTTATATATGTGGAAGATTTATTTTAAATTCACAATCTAGATCTTTATCTCAGGAAGTGAAAAAAGTCCATATTTTATATTGTAAATGCCAAATGGAGATCAAGATAAAAGTTGGGCTCCTCATGGGTGATGTGTGAGTTGTCACGTAAATCTAGTGCAATGTATGCACGGCAAAAAAAATTCTATGCCGTTTGCTGTTCCTATGGTGTCGAGAGAACTTTCTGATCATGTAAGCGATTGCTACTACTGCATTACTAAAATAGAGGGGTATTCAAAAAAGCAAAAGAACAAAATTCATTTGCCTTCATATTCGATTTCCTCATAGCCAGGAATTATAGGTACCGATTGCGCATTTAGACTTGGACACCGTTATGTTTCCCGATGATTCTTTTTCATTAAGATCTGATTCACAACATCCTAAGACCACTAGTAGTGACCCTACATTTTTACCAGCCACATCATCTAATAACTAACGAATTAAATATTTGGTACGACTTGACCTGACTTTGCCAAAACAAAAAGCTGCATGAACTTCTTGTTTCCAGACTTCAATAGTGAAACCTAATAGATAAAAATACAAGAGATTCGTTTTACCGAAAACGGAATATAACATTTCAAGTTTTTATGAAATATATAAATTAACTTAATATGGAACTTATTTCCCTGCTAGTGGCGTATTTTTATAGATTCATCTAAATACAGCCTAAAAGTAGTCTTGCTTTACAATGGAAACACAAACCATTCCTTTAGATAGCTAAGATATTAGTGAGAACGAAAGAAAGAAAACAATAATAACTTGGGCTGCTAAATGAAGTTAAATATGAACAGTATCAGTGGGATATTAAATTTGTGGAGATTTAAAAGTGATTGGTATATTTATTGCTAGGGCTTTAAGGGGGTTTTACAACCTATTATTGTTGTTTTTTATGCCTATGGGATAGTCGGGCAACCCAAGAACATTTCATTCGGAACGATTGGCCTCATGAACCTCCTTTTGAACCTGGTATGTACTTAAAACATAAAGTATGCTCCCCTCGTAAATCCAAACAAGGTGCTTCTCGCGCCTCTCCATATTAAGCTTGGACTAACGAAAAACTTTGTTGAAGCTATGGACAAAGAAAGTAATGGTTTCAAGTACTTAAAAGAAATATTTCCCCAGTTAAGAGATGGTAAACTAAAAGAAGGCATCTTTGTTGGACCTCAAATAAGGAAACTTTTAAGTGATCCCCTTTTTAAAGAAAAATGACATGATAAAGAATTGGCAGCTTGGAACTGTTTTATGAATGTAGTAAAGGGATTTCTGGAAAGCAGGAAGGTGAGAACTATAAAACCCTTACAGATCAACTCTTAAATTAATTACTAGGCTGTCGCATGTCCTTAGAAATTAATTTTTTTGTACCAACATTTGGATTTTTTTCCGGAAAAGGGTGTAGCAGGATAAGCATGACAAGTTGGCCCCCAAGTGGCAACCTATATCGAAACTTATGTTATATCATCGGCTTGATGTATGAACACGATTTATATATGTTTCGCCGCCGGACTCCGCTTTGACCTTGAGATATGGACAAAAATGACCGCACGCATGACTATCGTTCAAACAGGCATATCTTGAAAACTAACTAAGCTAGAGAGGTAAATCCAACGCGAGGCCTCGGGTAACCTTACAGAGTATATACTATATTTCTTTTAGATTTAACGAATAATTACACATATGTTTAAAAAAATAAAGAAAAAAATTATTAATTTTTTTTTCGTGTTCCCTCTGACTTACAATCACTAAAATAATATATGTTGTAATCCTTTATATGCACTAGTACCCATAAAAATTGCGTTAGAAAAAACGTGGTGCAACACTTCGAAAAAAAACAATAATATAAGGATACAAACTTGACATAGGACATATACAGGGTGTTTTCTAATTGAATGTCAATATTTAAGGGGGCGATTTTTGGGTCCGTTTTTAAAATAAAACTTCATATGAACGTATGTCCTAAACGTCTTAACTGTTGAGATACAGGGTGGTAAAGTTTTCAAGAATAAATAGTTTTTTATTAATATCTGTAATACCACTTTAGATATTTTAATTAAATTTGGCATACATGTACTATGTATCAAGAGGCATTATTTAGTGTAGGTACCACAATTTTTATTATTTCCAGCAGTGGCGTTCGTACGGAATTTCACCTGCCTATTTTGGCAGACATTGATGGTACGCCACTGATTTCTCGTAAAAGTAAAATTATTCCTGCAATCCTCAATCATTTCCAAGCAAATTTGAACTTTTGAATTTTTTCAATCCGATGCACGGTTTTCGCTTAAAAAAATAAAAACCTTTTCTCTGCATGATCATAACAATATTGTTAATATGACAATATCACCATGCAGAGAAATAGATTTTCTTTTTTAGATCAAATTTGCTTAGAAATGAATAAGGATTTCAAAAATTAACTTCCTTATTCATTTCTAAGCAAATTTCTAAAAAATAAAATCGCTTTCTCTGCATGGTGATATTATCATATTAACGATATTGTTATGATCATGCAGAGAAAAGGTTTTTATTTTTTTAAGCGAAAACCTTGCATCGGATTGAAAAAATTGAAAAGTTAAAATCTGCTTAGAAATGATTGGGGATTTCAGGAATACTTTTAATTTTACGATAAATCAGTGGCGAACCATCAATGTCTGCCAAAATAGGCAGGTGAAATTCCGTACGAACGCCACTGGTGGAAATAAAAAAAATTGTGGTACACTAAATAATGCCTCTCGATACATAGTACATGTATGCCAAATTTAACTAAAATATCTAAAATGGTATTACAGATATTAATAAAAAACTATTTATTCTTGAAAACTTTACCACCCTGTATCTCAACAGTTAAGACGTTTAGGACACACGTTCATATGAAGTTTTCTTTTTAAAACGAACCCAAAAATCGTCCCCTTAAATATTGACATTCAATTCAAAAACACCCTGTATGTGTCCTATGTCAAGTTTGTATCCTTATATTATTTTATTTTTTTTCGAAGTGTTGCACCACGTTTTTTCTAACGCAATTTTTATGGGTACTAGTGCATATAAAGGATTACAACATATATTATTTTAGTGATTGTAAGTCAGAGGGAACACGAAAAAAAATTAATAATTTTTTTCTTTATTTTTTTAAACATATGTGTAATTATTCGTTAAATCTAAAAAAAATATAGTATATACTCTGTAAGGTTACCTGAAGCCTCGCGTTGGATTTACCTCTCTAGCTTAGTTAGTTTTCAAGATATGCCTCTTTGAACGATAGTCATGCGTGCGGTCATTTTTGTCCACATCTCAAGGTCAAAGCGGAGTCCGGCGGCGAAACATATATAAATCGTGTTCGTACATCAAGTCGATGATATAACATAAGTTTCGATATACGTTGCCATTTGGGGGCCAACTCGTCATGCTTATCCTGCTACACCCTTTGGGTGCAGTAAGTGACGAACAAGGAGAGAGATTTCACCAGGCCATCAGAACAATGGAAATACGATACCAGGGACGCTGGGACCCATCTATGATGGGAGACTACTGCTGGTATTTAAAAAGAGAAGGATTAATTGAACACAAGAGAAAAAGTGAAATATTTTGTCACTGTATGGTACATACCTTTATGTAACATTTTATATTGTTTATTGCATATTATGGTAATTAATTAAACGTCTTTACCTAACATATTTTTGATATAAATGTATTTTTTATTCAATATACATACATTACATGGCAAAACTACGTCGTATTCTGTTTTTCGTCAAACCCCCAACCCCTGTAAGAAAAAAACTGTACGTGTTACATGTCATTTTTGAATTTAGGGCCGCAAAATAATTTACATACGGCTATTTTCACCAGTGTTACTAAAAAAAGTTAAGCTGGTGTTATTACTAGCTAATTTAAGGTTATCTCCGCCATTTTGAGAAGAACTTATGTATTGATGTATTATGTATGTATAAATTTTACATACATAAATACATCATATTGTATTTTCTAGGGGGAAAACAAAGAAATTTTTATTAAAAGACCTAAGATGTCTAATTACCTTACTTGCCTTACACGAGTTAAGGGTTAGTGACATCAGAGGTACTTTTTAAAAAGACTCTTTATTGTCACAACTTAGGTAGGTATAATAATATATTACGAGTGTTTGCAACTGATTATTGCAGATTTCAAGCCTACTATTTATATATAAATTATTGCTAATATTGCATATCTAAAACTAGGTTAATTCACAGACAAGATATATTTAGACCATCACAACGTATTCGCGACACCAGCTGAATCCGTCCAATGTATGGGCGAAAAAGTGCGTTTGTACGCATTGGGCGCCAGTCAGATTTTTAAACGACGGTCCACTCGAAGCATGCGCACTCGGGACGTCAGGTAAAAGTGGTTGTTGAACTCAATGACGCAACGCGGCGATCAGAACCGGGCCGAAAAAATCTCAGTCATTTGTATGTTATGGTATTTTTGGTTGGGGTGGCGAACCTCTGAAGCTTGATATTTCGATACAAAAATAGTCTTTACAAAGTGTTACAGACATTTCATATGTTTCGCCAATTATGTATCCAACTTTTAAATATAAGGAATTATTTCGTAGTCTATTTCTTACAAGTAGTGCATAAATACAAATAGTTTAATTCCAAATTTAAATTATATCAATATGTGAAAGAATAGGAGGTAAAAACTATAATTTATCTTAAATGCACTCCGGTGTTGAAGTGAATACACACACGGAGAAGTAGAAATATTTGTCAGTGACGTATATTGAGTGTGGTCAAGGTGTCAGAAAGGCACCGATGGGGTGTGTGTGTATTAGGGGCATTGTATAAGGGGTAAGATGGTGTAAGAAGGTCATATATAGTGTCAATGCCTCCTTCCCCTATATTGCATAAGGGTGAGTGTGACCAAAAGGCATATTTGCGCTTTCGCCAAAGGGGCACTAAAAATACTAGTGGATTGGGGTAGAGGGGAGTATTTTAAAAGGGATGGCGAAAGAAAAAAGCGCTTTCGCCAAAGGATCGCTAAGATATCAGTGGGTTAGAAGGGTGAGTGCCCAAAAGGCATATTTGCGCTTTCGTCAAAGGGGCACTAAAAATACTAGTGGATTAGGGTAGAGGGGAGTATTTTAAAAGAGATGGCGAAAGAAAAAAGCGCTTTCGCCAAAGGATCGCTAAGATATCGGTGGATTAGATTGACATGGAGCCGTAAGTAGTAGCGCTTTCAGCAAAGTATCAAGTGCACACAATATAAATAGGTGTAAAAATATTTACATCTTACCCTAGAACTTGCTTTGTTCAATAATTATACAGGATGGGATGCCAATCCAATAAAATATACACATGTAATTTTTTTGATTTACTATTTTACTTCTTAAAACAGTTGCATATTTTATTTCTATTGTTGCTATGTTTATATTTTATTTCAACTTTCAATTTTGTAAATGTAACGTTTAAAAAATTAAGAGGGGGGGGGGGCATTAAAGAGACGCACTGTATATATATAAACTGAGCTATTTTCGAGGAATTATCGACAGTTTTGTATAGCAAGAAAACTCAGATTTAAGCCAACAAACTATACACTTTTTGTTAAAATCTCACTAATGGTTACATTTTTATCATTAATAAAAAGAATAATTACAAGTAATATAGTTAGCATTTATTACTCGATAAAAGATTCACGTCATGTGAAATAAATTTTGAAGTACGGTCCTGTCTATCACAAGGCAAACGTTCGACAATGCGCAATCCAATAAAATATACACATGTAATTTTTTTGATTTACTATTTTACTTCTTAAAACAGTTGCATATTTTATTTCTATTGTTGCTATGTTTATATTTTATTTCAACTTTCAATTTTGTAAATGTAACGTTTAAAAAATTAAGAGGGGGGGGCATTAAAGAGACGCACTGTATATATATAAACTGAGCTATTTTCGAGGAATTATCGACAGTTTTGTATAGCAAGAAAACTCAGATTTAAGCCAACAAACTATACACTTTTTGTTAAAATCTCACTAATGGTTACATTTTTATCATTAATAAAAAGAATAATTACAAGTAATATAGTTAGCATTTATTACTCGATAAAAGATTCACGTCATGTGAAATAAATTTTGAAGTACGGTCCTGTCTATCACAAGGCAAACGTTCGACAATGCGCAAGCCCGCAGAGGATCGTCTTTGTTTACGGATTCAGCTCGGTAAATTTGCCGCATTCGTAATTGACATTATTTCTCTACTATATATTTTCTCTATGGGTTAATTAGGTCGAGAGTGCGCTGGCTGCTGCTGATTCCCGTACTTGTGTAATGATGGAATGCAACTTTTATAACGGGTTCATCGAACCATACTTTCTCCATCCCCTGGGGAAGTTTTGTAAGGGACGAACAAAACTGGCCTGTTGGGATTTCCGAGGTTTCAAGTTGGCTGTCCTCGTTCTGGGTCTGTTTGTCCTTGGTCCATCGTTGCTTGATCTAGGGTTAATAATAAGGTGAGTCTTATTCATTTGTAGGTGGACGGACTTGTAAAGTATTAGTGCTTGCGAAGTTTATGGCTATTTCTAGGTCGTTGAGGATCTGCAGGACTACCTGAAGTGCTAGATTTAGCTGGTCCATTATGTTTCTCACTTGTAGAAAGTGGCTGAAATCAAATATGAATCGGGGTTGACAGTATTTGGTGCGGTGCTTTCTTCGTTATGATTTATGAGATAAATGGTTTTCTATGATTTTCTTGTTAAGGCTCATGTGAAGGTTGACTAATGATGTTATTTGGTTGTCTTGCAGAGATTTTATGACGCTTTCGTATTTTCGAACGTCTTCTTGGTCCAAGTTTGTCGATATGGCTTTCACTATGCTTCCTAGTTCATTAAAAAGCCATCTTTTAGATCTAGGTAAGGGGTAGATGGTCCATAGTTTTCCCTTTGCTGTTTTCAGTAGATACTGCAGGCTTTGGTCTAAGTTTTGTAGGCTAGAGAAGTACGGGTGGCTCAGACTGTTCTTGATTGCTTCATTTGCGGCCTCATATTCGTCTTCGAAGGAGTAGCTTTCTTCGGCTATTGGTTGGAGGTCGAAGTAGTGGATGACGTCGTGGGTGCTAGTCTGGATCCTTGCTGGTCCCAGCTTGAGGGGTAGAATCCCTGGGTTGTCTTGTAGGTGAATTGTTATCTCGTGAGCCACTGTTAAGGTACATCTGTAAAGTGTTGGCTTTATTTGGCAGGTGTTTAACATTATTTTTGCGGATTGTAGTATCCTATGTATTTATAGTCACAGTATTGTCATTTTTGACTGTCTTAGGAGAGAATCTTGGCAGTAGATTGTTACGTTTTATTGTTTTTCTTGTATAGATCTTGGTGCTTGGTTTGTACGATTTTGGGACTTATCTAGTAATGTTTTTCTTTCAATGTTGTTTTCTTTGGCTCCTTGTAACTGTAACTTCTCATTAAGTTCCTTATAGATTGCCTTGGTTTTTTCTCTATGCTGCTGAATAGAATTGTTTATTAGTGTTCGTTTAATATCGAGGTCAAATGGATCTTGTGCGTGCAAATGTCCATTTAGAACGTCCATGGGTCGCATTCTTGTCGCGGAGAGGACGGAATTGTTGTAGCCCAAAATGGCGTCCGGCATTTGCGCTTTGATGCTAAGCGTTTTCGATTTTTGGGGGTTGTCAGCGGTGGTATGATGAATTGATATTTTATGGGTCTCGAAAAATTCCTGCATAATCTGCACACTGTCGGCTACTATCATGTGGGGGATTCCATGATGAGATATAAAGGCTAGAAGGGCGCTAAAAATGGATATTGCGTTAGAGCCGTCTATTGGGTATGCTGGTCTATATTTGGCAAATGCGTTGATGACGGTGGAGAATTTCTGACCTCCGGCTTGAAAGGTATCCACACGCATGATTTCAAGCGGCTTCGTTGGCGTTGGAGTTAACATAAACTTGGGTTTTTCTGGGTTTCTATCGAATTTGTTGGCTTCACAAATATCACAGAAGTTGCTGACGTCTTCGATGTTTTTCCTGAGATTTGGCCAGAAGTATCTTTTACGAATCTGGCTTTCTTTGTTGATTCCCCTATGGTTAGTCTTGCCTTGGTGGTAATCGGGATGATCTCCTTCTGCCTTTCTTCAAAGTTGACGCCTTCTAGCAAAATGTTGCATTTGGTTAAATCAAAAGAAGAGTTTTTAAAAGTTTTTCTTATTATGTTGGAATGGTTCTATAATTTTATGTGTTGGAATCTGATCATATTTTTCTTTTTAGGGAAAATCCAGTTAATGTACTTATGTTCTTGCGTCACTGCGTGTTTCGGTCTGCCCTCCTCAAGATATTTTGGGCGTGATTATATTTTTGTTTGTTTGAATAAGTCTGGGACATATGTTTCGGTCTAAGACTTTCGAAAAAGACTAGTGGAGAAGTGGGATACACCAAGAATATCTTTCTGTTTTGGAATCGACTCTTGGTATTTTAGAGTTCGAGTATTAAAAGACATCACCACTAAGATAAGTACTTAGTTTTATAATAGTGAAGAAAAGCTAAATGTTCTTACTCATTTTGATAAAGAAAACTCATTAAAAATAGTGTCCTAGCATTGTAAAGGCGTTGCAACATTCCAGAGTTATTTAAAAATTTATCATTTTTCTTTTCATTAAATACATTTGTGTTCTACGATGCCTTGCATTTCTTTTTTAAATTAAATATTTAATTTAGTTTTATCGTTGTTTCATTATGTGCACTTTTTGAGTTTACTTACAGGAGCTTTAATTATTGGAAGCGGGCTGTGACACATTTATAATGCTGTAAGTGGCGCCAAATTAGGTTTGTTTTTTGGTTCATGCAATTAATGTTAAGGAGTGTACATCTTCTTTTGATAAGTAGGTATACTGATT
>OZ020197.1:33071539-33148089 GCA_963971165.1 Philopedon plagiatum | reverse complement strand
GAAATGCGTTATTTTTACTTAAGTCAGTTGGGAATTTTAACGTTTAAATGATTATTTCTTAGTTTATTGCTCAATTAAACATGGAAGCGAATTTTAATGTGCAAGTTGATATATCGTTAATTTTAGGGGAGTGCAGAAAAAACTACAGAGAAGCTGGGCGGAAAGGGTTCCTAATAACTCGAAATCTCACATGGGATTTGAAGGCTGGAAACCAGAAGTCGTACTATTGGCAGTCTGAAGACGAAACTACGAATTCGGAAGTGAACTAAAACGGATAAAAATAGGACAGTTGGCGTTTTAGGAGCGAGAGCTATTGACCCGCATGTAGGCACCAGACGGCTTCCTAGAGATGCTTGAATGAGTCAAAAATCAGTTGTGACCATATTGCACTTGTACAATTTTCATCCATACCAAATTACACTCCACCAAAAGCTATATGGGTTAATTGTTCTCGAACATCGACAATTTTTCAATAAACCACCAACAACAGTACTAACTTGTGTTATAAATACTGTATACAACGATGTGTGACACGCGGATTTTTAACTTTCCTAAAGCTCCACGGGTCACGACAATTTAATAAATATTTCATAATTCCGGTCTCATAAACACACACTTTTGCGAGTGACGAACAATATCGGCAGAAAAACCGTTGGATTTATGTGTGTGTTTATTTGCCTCGGAGATTCCACGATAAAAACCGTGGGTTTACTCGTAGCGAATTTTAACGCGGTTAAAAGTGTGTGTCTATGCCCGGCTATTGATCGCGGTACGCGCTACATTCAGTGGTATCGATCCTGCTACTAGGATCAAATCTGCTTTTAATGACACTTCACAGCCGGTAGTCCAAGAGATTCAAATCGGGACTCCCCGAAGGCCAGTCTTCAGCACTAACGAATTCAGGTAAGTGGCGCTGAGTCTTGTTGGAACACTCAATGTTTTCCGTTGAACAAGGTGTGACTGAGTGGCTTCACAACCTTGATGTCGTTTTGATAGTTGATGGCTTTAGTTTTGACACCTTCTTTACAAAAGTGCAGTGAGTTGTATTACTGCAGCTGAATGATGACATCTTTGGACTCTAGGGATAGTCTCAGCTGATTCTTGAGAGCTGTGTGCGTATATCCTATCATTTTGACGATTATATTTTTCTTCAATTCAATGCAAAACATTTTTCGTCTGAAAAAAAAAATTGGCGGTGTCCATCATTGGCGTACCTCTCCAATAGGCGTTGTGATCTGGCCGCCCTTATGCCTCGTAGAGCTTCTGTAAGTCTTTGTTCTATCCTTCTTCGGTAAGCACCATGTCTTAAGTCTTCTGTTATTATTCGAGACATGGTCCTTGTATGGATCTTCATTTCTTTGGACAAAATTTTTTGTTTCCTGAGTGGATTACGGTGCATCCTAGCTTCGACAGCTTTAATTGCAGCTGGTGTCCTAGAACTACGTGGACGACCGCTCTTTGGTCTGTCATCAGTAGAAGACAGTTCATCATACCTCTAAATGTCCCGCTAAACAAATTTCTTAGAGATTTTCAGCGGTCTCAGAAGACTGAAAATCTTGCTTCATAATGAGCGATGTTTGATCGCTATTTTAAGGGTGAATTCGATCAGAAAAAATTCTAATATTTTGGTGATAAGGTTTTCAAATGGAACAGTTTTATATTATGAAATAAAAAAAATTGCTGGATAAGCGCATTACCCTATTTTGCAAATTCAACTAGTCATTGGCACAAGAGCTTGGCGGCAGCACGGATACAAATCTGAAATATTAATGCGTCGAGTGCTGCGTTTGCCAAGTTATTGTCAAAGTCGTAATTACTGTAGGTTTTAATGTTTTATAGGCAGATTTACAATTATTATTATTAGTAATTACCTATATATTTTAAAATAAAATTAGGTGAACTTATATTAAATATATCTCTAATTGACTGCTGAAAGCGATATTGTTATGAAACAAAAACACATCCAACAAAACATTACATAATGCTTACCTAGGGAAACCTCCAAAAGTAAATACATACAACAATTCTAGAATTCTAGTTATTTAAATCAATACCTAGACATTAATTTCTTGTTTTACTTAGGTTATTCACTTACAATAATAGCCATTTAGTTTGGAATTAAATAAACATAGTCAGATTGATTAGGACTCTCTGCAAAATTTGGCACAGAGATAGAGCGTGGTGGCCCAGTTATAGACGAGAAGTATGAAAAGTTGAATTTTGAATCAGGGGGTTACTTCCAATGGGTAAATTGGGAAATGGAAAAATTATTCAAGGGCATCGTGTAGGGTGTCAAATGAAAGCTTATTGAAGCACGAATTCAACCATATATGTGATGTATTTTTTTATGCATTTTTTAAACATTTTTCGAGCAAAAAGCTTAAAAATTGCTGCACCCCACCTTTATCACCAAAAGGACCGCTCATATAAATCTGAAAAAATTCATGAACATTGAGAATTAGGAAAAACTCATTATGCACGTATAGCTTGCACTTCGCCGATTTTTTTAAAGAAATAAGCTAATAACGATATGACTCACTAGTTAAGATAAGCTTAATATTGAATCACGATGTTTTGGAAATATAAAAGATGAACTAGAAAACTTTTAAACATTTGGCCGATATCTATAAACATAACAAAAAATAAACAATTACCTATTTACTACTCAGTATAGTATCCACTGGTCCACTACAAAGTAAAACAACAATCTCAAAACACAAATTTTCAGAATAATTTCAAAATTCTCAGTACAACACCCTTCCAAACCAACAAAACAAAACAACCGTTATCAAGAAAGAAAGCGCGCGCTCGGACGAAAAGTCAAAGAAGCATACAGCAGAAAAATGGCAACACCGCATCTAAATTGTATCCGCGCTGCCGCCAAGCTCTTGTGTCATTGGCACAGACTGCGTTGGCAATGATGGTTTTAAACGAGTTTCCGACACTAATGGATTGTTTTAAAAGAATACATATTTTTGATAATAGTAGCCCTTATTTAGAAGGTATCTTCTGATCTTCTATATATTTTCCTGAATGAATGGGTGCGCAACCCTAACATAACGTGGTACGGCTTACACCTGATTATTTTTCATATATGCAACGCACATGCAATAAAGATACATTATAATAATGATTCTAAGCTTCTACTTACAACCAACTGTAAAGTTATTATTTTATTATTTGAAGTTTCTCTACATCTTTTATTAGATATAATCGGATTAGAATCAATGAAACTGTCAGATTAATTAAAGCACACCTCTGTTAACAGAACTCGACGCTTTGTGTTTAGATCAACCCTATGTACACGAACTGAACTTAATTAACGTCTTACCAGTGGGATTTCCCGAACTATGATTATTAAGGGAAACAATGTTTAGTTATGGTTCAAAGTTTAACTGTCCGCAATCAAATTATTGAAATGTACGTAGTTGGCTATGAAAGCAAAACTTGAAGTTTGAAGACAAAAGATTATTGTTTTAATGTGTTACAAAAAGATACTTACCTATATTCCATACAATTTAATTTGAGAATGCTGACAGAAAAAACGACTGAACAAGAATTCACCCTATTGGTCAGTTCCATGGACAGTTTACACCAGAACATACTTTGACAATTACAATATTCATCTTTTCTTTCCCGATAATCACGAAGGAATCAGATTTCCTTCTATCCGTGTTGGCGAAAGTGCATTAGAAAAAGAAAAATAAAAAAGAATACTTATGTTAAAATTTTTATCATACCTTCTTTGCTTGTGGAAGTATTGCTGGTTATCTACTTTGAAAGACTAGTCATCGCGAAATTATTTACTTTCCTGATAAAATTCCCAACGGAATTCCTTTTATTTCTATCCTTGTTAGCAAAAGGGGCATTAGTAAAAGACAAATAAAAACGATGTGGTTGCCAATAAAAAACAATGTCCAAACATTTTATCTCAGCCGCCTTTGTTTGTGCAAGTATTTCTGGTTGTCTACTTTGAAAGTTTTATCGGAATTGTTATTAAACATAAATTCCTAATCTGGCAAAATACTTATGTAGGTTTATGATTTTAATGCAAAAAACCTCATGTGAACACAAACAGCATTTGCAAAAATCTCGTTTTTATTAACAAACCTAAGCAAAAACAGTGTCAGCGTAGCCACAATAACCTTTTTATGATATACTACTTAAAACTGGTTCCTACCCCTCTAAGAAACAATACTCCCTCTAACCAATAATTCGCAATAAAAGGAATCGAGAAAAAGTTTTGAAATAAATAAAGAAAAAATAGCAAAAATGAGTAAATATGTTTCATTAGTATAAATAATTTATAATGTTTAAAATAAGATTCCCTTTTCTCCGATATATTATATCATGAAGATGTATCTATAATACAGCCTACCTGCGAACAGTGACGTTTGTACGAGTTAAAGACGCGATAAAAATTGTTTAATCGAATAGGTATACAATTTTCAACTGTAACAGTTTCACAATTTTTAACTGTAACAGTTGAGTTTTTGTTATACACTTTGTTCTATCACTGTGACTTCAGCTTTAATCTGAAAGAAAACGTTTTTAGGGCGCAATTGTCACTTCACAGCTTCTTAATAGCTAAAGAAATCTTCTGTGATGCCCTCTGTTCTCAACTTTATATCGGGTCGGCGTTCGTTCCTGTTAATCATTCCTAGAAAGCCCGGTCCAAATAATGCGAAGAAGAACAAATGACATAAAATCAACAGAAAAACGTCCTCAAAGTATGCCGTGGAATTAATCAGGCATGTCTTGAATTATTACAGTTGAAAGGTAACATAGGTAAAAGGTATAGGTGAATAAAAAATAGAACTGTCAAGAGACAAAGTTCGCACTGCACAAAAAGTAGAAGAATTGAAGCAAATAATTGTTAATGAACACCTACAAATCCCTATACGGGGTTTAAGCCAGCAAGCAAATGTATCCTACGGAACCTGCAATACAATCCTGAAATGAGACCTGCATATGTAAGCTTAGGGTCTTAGCTTAGTTCAAGAATTGATACCAAACGACAAGTCGCAGCGAATGCAATTTTTAGATAAAATTTATTTTAATAATATTGTTAAATATACTTTATGTGTGCCAGTAAAAAAATCAGCTGAAAACTAAGTAATATAATAATTATAATCAAATAACAATTAATTAATAATTAAAAACAATTAAATTATTCAAAAAAATGCAGCAACACTTTTTTGGCATGGCACAAATGGAAAAGCCTTCGATTAAATTTATCATTCTTCCAGACTTACCGTGTAAAAAATATTCTTCTTTTATATCTTACTTTTAAAATTTAAAAATAAATTATTTTTAATATTTCCAGGTATTTTAAAATTAGTAGTTGAGCTCAAGTATGTAAAACAGGTCTTATATTTTTCAAAGTTATGATATGGAACTTCCAGAAAATGATTAAATTTAATATTACCAGCATAAAAAGTTGTTATAAATTTATCTTTTTGAGATAAGTTCTCTGAATTTCTTTGTTAGAATCATTTTATGTATGACCGAGAGTATAACGCAAAAGAGATGTATTTCACGTCTACACAGGAAAAACATTATTGTATTACCAATAATAGTTCTTTTATTAAGTACGTTTTCATTCTTTGAATAAAAGTTCAGATTTAAACAATAAATTAGATTTAAAGCAATAAAAGGAAAATATTTGTACAATAAAATATATTGACTTGTTTTACCAAATAATATTATCTAGATGAGTAAAATTATGATTTTTTTCACTTATACGACTATATAACATTAATAACTAGTAAATGTTTACAATTATTGTCTTTAATATCGAAAATCAATTGTAACAAAAGCATTACCTACTAATAAAAAAATCGTGGTATAGATTAAATAAATAAAATTTGATTTAACACTAATAACCCTTGTCGTACCACAAGGGGGTCGGAGATGACCCAAAATTGCAATTTTGTATATATATATATATATATACATATATATATATATATATATATATATATATATATATATATATATATATATATATATATACAGGGTGTCTAAATAGGTGATACCACTATTGCTATCTCCGAAACGGTAAAAGATAATAAAATAGTCAAAAATTTAATTCTTAAATATCTCGAAATCTATTATGGTTAGAAAAAAATTGTTTTAACAAAAATCACACGATTTTTTACCTTCCCTAAAGTAACGTTATTGTTAACGGACACCCTAATGTGCATATATATATATATATATATATATATATATATATATATATATATATATATATATATATATATATATACATATATATATATATATATATATATATATATATATATATATATATATATATATATATATATATATATATATATGCACATTAGGGTGTCCGTTATTTCCCGACTTTAAAATTAATCAAAGCTCGGTAGTTATTTCGGTTCTAGGACCCCAAAAACGGGGTTTCTCGAAGTTTGAGCTCGATCCGTTGCAAATAGCCGTGCCACCGCACACTTCATTTTTCCCGTGTTATTTAAAAAATGGGAAAGGGCATTTTTCTTGGTATTTTTGGGATTATTTATATATATATATATATATATATATATATATATATATATATATATATATATATATATATATATATATATAACAAAATATTATTTTGGTCTGGTGACTGTCAATATATTTCTCTACTCAAAATTAAGTTTGTCCTTAACCAGAGTTATAAATAGTTACCTACGTAAAAATATCATTTTATACTTTTCAGTGCTTTTCCTTCTGTGAAATCGTTTCAATTTTGTTGAAAAAAAATTATTAGATACTTACTTCTTAACCGACTTCACCAGAGGAGGTTATCAATACTTCGACCCGTAATGTTATTGTTTATGTATGTTCCTTGAACGGATTCGCCGATATTGATGATTTTTTATTAGTTTGTAGATTAGTTTTCCCGAATGGTCCCATTTTAAGAGTTTTTTTTTGCTTAAGTGAGGGGAAACCAAAAAAATTATGAAAAACTAAAAAAAACTCGTGAAGATCGACAAATTTTGTCTGTATACTTCGGACTGTGGGCACCTATTTCAATTTTTTTTCCGCTGTGTTTAAAATGAAAATGATGATTTCGTTGGTATTTAACTTTAAAAAAATAATAAAAGGGAGGGGGTGAGAGGGGATAAAACCGAAGCGGCTGAATATTTTCCGAAAGTGTTGACTAATATGTAATTTTCGGGGTAATGGAGGTCAGAAAATCTAATTTTTCCTAGCAGATCTTAAGAAAATTACCGGGGGAGGGGGACAAAAAGAAAAGGTTTGGAATTTGATCAAAAATGTTAGCTAATGTCATTTTCGGGAATATTGAGGTCAGAAAGTCTAATGTTTTGTAGCAGATGTTAAGAAAATTATCGGGGGAACAAAAAGGGGCGGCTTGGAATTTCTCGAAAAATGTGAACTGTGTTATTTTGGGGGTTATTGAGGTCGGAAAATCAAATTTTGTGTAACAGATTTTTAAAAAATTAGCGGCGAGGGGAGGAGAGGGAAAAAAGAAGCGGCTTGGAATCTGTCCAAAAATCGTTAAGTTTTATACAATTACTTTCATCCAAATCGATCAGTTTGATAAAATAATTTGGATTTCAACTTACTTAGAAAATAATATTTAAGATGAATTGTTGATTATTAATTATTCTACCCGATCTCAACACAATAAGTAATTAATTAGCGGTAATTAATAGAAACCTACCAATAAATTATTTGTTACAAATGAACCGCAAACAATTAATCAACGCAACTGTAAAGACAACAATTTTTATGGTACATCACTTATCCCAAAGAAGTTAATACTTTTTATTTGCATATTGCGACGCAATTGCTAATTGCGTTCTCACAAAGTGGTGTAAATTTGGGTCGGTAAAAACTCTAAAAGACCCTTTTCAACTTTCCTGTTTAAACTAAAACTTCCAGTGAAAGTTGCAATGTTTCATCGGCTTCGGTTTGCGCAGTCTGTACTGACCCGCTGCTGTGTAACAGTTTCGCGGGGCTTGCTTTTGGCTGTGAAAAATTTATGGATCGTTCATTTCGTCATATTTTACCGAATTGAGAAAGATAAATGTCCCAACACGAGTATAGGATGAAATTAAATTTAAAAATCTGATTTATATTCCGACGGCGGCAATATTGGAAATGCGTTTTTTTTTTGAAGTTTCACACCCTTCGAGGAATTCACTTTTTACTCAGTTTAATTTATTTTTTTCCGTAACCACAAGCAGAGGCATCGATCAAGCTTATAGGCAAATTGATTTCAGTTTGATTTTAATGTTATTTTCCTAAGTGGTTATCAAGTCATGTTTACAAAAGCCGTTTTAAGTTCTCATCTTTTACGACGCGCCAGAAAATACTGAAAAACTTTATGTTGGATTGGAATTCATGAATTAATGTATATCTGTAAGAGTCTTTCCTTTAACAAATTTCTCGAATTTCTAATTTATACGAAATATATGCATTACGATTGCTATCTGTTGACTATTTTCGGAATGTATATATTAAGGCCTCAAGTTTAGGAAATAACAGATAAAACTATTTATTAATAAATTATTCTATCGCCATCCCCCAACATCTAAGAAAATTACGGGAATGGGAGAAAAAAGATGTCAGTGGTGGGGATAAAAAGTTATAGTATCATCATTCGTATGAAGCTCAAGATGCACATCTCCTACAATCATCATGCGGAGTTGCAAAATGTCAGTGCTAGTAAAATAGATCTTTATAATGAGATATTAAATTTTGGCCATTACACGCCAGTCCTTGCAGGCACTGTGATTTAATGTTGACTGCAGGACAAATTTGAATAATGGTATCTGTTTTTACATAATCTAAGGTTGATGTTAGTGATAAGGTGTAAAAGCATTTGTTCTGTTGGAAGAGTCGGCCGTACTTTTGTACAACGCCTTGGTACTGCAGACAAAACGCATATCAGGTGAAATTTTCTCATAAGTTGTCCTTCTCGCGGGACAAACACTTACTGGCAGGATGCGGGCTAAAGTGACTTTCGTACTGCCCACTTAGTAGTAACATAACGTAGTCAGTGACTTACTATATGTTTTTTAGAGTTATAAATAAGTATGTGAATATTTTTCATTTTATTTTGTAATTAAAAATACAAATGTTGAAATATATACATTTGACTTTTTTAGGGGAATTTAAATAAGCACTGATGAAACAATTTAATTCACGTTTTAATTTATAAACCTATGTTATATTTAAATAAAGCCATTGACAACTCAAACTTTCAGATATGCGTTGCGTGTCCATTTAGACCTAAAAGCTTTTTCCAATGGTTATGCATACATGGCAGAGAAAATATGCGATAACCACTCTTTATCATAATATTCAGCAGCATATACAATAGACATGTTACAGGCAAAGTCCGCAAGCGGGCAGTATCAGCTTTGCCCGGGCAAAGTCTACAATACTGCACAAATTTGTTTAGGTTTGACCAGGGTTATTTTCTGTAAAAAAGTCTGAAAAGAAACTTAGGAAACCTCAACAAACCTAAGCAAACCTGCACACATAACTGCACAGTATTGCGGATTTTGCACGAATAGAACCCAGACAGTGTCAGCCATGCCCGCCCATCCACAGGACTTTGCCCGTAAGCAGATTTACAGATGCTAGCGTGTGTTGACACCAGGGTGTTGAAACCAGTGAGGGTTTGGAAAAACAGTACATTTACAAATGCTAACAGATTTGGACACCAGAGGCGATAAGAGTGTTGAAACCAGTGAGCGTTAGATAACCTGAGCAGTAGATAACCTATTTCCATGATTATACCTGTAGGGAAAATAACAATAAAACGTTGTTGGAATATTGAAAAAAAATATTTATTAAAGCAAACGAACAAAATAAAAATAAAATATGAAGTTAATGAGCAGATCCATGCCCTTTGGCATTAGGCTGGTTTTGTGAGATGTTAAGATGAATAAGAAATAAAAGCTAACCCAGATCGGCCCTACAAGGTGCAGAAATTAAAATTGCATAATAAAGTCAGTTGTGAAATACGCTCTCGGACAGGTTTGCACAGTTTTAGGTTTCATCAGTATATTTTTTAATAAAATGTCAGGTGTATGCGGTGCTGCCAAAATTTTAAACCAATACGAATCGCGCAGTCACAGTAAAAAAACTCGGTAAAGATAAAAAATTAAAAAAAGATACTGATGAAACAGAAAACTGAACAAACCTGTTCGAGAACGTATTTTACAACTCTGTGGCCACAAGAAGAAATTATATTATTTCTAAGAACAGTTTTAATGCCAAAATTTCACAAAAAATAATTAAATAGTAACTGAGCCCTAACCCGTTGCCTATACACCTTTTAAAGCTGATATAAAAATTTGTGGGAAAAACTACTTGTAAATTTGGCCAATTTGGTCTCCATCAAAACACTCACAAACTCACATCAAAAACATTAAAACTGCGGGACATGAAGTTATCTTAATGTGGAATTGCTTTTAATAATATCAAAATCCTCCCAATAGATATAAAAGTTGAATCTCTGATTGCGGAATTAAATATTATTATAGTGTCAATTTAACACCGGTGTCAAAATCAGTTAGCATCTGTAAATGTATGCCCACTATAAACGCTCACTGGTTTCAACACTCTGATCGCCTCTGGTGTCCAAATCTGTTAGCATTTGTAAATGTACTGTTTTTCCAAACCCTCACTGATTTCAACAACCTGGTGTCAACACACGCTAGCATCTGTAAATATGCTGCCCCGTAACAGACGTATTATACATAATATACTGTGTGTTTTTTTTTTATCTGAGACAGCCCACGTATACTTTAAGCCTAAATACTAACGTACCGTGGGCGTCTGAAGGGAAGAGAGATATAATCTATTGACATCGTATTTGAAGGACTGGAGGTTGGGAGGGGAAGGAAAAACATCTGCAGGCAGTCCGTTCCATAATCTAGGTATGAATGAGAGTAAGGGGTGGGATGTTCTAGGCTTTTCTAGCTGGACCGTAAAGGGATGCATACGTAAAGCGCATCTTGTTCCTCTTGCAGAAAGTTCTGCACGCATAGAAAAAAATATATTTAATGCGTTTTCAGGCATTACATTTTCATGCAGACTTTTTAACATCTATGAGAATCAAGTAAAATTTCAGCTGGCAAGTGGCGTCAAGAGAAAGGGAAAGTCAGCAACACTCAATGTAAATTTGAAAGAATAATGTAGGTTATTTTATTAGGCCTATACATTTTTAAATATACCCTTGTAAAAGTTATTCTAATACAGTCATATTAGTACAATATCGTTTTTTTTTGCTTCTAGGTGTAAATAACGCTGTACAAATTAATTTTAATTAGTAATCGTTCAGAATTAGGTTAGTGTGAAAAGGCTCGAGATAATTAGGAGAGTAAAATAGATATATTACCTTATTTAGGCCAACTTGGGTATAGGGTAACCGCAGATAAGGTTAAGGTTAAAGCACAAAGAGAACGCGAGGATAATTAGTTAAATAAAATTGAATGTGTTATTAATTTTAACAGTAACTGGGGAATTCGCTATTGAAGTTTTTCTATACTAGTCTAATTTGACAAAAATAAGTTTGGTACAATAATTTATTTTTTATAGTTTTCACTAAGGTACAAAGGAAATAGCTCTTCTTTTTATTCTCTGAATGCCGTGCCTGTTTTCAGACGTTGACTATCATCACAGTGACCATTTCGTGGAATCTACATAGGTCTGCAGCTATTTTAAAGAAGTCTTCCGCTTGTAGATTAGTCCACTGTGTGATACTGCGCAGCAGGGGCGGCCCGTGAAATTTCAGATCTATCTCAGTTCCTACGCATGGGACATCAAATTATCGGATGTTACTATTGGGTACTCTAGAAACATTTCGATAAAAAAATATCTAATTTTAAAATTTGCGAAAAAAAGTTAATCTTTTGGGCCGCTTCATCTGAGATATGAGAAAGTTCTGAAGAATATTTTACCTCCAAGCTTTTTTCATAAATTTTATCAGATTTTATCGACAAATTCCAAATTTCGTGAAAATATTCTAATTTTCCTTAAAGAAATGACATTTTAAATTATTTCTTAGACAAAATATTTTAGGGTAAAAATTTTAAAACCTAACTAATTTCAAGATATCAGAGATAATTCAATGAAATTTGAATTCTGTCGATAAAATCTGATAAAATTTATGAAAAAAGCTTGGAAGTAAAATTTTCTTCAGAACTTTCTCAGATCTCAGGTGAAGCGGCCCAAAAAACTAACTTTGTTTCGCAAATTTTAAAATTAAATATTTTTTACGAAAATGTTTCTAGAGTACCCAATAGTAACATCCTATAATTTGGTGTGGGTCCCATGCGTAGGAACTGAGATACGACACATCTAAAATTTCACGGGCCGCCCCTGCTGCGCAGCCGTGACAGTTTTCCCTTCCACCTATATTATGAGACGTAGTAAGTGATATTTTGGGCTTCTAATGATGACTAAAGTACTCAGTTTTCATGATTTTTAAAAGCTCTCTCTGTGCCCATTATGTTAGGTACATTTTGGATCTTAAGTATAGATTCGACGGTAACACCACAGCACAAAGCCTCCAATTTTTTAATGCCATGGAGCAGTATCGACCAACTGTAACATTTTAAGATCCTTTTGCGAAGGTGCATAGCGAGGTTTCTGTCACATACATGGATTTATAAAGAATGGATACGGGATGATTTAACATTCTTTGAAGCCAAAACAAACCATTCTAAACGACACTGTAAAAACAATTTGTAAACATTGGCCACATCTTATTTTACCTTGTATTTTTGTACAAAAAATACGTTAGAAGCATCACAAGATTTACTAAAAGTAATAAAAGCCCTAAAATATTTTATTTTTCTGCTAAATAATAATAAATTTAAGTTAAAAATGTTTTATTATCTCTAGGTTATGTTATTTCTAAAGGTGTTTCTTTAAAGTCGCTCCGAGGCATTTATAAATCTATAATTCGCACTTTTTCTTTTCTAGTTCATTAGACAAAGACGTACGTGTAACCGAGCGTTCGCAGACGTTTTTCCTAAGCAACCAGCCGACAGCAACACTTCTGAGCTCCAACACTCCAATGCTATTTTATCTCTTTCTACTACCATTCTTGATTCAATTACGTAGTGATTCGTAGTTCGTAAACTCTTCTCATAGAAGAAATGTTTTCATAACAAACAACAAATATCTTCACGTTCGATACGCTCACAGTATACGGACATCGAATCCTTTCTTAATAAATCCATGGTCACATAGATAGTAGCGACTTTCATGATATAAAAGTTTTACGAGCTATCTCAATGAGTCTCAAGATTTTTTTCTCAGAATCACCCCTTGTGCTTAACCAGCTACTAAGATACCTACCTGAAATAATCAACGCACTCCATCACATTTCCCTCCAGAAGAAGTTGGCCAGGCCCAACATCGATCTTTTCCACTGCCATCCATTTGGTCTTGTTAATATTAATTTTTAATCCTCTTCGATGACTTGCTTCAATAACGGAGTCTGAAGATCTGTCAGACTTTCGCAAGTCTCCCGTATCCTGCATGTTAAAACCTAATAATTAGATTTTTTAAGTGTTGAAAACATTGCAGTTTTCTTTTTTTTTTTTGTTGCCGCAAGAAGTAAGAAAATTTCAAGTTTCTCAACCCAGCGGTGTGGGCTGTGCGTTGATATGTCAGTCAGTCAGTCAGTCAGTCAGTTTCTTCTTTTATATAGGTCTAGAGATGAATTCTAAGGAATATGTAAAGGCCAATGTTGAGTTTATGATTTACCACTGTCATAATATATCATAACATAAATGCAAAGAAAAAACTTATTTAAAAGTTATTAGTATCCATTAGTTACAAATACCTTAGAACTTTTACTCCTTTAATTTCTGCAGATGTGCAGTATTTTTAATCCAATATAAAGTTTCTTATCCACAAAATCCCCTAATCTTCGGACAACAATCAAGAAAATTCACTGATACTCAAATTTACAATGCACCAGCTGTACTAACAATTTTATTTTTATATCATGTAACATCACAACCAATAGGTTTTACAATGTATGAAAATTTGTAAAAGGAAATATTTTTATTTCAGAGTAAAAACCATAATAAATGGATAAAAACAGCCGTCATAAATACTTAATGTATGTAGAAAATATAAAGCAACATAAAAAACAAAAATTTCAGATTTATCTGGATTATATGCACATTGCCCATTAACAATGTGGCAATCTAAATAATTCATTTCAGAAGCAAGATTGATGACGGTAAAGTTATATGTAACTTTTATTACAGGGACATTATCTGCATTATTGTATGTTCACTTTTAGCATTTTTTTATAAATAACTGAGTAATCCTCGCCAATTCTTCAGTTACCAATTCAATCTCTCCCAAGCCAGAACCCTGTGAACCATTTTTCAATAGGCATAGCTGAATATCTCACAAGGTACAATTCTGGTTGCGCCAATGATTCTCAGATTATTCATTGTCACGGCCTTTTGATGGACCTCTTAGAATTGGCCGTTTATGTTAAATCAATATAAGGCTGGCCGCATACACACGGTATCTGATCAGGTTACTGAATCAGATTCCCGGACCGAACAAGCCCCGCATACATACGATTGATTCGGTTCGATTTCAAAATCGTGGTACTGAAATTCTCGTTAACAAACCGAACCAAAATGGACGTCGCATCTGTAGTATCCTATATATTTCTTTGCATACCTCTTCCCATGCAAGATGCAAGGTCTTTTAAATCATGATTATGATAATCTTCATGACCAATGTTCCATAAGCACGTATATTTTTCAACTTCAACAATAAGAAATTCGACGTCATACATGATTAAATAAATAATGATTTTAATTTAAATGCTACTTACAAAACCCACAACAGCCACAACTCTGAAGGAATTCGCGCCAAAACCGATTGAAGCAACCGAACGTTTGCGCTACGTGATAAGAAAAGCATGGAGAATGCGTCTTCTTACAACCGCATCAATTATTAACCTAAACCATTGAAGTACAGATTAAATTGGACTAATATTGCTTGAACCAAGAATGCCTCCTCCGACCGCGCGCAGTGCCACAGGAACGCATGCGCAGTTGAAAGGATATAGGACTGGTCTTAATATTTGTGTATGGTGTTATATCAGTTTACATAGAATACTTCAATGTTTATGGAAGTTTTAGTAAATTTTTAGTTTAATCCAATGTCTATGTAGAAATACTTATTTTATTCGGTTGAGAAGTTAAAAGCTAAAAAATATGTTTCATAAAGAACACATAAATGTTAGCCACATAAATTAAAACTATGTGAGTCAACTCTATAGATCCGGCAATTGCAAAGCAAAATAAAGGTTGCTCGCAAATTTCCATCCGAGAAAAGCGCGAAATACCTCCAACAACCCTTTTACGGTCTCAATAAAGTAAATATTATGTTTACGCAAAATACTGCGTAGAGATTTTTTCACCACACCATCATGAGATTTATTGCATTCGACGCGCCCATAGGCTAACAAAGTATATAGACTAGAAAGTGAATCCACATCTCTTTCTAAACTGTTGTTGAGCGCTATCCTTGATCTGTACGCCCAAGCTTGTTTTAATGATCGATCGAATCAAACTTAAGAAACAAAGAAATCATTATTATTGGGAACACATTTTTGAAAACCTGCTTTACCAACAGAGTGAACGGCGCTTTTTATTGAAATATACATACATACTTTATTGAAATATAAGTGTGTCTACTTAAGTTCTCTACATATGGGAAACTTTTCTATGATTAATTTTACGAAAAAAAGTTACTATTTATAAAAGTTCTGCTTCCTGAAAAAATAAACATCTGACTATTAAAACTTGAATTTGCATGTACAGAGTGGTTAGAAAATATAAAAATTTATAATTGACCCAGGAGAAAAGTACCATTAATTTTTATTTTAGAGAAATATGATATAAGAAAATGTTATTTAGAATTAAAATTATATCTAAGTTTAAGTACACTGCTTTCTATTAAAAAATAATTTAAAAAATTTAAATTTGTTAATTCTTAATGGCACCACTAATGCCCTGCCACCTTTTCCCACCTAAATACCAGCACAATTTCGTTATTTTTCGATAACTGATACCTAAGTGATTAATGATTATTAACTTGAGTTGCATATTTACATGTATTTTTTAGTTATTTAAAAAAGAATTAGGATATTAAAATTTTTAATATTATTATTATTTAATAGAAAGCAGTGGATTTAAACTTAGATATGATTTTTAATTCTAAGTAACATTTTATAATTTCATTTTGCTCTATAATAAAAACTAAGGGTGCTTCTCTCTCGGGTTTGCTTGCAATTATAAATTTTTCTATTTTCGGACCACTCTGTACATACAATTTCAAGTTTCAATAGTCTAATATTAGCTTTTAGTAAGCAGAACTTTTTTTCGTATATATTTATGTATATGAATCGGTCTATGCAGAAACAACACATGTCCATTTTTGTCCAAAATGAGTTTAATTCAAAAATTGCGTCTGCGTGGGTAAATGCATCGTACTATGCCAGAATCTCAGTTGTCTCAATCTCCAAATGTCTACTTTGTACTAAAAACCAACATATTTCAGAGATACTATGCAGAAACGACACAAGTCCTGGACATGTACGGTTGTTGCTGAGCGAATATTATTTATTTAAAAATATATGTTGGTATTTTTTTGCATAGAAGTACGCCAAAAAATAAATGATTAAACACGTGTTTGGCAGTTTTTAATAAATCAACCCCTAAGGGGGTAAAATGGGGGTTCAAACTTTGTAATGAAGTAGAATTGTTATACCGCGGACGAAGTCGCGGGCGCAAGCTAGTTGAGTAAAGGTGCGTTTCCTATGGGGCGGCTGACGCTCGCGGCTGCCGCACAGCGTCTGACGCCTAGTACTGCTCATAATGTGACAATTTAATTTATCCGTTTCTTTTCGAGCGTCAGACGCAAGCGTCAACGTCAATGGATATATTGGCGTCAGCAGACGCTGTGCGGCAGCCGCGAGCGTCAGCCGCCCCATAGGAAACGCACCTTAATACATTCTCATAGCCAAATTTTCAGTAACGATTCTTCAGCCTCTCTCCAAGTCAAAATCCCATAAATAATTTTTGAATTTGAATAGTTCCACATTTCTCAACCCAAAATTCTGGTTACGCCTATGATTTTCACATTATTTACACTGTTACGGTCTAACGATGGACCTCTTAGGATCGTTTATGTTTAATCAATACAATTAACAATGTGGCAATCTCAATAATCCGTTTAAAAAGATAGATTGATGAAAATAAATTTAGATGTAAATTTTATTACAGGGGAATTATCTGCATGTGATTTAAGACTTGACTTGCAATAAGCTTAACACAATATTAGCAAGTAACTTTGTATCAATTTAGTTTGCATATCGGGTTTTGGTTTTCCAAATTAAATAGTACTTGATGAGAGAGTGTCACCAGATACAATAAATGTTTAATTACTAGCGATTTAATCCAGAGTGAAAATCAATCAAAATCAAAGGATAAATCTTTTGATTAGAGACTACACCGACAGGTAAACTTCGGGTTAATGAAATAAAATATTTGTAAAACTCAAGCTTCGTCTTGAGTTAACATATGTCATATAGACATAAAGGTAGGGAGTAGTTGCAGTACACCTAGATAACATTTAAATATGCAAAAATTGAGAATAAATTCTCTAACCACCTGAAAATTCCTTATACAATAAGGATTTCAACAAATAATGGTAAAACAGCTATTCTCCGGGCTATATGCCCCTCCGAGCGCTGAATTACATACCAAAATTTGCCGTATTTTCTTCTAACACAGTTAGATAAGAAAATACTAATGTTTCGAATGCATGTTCGTCTATCCTGTACTGATGAGAACCAACGAGTTCGAAACCGGTCTGCAGGTGACGACATTCTAACTAAAGAAAAAGCTTCCTTCTTCCTGGTAGTTTCTTGCATTCGAAACATTAGTATTTTCTTATCTAACATGTGTTAGAAGAAAATACGGCAAATTTTGATATGTAATTCAGCGCTCGGAGGGGCATATAGCCCGGAGAATAGCTGTTTTACCATTATTTGTTGAAATCCTTATTGTATAAGGAATTTTCAGGTGGTTAGAGAATTTATTCTCAATTTTTGCATATTTATATGTACCCCTGACAAGTAACTTTCATTCATACGTTTGAAAATTTTACCTTACGGTAAACTCTACTCTGAATGCTTGAAACTGCTAATGGATGGCGCTGCCTGTGTCTCACTGCTTATGCAGTACGACCGTTGTAGCTTTAAGGGATTACTTTTTCGGAAGGTTGGTATGTTCGTCTATCCTGTACTGATGAGAACCAACGAGTTCGAAACCGGTCTGCAGGTGACGACATTCTAACTAAAGAAAAAGCTTCCTTCTTCCTGGTAGTTTCTTGAATTCGAAACATTAGTATTTTCTTATCTAACTGTGTTAGAAGAAAATACGGCTAATTTTGGTACGTAATTCAGCGCTCGGAGGGGCATATAGCCCGGAGAATAGCTGTTTTACCATTATTTGTCGAAATCCTTATTGTATAAGGAATTTTCAGGTGGTTAGAGAATTTATTCTCAATTTTTGCATATTTATATGTACCCCTGACAAGTAACTTTCATTCATACGTTTGAAAATTTTACCTTACGGTAAACTCTACTCTGAATGCTTGAAACTGCTAATGGATGGCGCTGCCTGTGTCTCACTGCTTATGCAGTACGACCGTTGTAGCTTTAAGGGATTCCTTTTTCGGAAGGTTGGTATGTTCGTCTATCCTGTACTGATGAGAACCAACGAGTTCGAAACCGGTCTGCAGGTGACGACATTCTAACTAAAGAAAAAGCTTCCTTCTTCCTGGTAGTTTCTTGCATTCGAAACATTAGTATTTTCTTATCTAACATGTGTTAGAAGAAAATACGGCAAATTTTGGTATGTAATTCAGCGCTCGGAGGGGCATATAGCCCGGATAATAGCTGTTTTACCATTATTTGTTGAAATCCTTATTGTATAAGGAATTTTCAGGTGGTTAGAGAATTTATTCTCAATTTTTGCATATTTATATGTACCCCTGACAAGTAACTTTCATTCATACGTTTGAAAATTTTACCTTACGGTAAACTCTACTCTGAATGCTTGAAACTGCTAATGGATGGCGCTGCCTGTGTCTCACTGCTTATGCAGTACGACCGTTGTAGCTTTAAGGGATTACTTTTTCGGAAGGTTGGTATGTTCGTCTATCCTGTACTGATGAGAACCAACGAGTTCGAAACCGGTCTGCAGGTGACGACATTCTAACTAAAGAAAAAGCTTCCTTCTTCCTGGTAGTTTCTTGCATTCGAAACATTAGTATTTTCTTATCTAACTGTGTTAGAAGAAAATACGGCTAATTTTGGTATGTAAGTCAGCGCTCGGAGGGGCATATAGCCCGGAGAATAGCTGTTTTACCATTATTTGTTGAAATCCTTATTGTATAAGGAATTGTCAGGTGGTTAGAGAATTTATTCTCAATTTTTGCATATTTATGTGCACCCCTGACAAGTAACTTTCATTCATACGTTAGATAACATTTATTTATGATGTAGCTTAAATTCATTTTTGTCAAAACTACGATTTAAGAAAAATACTTCAAGACCTTAATTTATTTTGACATTAACCTTGATGTCGTTAACACTCCTACCATCCTCACCATATACAACCGACAATAGACTTTTCCTCGCACGCATAAAAAAGGTGGCAAACATACCCCATTAGCTTAAACAATGCTGCTTAAAAAACGTCTTAATAGGTAAAACTACGGCACGAGACATTTCAACAAATCAAAAATCCTACCGAAAGAACAGTTTGGTTTTTGTAAAGGAATTTCTACACAAGATGCGATCACAGAGACCATCAATTATATTGTTGGTCACCTTAATCAGAAATCACACGTGCTTGGTCTCTATTTTGATAACACAAGGGCATTTGCTTTGGTAAGTGACAGACTGTTGAGGGGTAAGGGGATTGCCCTATAGTTGGTTGTTATCCTCATACCTGTCAGCACGTAATCAGAGAGTCGTTTTAAGAACGGGGAGTCCAGTTTGGGACAACAAAGTATCGAACGGGGTGTGCCGCAGGGTAGCACCCTGGGCCCCCTTCTTTTCATTATCTATACAGCGGACATTGTCCATGATGTTAAAACCGGTTTGCTGACACTTTTGCGGATGACATGGCAGCCAATGTGGCGGCCGACAGTGTCCATGAACTTGCGGCCCTGGCCCTGGCAAATGATTGTACGGTCAGTGCGCAAGAGTACAGTGAAAGTAATGAATCTAACTAAATCTGACAAGTTGTGCTTCAGTACAAGACCGGTTAAGATTTCTTACCGGTTAGATCGAATGGCTCAAGTATTGTTAAAAATGAAACAACTAAATTTCTTGGTTTGCATATTGACTCCCGCCTTAATTGGACAGTTCATGTAAACACTGTCCTAAAAAAAGCATGCCTGCATTCATTTGTACTGTGAGGCTAGAGTCATTTGTGAATAAAAAGACTCTTGTCATATTACTACGCATATTCGTACTCGACAATGATCTATGGAATTGTTAGCAGGGGGAGGGGGGCTCAGCTTCGATTCAGGATGTGGACAGCACAAAAAAGAATTTTAAGAACTATTGGGTTTGATTGGGTGGGGACTGTTGTGTCGGCCTATATATTGCAGTGTTTCCGCCTATGTTAAATAAATAGATTTAAGGCAAGTGATAGCCTGCCTCGTGGCTACTTATTGCGATATGGGGACACATTAAGGGCATCACTGCATAGGCTTGCCGCAACGGCAAGCAGTGAACTCGTGCTGCCTTTAAAAATTTATAACCACCTTCCCACAATCGTTCGCTCTCTAGAAAACAGGCATTAGTTTAAACCAAAACTCAAATCATTATTATTAAGCCGAACTGTGTACTCGTTGAAGGAATGGCTACTCGAATAAAAACATGTTACTACACAGTTTTTATTCATAATTTTGAGTTCTCTTAAATAATGATAAAAAACATGCGGTGTTGTCATTAAAAAATATTATTTAAGTGGCTACAGTGCAATCTGGCAACGCTGGAAAATTTCTTTTTATTGATTTATCTTAGTTAGGTTAATTCATACAACTTTGCTTTTGAAAGTACTAGTCTATGCCTTCAAATAAAAAAGTTAGACCATGTCAGGTTTTAAAAAACTTACAATATATATATATATATATATATATATATATATATATATATATATATATATATATATATATATATATATATATATATATACATTCATGACATAGTTTTCACCTGTACAGATCTTAATATTGCTAAAAATACTACAGTTACAAAAGTCATAATACCTTATCAATAGTTATTCTTTCAATTAGCTTTCACCTTAAGTAGAACCAAGAGACCGAACAATCAAACACAGTTGTCGAAGTTTAACCACAAACAGCAACACAATCAATTACAAGTCAACAAAATACGTACATATACATATACGTATATATACAGTGACCGGCAAAAAGTTCGCAACATATGGGAAAAATTTTTATTAGGAGAGTATCGGAAAAACTTTCCCAGGGGATCGGTTCTGCATGTCCGATAACCTAAAAATCGATTTTGACATACGTCACGTGACCACGGGTATAGCATCAAATTAAAAAAAAAATTGTTAATTTACAAAAAGTGAGGTTAGTTGACGAGATATCAAAAAAAGTTATTTGAAAAAATTGCTTAGAATTAAATTCTAGGTCCTTGTGCAAAATTTTAAGATTTTATTTAAAAAAATTGGAAAACTCAATTTTTTTTAAATATTTTTTTATCGATTTACAAATTTCCGGTTTTTTTCGTTTAGATAGCTTGGCTAATGTAAAGCCCATGTATCTGGATGAAAATAAACGAATGCAGTAGTTTTTTCTACAATTGACAGGACAAAATTAAAAAAAACAGGGTTTCGCCGGACGCTAGCTGTTGCAATGATTTGTATCTAGCAGCAGTGTCAAAATTTTAGAGACATTTCAATGAGATTACATTGAGAAAACCTTAATCGTCTTAAATATATCTGAAGTTCGACTTTTTGTAAAGTTAAGGGGATTAAAATAGATAATAAACAAAAAATTACCTGTTTATTTAATCGAAATTTTATAAACGAAAACCAATGTAAGAAAAACTTAAAAGTAGTCAAATTCTGTACTAACAACATAAAAAATCATTGTTTTTCCTTGGGTGCACAAAATTTAAAACTCAGTATGACCACCATTTCTCTCCATACATACTATTGTCATTATAAATTGTGTATTGCAAATAAATCGTAAAATGCTCCGAAATGTTAATCGAGAGTTGCGCTCGAGAACAACAGTATGTATGGAGAGAAATGGTGGTCATACTGAGTTTTAAATTTTGTGCACCCAAGGAAAAACAATGATTTTTTGTGTTGTTAGTACAGAATTTGACTACTTTTAAGTTTTTCTTACATTGGTTTTCGTTTATAAAATTTCGATTAAATAAACAGGTAATTTTTTGTTTATTATCTATTTTAATCCCCTTAACTTTACAAAAAGTCGAACTTCAGATATATTTAAGACGATTAAGGTTTTCTCAATGTAATCTCATTGAAATGTCTCTAAAATTTTGACACTGCTGCTAGATACAAATCATTGCAACAGCTAGCGTCCGGCGAAACCCTATTTTTTTAATTTGGTCCTGTCAATTGTAGAAAAAACTACTACATTCGTTTATTTTCATCCAGATACATGGGCTTTACATTAGGCAAGCTATCTAAACGGCAAAAACTGGAAATTTGTAAATCGTTAAAAAAATATTTAAAAAAAATTGAGTTTTCCAATTTTTTTAAATAAAATCTTAAAATTTTGCACAAGGACCTAGAATTTAATTCTAAGCAATTTTTTCAAATAACTTTTTTTGATATCTCGTCAACTAACCTCACTTTTTGTAAATTAACAATTTTTTTTTTAATTTGACGCTATACCAGTGGTCACGTGACGTATGTCAAAATCGATTTTTAGGTTATCGGACATGCAGAACCGATCCCCTGGGAAAGTTTTTCCGATACTCTCCTAATAAAAATTTTTCCCATATGTTGCGAACTTTTTGCCGGTCACTGTATATATATATATATATATATATATATATATACATATATATATATATATATATATATATATATATATATATATATATATATATATATATATATATATGTATATGTACGTATTTTGTTGACTTGTAATTGATTGTGTTGCTGTTTGTGGTTAAACTTCGACAACTGTGTTTGATTGTTCGGGCTCTTGGTTCTACTTAAGGTGAAAGCTAATTGAAAGAATAACTATTGATAAGGTATTATGACTTTTGTAACTGTAGTATTTTTAGCAATATTAAGATCTGTACAGGTGAAAACTATGTCATGAATGTTACGATCCCTTGTTGAATGAATAAATAAATAACCAGAAGTTGCTAAAGTGTGGAGCCCACTGGAACAGATGCATCTACACTTACATATTTATGATATTTGCATAATGTATGTTTATACAGGGGGAGGTAAATATTAGATGCATACTTTTATCAACAAATAAACAATACAATCGTGAAACGTAATTTTTGATGTTTTGAAGTTTAAGGGCTAAGAAATACTAATAATTAAAATAGTAAATTTAAATAATAGTTCCTAGTTAAGCATTTAGTGAAGTAGTAAAATTCGGTATAAAGGCATAGTTCACTTCTACATTTTGATACCGCCGCGCCGTTACACAAAAAAATCTTTTGAAATTGTGACATTCATAATACACTAATAAAATAGCGTAATTTCTACGTCTATTCTAATTCAATTTAATCTTTAAAGTGATTTTTTCAATTTACTAGCTGCCCAGTAAAATCAAACGAATAATATTCTTGACAGGCACATAATATTTGTAGTTAAAAGCTCTGAAATTGGAATATCTAAATACTTGCAACTTGTAAATTCAAGCAGACTTGCCAATAGGAAATACATGTATATTCTTATTATATAAATCATTTAAGCAAGTCGTTACAATCCTAACAATATTATTGTGAAGAAAGTTACTAGCGTAATTTAACTGGTTGGTTGGCTATTTTTGCGCGTTCTCAGGTGACGTCCGATGATATTTAAACCTCACGTCGCTGTTTTGTGCTTAGATCTTAAATCCAATCTTTTTTACCTTTTGACTCGAAATCTTTGACAGGCATTGTTGTTTACAACAATTATTCACGTTAAAAATAAGGAACAAAAATAATTGATTTAAAAACTTATCATCGAGAGTATAATGAGTTGCCTATAGCTACCATACCTAATTGGAATAATTTTTAGATGATGTCAACAGATATATTTGTTTCCGTATTTATGTCGATTCTAGCAAATGGTGGTACTTTTTGTGCCTTTTGAAGTGCTTTTTTACTTCCTTACGTCTAATTCTTTGTTCAATATGTTAAAGGTCGACTTTGGGCATCCTGGTATACGGCTCCAATTCAAAATCACACTTTCATGCAACTACTCGCTATTATGACTATACGTAAGACCTTTTCGTCAATGTACCATCCGAATATGTTGCTAGAGCTCCCTTATTATAATAATAATAATAATAATAATCTCCACCGATGGCATTTCCGGGTTGACGTACCGGTGGGGCTTGCGTGTTCAGTGATCCCGAGAGCTATGTCGGCGGTAGCGTAGCTACTGTTAGGGACTCCCATGCCGAACAGGTCGAGGGTGAGAGCCAGACTAAGAGAAATGCCGAAGATAGGAGGAAGAGGAGACCCTAAGCTCAAGGTGTAGTACCATCGCGCTGACGAGCTGCATGGCACAGGGGGAAAAGTGTGTCTGGAGCGATGCCCGAAGGACCAGGCGAACCGGAGGGGACTTACAGCCTTAGTGTGGTATGGGCGCACTGCTGCACTGGACCTTTATTTCGACCCTACTCGTGGGAATAAGATGGAAAATACAGACAATAAAAATACTATAGATTCAGGGATTAGAGAATCGGAAACGGTAGATGGAATAAGCGGAGAAGATGTTTTTAAAAGGAGGGAGTCACTCCAGAGGACGCCTCCACAAGGTTTGCAGAGGTGGCTCAAGCAAACAGACGAACAGGAAGACGAAGTGTTCCAAGAACAAAGTAACGTAGATAATGAAATAAGTGAAACAAAGGATGAAGGAACCAAAACAGTAAAGAGGCCGCGGGAAGGAAGCGGAGAAGAGGAAATGAATGCACTAAGAAATGAAATGAGAAAACTAACGAAAACTATTGATGTATTGGCGCAAGTGACAGAAGTAAGTACAAAAACGAAAACGGAAATTAAGATGATTGTTAAAAAACTGAAGCGACAGGCAAGCGATATAAACAAGATATGGAAAGAAATAGATAAACAGGAAAAGAGAGTTAGACCAAGAACCGCTAGCATAGAGAAGAAGTCGGTGTCAATACAAGTGGAAGAGAAGGATATCAAAAATGAATACGAAGAAAGGAAATTAGGAATAGAGGAGGAAATAAAAAGAATAATAGAGGAAAAAGGGATTTTGACAGGCTCAAAATAGTCCTAGATGAGAAATTGCCAAAAGAGCTGTATAAGATCACGGAAATAGAAAGGGCAAAGCAAATGGCTACAAGCGGTCGCCAAGGAGACTACGCAGTTCTCATAGACCCGAGAAACGTAGAGGGGAATATTGAGATAGAAACGCTTAAAGCAAAATACGATGGGCTAGAGGAACTTATTAAGAATAACGAAGGTCAAGAAGACTTCTTGATACAAACTGCTAGCACAAAAACTAGCAAAGGAAACAAGGAAGAAAAGATCAGCGCGGTGTACCTCCTTCCCCTGGAAATAGATAAGGCCGGAATAAATGATATGGAAACAGTATATAAACTGATAAAAAAACTTAAGGAAATGAGCAGCCTACATCCTGCTGAAAATATCAACATACTCGTAGGTGAAGGTCTAAAAGTAACCTACGTTAGGAAAATATGTGAGCATGGCTTTGCAGGGGAGGGCGTTAAGATAAAGCTTATAGCTCAAGAAACGGGATCCGAACCAAAAAAGCAAAAAATGAGAAAAGAAGAGAGCATGCTGACAGTAAAAACAGAAGGAAGGAGCTATACGGACGTCATAAAGACACTGAAACAGGAAGTCGATATAGGAAAAATGGGAGTGAAAATCAATAAAATTAGGAAAACTGAAAAAGGGGATATCTTGCTGGCTATAGAAGGAGGGGAACAGATGGCAAACATGCTACAGCAAGAAATTAAAACAAAAATGAACGGATATCAGGTTGTAACAAGAACGACGGGTGTAACAACAATATATATAATGGGGATGGACCCAACCATAAAAGAAGAGGAAGTGAAAGAAGCAATTGAAAGGGAAACAAAAATAAAAAATTCGGATATTAAGATAAAAGCGATGCGAAAAGGGAAGTTTGAAGAACAAACAGCTATAGTTGAGGTTCCGAAAGGACAAGCCGAAAACTTAATAAGAGCAAGAAAAATAAGGATAGGATGGGTAACCTGCGGGATCAGAG
Source organism: Philopedon plagiatum (assembly GCA_963971165.1). Lineage (NCBI taxonomy): Eukaryota > Metazoa > Arthropoda > Insecta > Coleoptera > Curculionidae > Philopedon > Philopedon plagiatum. The sequence goes on along the minus strand of OZ020197.1, from coordinate 33,121,501 downwards.
AAAAGGTGTACGTAAAAAGGTGCTTTAAATGCCTGGAATACGGACATAAAACCTATGAATGTACGGGGCAAATAGATCGCAGTGGGGAATGTCTCAAATGTGGACAACAAGGGCACAGAAGCAAAGAGTGTACAAACACAGAACGATGCACAAAATGTGGAGTGGAGGGACATAGGGCAGACCAGATCAAGTGCCCATATTTCAAAGGACTGGTAGAAAAAATGAGAGGGCAAAAAATACAGTCCGCAGGCACAGGAAGGGACAAAAAAGCAAATTTGTATGGCCCTTAAAATCTTGCAAACAAATCTAGGAAGGGTAAGGGTAGCTCACGATCTGGCATATGCCACAGCGAAAAAAGAGGAAGTGGACTTAATTATCGTTAGTGAGCCAAATAGGACAATAACCAACGGGAGCGAATGGATAAAGGATGAAAGGGTGGATGTAGGAATATTATTCATAAACAAAAGGGTAACGGTAACAAGAGTGAACATAGGGAAAGGATATGTATGCATTAACTTAGGAAAGTGGGATTTGTACTGCTGTTACATCTCACCTAATATAGGTATGGAGGAATATGTGGAGAAAGTAGATGAAATTGTCAATAAAGTAAGAATGGGAAAGAGAGAAACTAATAGACACTATGATAAGATCTAAAGAAAATTGGAACAACGTATATGGAATGATTAAAACAATACTTGAAACTAAGGAACAGGAAGAAAGACAGAAGCACATCAGGGAAGGAGGAAGACAGAACAATACAAACAGGGAAGGACTAGGACAGTAAAGCGACGAAGAAAGGATAAAATGTTGCCTTCACGACGGAGATGTCACATATGATGGTTCCGTGAAGTGCAAGAGAAGCTCTGGGGTGGTTTTAGTGCGTATACGGCTTGCCGGACTCCCACATACCCGAGGAAAGGTAGAACAAGTACTCGCTACCTATAAAAGGTTTCCACCCGACAAAAAAAAAAAAAAAAAATAATAATAATAATAATAATAATAATAATAATAATAATAATACCCCTTATTTAAAATTTGTTACAATAACAAAATGAAATGACGTCAAATAGTCAATCAAAAAATCAAAAGCGTTATAAAACTATCATACCAATCCCCTACACATTAAAATAATCGTTTAGATAATAGGGTTCCAGCTCAATTAACAATTTTTTAATTTTCATTTTGAACAAGCGTTGACTATCAATACGTTTAATGCATAGTGGTAATTTATTAAATAGTTTAACACACATATTTATATTCTCGACCTGTTTCAGTAATATGAGGGCGATGTATGGGATAGCTCAAATGACCTGCTCTTGTTAATCGATTGCTATTGTGCGAGTTAAACAAATATTGGTTTCTACGTAAAAACATTAGACATTCATAAATCTATAAGGCATGAACCACAGTCATAATACCCTTAAAGACATTTCGACAGTACTGATTAAATTCAATTATCTTAATAACCCTTAGTGCCGTTTTTTGTGAAACAAAAATATTCTGTATATGACTATGCCAACCAAAAATATTATTCCGTATTTAAGAACAGACTCAAAGTTTGCAAAATATAGTATTTTTAAGGTTTTATTGTTCGTATATCCACCAACAACTCGCACTCCGTAGCAGATTGAGTTTAACCTTTTCAATAACTGGCTAATATGAAGACACCAATCTAAATTTTTGTTAATGTAAACACCTAGGAACTTTGTATTTTCAGCGATATTTAACCTACTGTCTACGGTTTCTATGAGTTTCTAATTTGGATCTTTTTGTCTTAAAAAGCACTATGTTTGTTTTATTTGAATTAAGAATTAATTTATTTTCCGTAAATCTCTTTTTTACCTTAATAAAAAAGTTATCACTGGCTGTTAATAGCTGAAGCATGTTTTTACTGCCAGTTAACTTTGTGTCATCCTCATAATTAATTGTTGTCTGAAAGGGTTGATCTGCTTCAGAATTCAAGTCATTAATGAATATTACGAACAAAAATGGTCCCAGAATGCTACCTCGAGCAATTCCATACTCGTTATTTAATACAATTTACAAATCTCTCCGTCTTTAGTGACCCCTACTATCTGTGTTCTTCCATTGAGATAGGATTTTTGAGTATTGCCCCTTATCCCATACATTTCCAGTTTTTTTATTAGTAACCCCTATTTAGACAGTCGCAGGCCCTAGTTAAATCTAAGAACATGCCAATGGCTGCTTCACCATTTTCAAAGAAATGCATTATTGTTTTTATCAACTGATAAATTGCTGTTTGCGTAGACTTTCCGTTTAAAATCCCATGTTGGTTATAGCGTAATAATTTACAACTGGTTACAAAATTAACTAATCTTTACATATGACAAGTTCAAATAGTTTGGAAAATCCAGGCAATAAACATATGGGTCTATAACTGTCCATTTGCTGGGGGTCCCCTTCTTTGAACAGTGGTTTAATTAATGATACTTTTAATTCATCTGGATATCCCATTTCCAAATGAATTGTTAATCAAAACGCACAAAACCTGTTTTAATTCACTTATAGAATTTTTAATAACACTTGTTGGTATTTCATCTATACCACTGTGTTTACTTTTAATCTCATTTGTTAGTTCACGAAATTTCTTCAAGGGGTGACAGGTGTTGAAAACATTGATTGATTGTTAGGTGTTATATTACAATGGTGGCAATAGTATTGATCTCCTTTAAAATGTTTAGTACAACTGGCACTAAATATTTATTGTAATTGTTAGCTATACTTTCAGGGTTTCCCTCTATTGAATGATATTATTATAAACTTTTCCTGTAATTTCTTTAGATATTGCCCACATACATTTCATTTTATTATCAGAGTTCGTAACACGATTCTCGTAATTTTTTATTTGAACCATTTTTAATTTGTGGTCATATTCCTTTTTTGCTTGTTTGTAGGCATCTCTGTACTTAATATCGTGATTAGTTAAAGTTAAAAGAATATCTAATTTGTTTTTACATGCTTGTAGAACCGTGTTTATTATAATTTTTTTAGTGTTGCGTGATAATTTTAAAGGAAAACTCTGATTAACTAGTAGTTTATAGAAGTTCATGAAGTTGAGTATTATGACACAGAGTTTTTGTCGCATTTTGTTCTGTGCCAGGTACATTTGAACAGATTATAGACTAATAGACATATTCAAACACTTGGAGTACCGAAGATTCTTGCCCCGGAGGCATTTTTTCGTTTCCCATACGAATAGCGCTACATGGAGCGCTAATGACATTCGCAAACTAATAAAATATCGCATTTCCTATGCGATTAGCGCACATGTTGTTTTAGCAACGGCAAATATTACAAATACATTATAGTTTAAAAATATAAAAAAACACGCTTTTATGAGTAGCGCACTAAAATGTTAAAAATAAATATTTTCCTTTTATCTATAATTAACAGAAAACCTGGGTGTGCAGTGCGAGCTTCGTGCGAAAAGTAAAGCAACGCACAAACTGCGCCTCCCTTTACTCCGCACACATGCATACCCCAGTTTTCTGTTAACTTGTACAGCTATAAAACATTTGGTCTTTAAATAGGTAATTAAATTTAAAAGCGTGGGGCGCACTTACATACATATATAGCGGTCTAGGCAGACATTACATTTTATTTATTATGCCTAGACCTCTATATAACTGCGCCCCACGCTTTTAAATTTAATTACCTATTTAAAGACCAAATATTTTTAAGCTGCACAAGTTAACAGAAAACCGAGGTATGCATGTGTGCAGAGTAAAGGGAGACGCAGTTTGTAAGTTGCTTTACTTTTCGCACGAAGCGCGCACTGCGCACCCCGGTTTTCTGCTAACTATAAAAGGAAAATATTTATTTTTAACTTTTTAGTGCGCTACCCATAAAAGCGTGTTTTTTAGTTTTTTAAACTATAATTTATATTTAACTTTATAGTGCGCTACTCATGAAAGCGTGTTTTTTAGTTTTTTAGTGAATTAGGTTTGGAACATACACGAAGTCTCAAAAATATAAGTATATATTTTTTTTATTACCGACTTTACAAAAAAGTACCTATATCTTCATAAAAAGTTCTACATTGTAAAAAAGCATGGTTATTCAAAAACTTGATGGAGGGAAATACAGGGTGGCTCAAAAAGCTGAGTCACAATTTCAATAAAAATTTTTAGCCACCCTTTATGCACTAGAAAAAATATTTGAATAACCATGCTCTTTCTTCACAATGTAGAACTTTTATGAAGATATACCTATTTTGTAAAGGCGATATTAAAAAATGAGTTTTATTTTTGGGACCTCCTGTATGTTCCAAACCCAATTCACTAACAAAAAAATTAACTCTAGTAGGTACATTTGCAGTGGGAGTTTACCTTTAAATAACGATTTTTTTTAGCATCACGTGGATTTTTTTTCATTTTTGAGCCACCCTGTATGTACTAGATCAACCTTTTGAATGGCAATGCTATTTTCCCACGATGCAGAACTTTTTATAAAGAGACACTTTTATTCGTAAAATCAATAATAACATTTTTTCCATTTCGAAGACATGCTGTATATTTTTTAATGAAAAAAAAAACATATTATTTTATTGTACATTTGCAATGGTAGTTTACCTTTAAATAACGATTTGTCTTTTAAGCCTCACGTGGATTAGGACTTTTTCATTTTTGAGCCACCCTGTAGGTATGTACTAGATCAAATTTAATTAAGAATCTTTAATGAAACTTGAAGGAACAACAACAACAATTTACATAGTAATAATAATAATAGAAAATTGAATTATTTCTTATTAATATTTATAACAAAAAAGAACAATTACTATTGTATTAATATTAATTAATATTATATTGTATTAATATTTTCCAAATTGATTGTAGATCCGGTAATTTCATTTAATGGGTGGCTTAGGAAAATTATAACTTTGCGCTTTATTATTTTGCTTATCCTATGTCATCATTAGCGCTCCATGTAGCGCTATTCATATAGGAAACGGCAAAATGCGCCCCGGTGTAATACGCCCCTGTTGTGAAAGAAACAACATTAGAGTTCCCGTGTTATATGCGCCTCAAACATAACCTCCAACAACCGTTTTTCGTTTGTTGATTTCGGTTCAAGAACACATTTTTGAAGAAAAAGAACTCTTTTCGTTATAATTCTAAGCATTTTCGTCTACATTGTTAAAATGTAAGAAATTTTATATTAGAGGCAAGAAAGTTTTTAAAATTTCTGTTTAAAAAATGATTGACTCGTTCATATCGTGATTATTTTTTGCAATTTTTATAGCAAAAATTCAAGAAATATCAACAAACAAATTATCCTAACCTAAAGGGACTTCGTGCACCATCAGGCGAGGTGGTGCATGAAAGGGCAGGAGGATCAAGCTCGAGTAACCCAAAAACCACCATAAAATGAAATACACACGCGCGTCACGCTCCAGAGCTGCTCCGAAGCTCCTTTTTACTGTGAAAGAAAAGCTACTTATATCATTCGATACATACGTCACAATAAATCATTAGTATTTATCTGATTTTGTACAAGCTTTATTGTCTACACTCTGCTAAAAGTAAGAATTTTCGAGCAGTAGCAATAAAATATAACCTTACCGAGTAGGTTATAAAAACCTAAAAAAAAACTTATAATATATAGCTGAAAAAAAAATTATAGGTGAAAACATTATTAGTCTTTCTAATTCAAACTCACTTGAAGCCAAGAGCAAGTTAAAAATATGTATAGGTATTTCTCACAGTATTTAAACTAAGGATTTGTAAATGAAAGAGTAACTCAAAAGGTATGGTACTTACTTAGTATTAAACTGGATTTGTTAGAATAGTGATTAAGTATATTAGTATGTACATCCATTAGCAAAATAAATATGAATATAATCATTTTATTGCCTTTTATCACCTACTATTCTTATTTCTAAGTAAGCAACTGTAAATATTAGAAAACTACTTATTGTCAATAAAAAAGTTTGTCAATTAAATTTCCCTTTGGACCGCATTCTCATGGACTTCTATCAATAAGGGGAACGACAAAGAAAAAAGGAGGGAGTAACACGAAAAAGAAAGCGGCGCGGCGCGGCGTTGCGATTATAACTCTAAAGTATGCCGCAGCATCTGAAAGCATAGGCAGTACTTTTCCACTGGACACGGCTTCTGGTAAAAAAAAATTGCCATTTCTTCATGAAAAAAAATTAGATATTGTGTTGCTATTTGTTTTCTTCAGCTCCTTTGTGTTAATTAAATATTAACTGCGCCCCACGCTTTTAAATTTAATTATCTATTTAAAGAGCAAATATTTTAAAGCTGTACAAGTATGCACGTATGCGGAGTAAAGGGAGGCGCAGTTTGTAAGATACTTTACTTTTCGCACGATGCGCGCACTGCACATCCCGGTTTTCTGTTAACTATACAAGGAAAATATTTATTTTTAACTTTTTAGTGCGCTACCATTAGGGAGTGTTTTTTAGTTTTTTAAACTATAATTTATTTTTAACTTTTTTTAGTTTTTTAGTGAATTAGGTTTGGAACATACACGAGGTCTCAAAAATAAAATTATTTTTTTTATTACCGACTTTAGAAAAAGTACCTATAGGTATCTTCATAAAAAGTTGTACATTGTAAAAAAAGCATGGTTTTAGTGGGAATTTCTGTGTTTAAAACACCTATAATTAATTTCGCCACATACCGCCACCGCCACATATTTACTGCTTTTAGCGTACCTTCCACGGTCAATAATATTGATATCAATCAATACTGACAATATTCCAACAATCCACTTCAATGTCTGTTTCAATATTCTTCAACCTTAAAGCGTACCTTACACGGTCAATAATACTGACAATATGATATTATATTGACAAAAATATTGACCATGTAAGGTGGATATATTGATGGATTGAACTGACGCGAATTCGAATTTCCGAATATCAGGAATCAATATCAGCTAGTAGGGGGATACTGTCAGTATTACTGATCGTCTAGGATGCACTGTCAATATTGGATCAATCCTTAGTGTAACGTCAGCTGCTGTCAACAATGAAAGCAGCAAGCATGCTTTTTGAACCAATCTTTCATCCAGCGCTTACACTTTACTGTACGTTTTATGCCTAAACTTAAAATTATCGAAATGCATGCTCACTGTCGAGGATACATTTTCAACAGGCACGGATAATAGTATGTACTGAACGAAATATTGACAATAATATTTATCGTGTAAGGTTGAAGAATATTGAAACAGACATTGAAGTGGATTGTTGAAATATTATCAGTATTGATTGATATCAATATTATTGACCGTGTAAGGTACGCTATATTACTATATTTTTGTTAGGTATGCTTTGATCTATCTTTTCCGGCAATATCGTATGTTTTGTCTATAGGGTACCTTACACGGTCAATAATATTAACAGTATCTTATTATATTGACACAAATATTAACCGTGTAAGGTGGAGATATTGATGGTTTGATGGATTGAACTGATGCGAATTAGAATATCCGAATATCAAGCATTACTATCAGCGAGTAAAGGGGATATGGTCAGTATGGATTGATATCCATATTATTGACCGTGTAAGGTTCGCTCATGCCAGACTAACGCTGCTGCAGCAACTAACGTAAATAAAAAATATTGGTTACTTTTTATTACAAGGTTATAAAATTCCCAGAAAACATATTTTTATTGCAGAAAATTAATATATTGCATAAAAAAAGTTGAAAATAAGTTTAAATATCACAAAAAGGCACAGCTTAGGCAAATAAGCAGAACATTAAAAAACAAAACAAAAAAAGCACACTAAAAATGCATCAAATTGCTTATTTTTATAAATACATGCAGAAGAAATCAATGAACAGTTGTTGCTTAAAAATTGAAGCGTAAGCAAAAAAAGCTTAAAATTCTGTCCTGGTCATAACCTATCCCTGAAATTCCCGCTACGTTAGGCCAAATGGTATAGTCCAACACATGGTAAGTTGTACGCGGGGAAAGGGTAAGGAAACGATAAAAAAATTAGGTGGACGGAACTTAAATACAAATCACCAATTAGTAAGCAGCTAGATACGCTATTACTATTGTAGACGCCAGTCGATTAACCTATCAAGCCGAAGAACCATGCCACCTGTTAACAACGTTGCCTATTTTCCAAAGATTCGCATAATTTTAATCTTGATGAAGTTTCCGACTGGCGAATTCCGATGTTAAAATAGAATAATATTAGGGTACCCATAATAATTTGTTGTCTATAATAAACATAATTATAGTTTTTATTATTATTTTTTATTTTATGTATTAAACCATATCGCTCAATATTATTGCGAAAAATAATTTTCAGTAACTTAAGTACTTACTATAGTTTTGTTGGTAAGTTTGGCAACATACTAACTTTTTGCTGCATTCCTTTGGTGGTCGACTTTTCGTGTGTCGAACTATACCTGGACGGACTAACCTAGCTATCCGAATAAAATGAAATAAAATCTCATGGAACAGTATGGTCCAGTTTAAACTTCCTCAAAATATACACTTTAAAATGTTTTAGACATTCAAATAAAGTTAGTTACATACTGCTTGTATTAATTTTGCAGTCTTTAAATTAGTTAGGAGGTAAACAACTATTTACCAATATTTCTAAACAAAAGTTCAACAGATCTGCTTCAAAATTAACAATGAAAAATCCAGTCCAGTAGGTATCGAGTACAAAATATAATCCTTTCCCCTAAGCAAGGAATAACACTTTAGAGCATAATTAATTGATTAGTAACTAAAGTGAAAAGCAGTTTCTAAAATCTTAAAATGAAATATTTACCTACAAAAAGAAATTATAAAAGTGATATTTTATGAATAAATTAAAAGTGCAGTTTTCTACCTGTAACAAAACGAATTTAACTAAATAAACTGTAGCGTTGCCAATGAGCAAAATTATAACAAATGTACATACATACATAACAAACAAATAAATCTTAAGCAATTTAAATAAATGATATATTGTCACTTAAAATAGCATTATTAAAAATTTTCATTGGTTTTTGTCATTAGGATTTATATAAAAAACTGTCGATAATGGGTCCGTCTAGACAATAATATTGATAGACTTTTGTGTCTTCGAACATTATCTCGTCGACCAGCTAGAGCTTTTAACAGCTAAATTCTAATAATATTATAGTGGGCTGGTCACATCAGAATAAGGTTTCGATAACAAGGTTTTCAAGTTCATGTCAATATTTAAATTAGACAAACTTTAATGAAAGTTAAATTTTTTGATCACTACTTTGGTGCAAAGAACCAGGTGCCAGAAAAAATAACAATATTTAATGCAGCAAACCAGCAGATTAAGAGGTTTAGGTAGGTTGCCTTCGGCGAAAGAAAATTTTGTTTTTCTACAATATTTATTTACTAAAACAAAAATCCAAAATTTTAAATTTTATTTAACCGTCGAAAACCTTTTTACAAATTTTAAGAAACACAAATGAATTTTATCTGCAATAATGAGATATCAAAAGCCTCATAAATTGATGAACAGAAAAAAATTGTCGCGGATTTAAAGAAAACTCCGTTATCAATGTGAAGCAGAGAAAAACCAAGACAGAGAGTAGAATATCTCTTCTTTCCGCCAGCTCGACAACCCCATGGCCTTCAAACGGTAAGACTCCGAGATTGGCGTAGGATTCTCACAATATACCCCGACATAGCCGGTGCGGCAGCAACACGGCAAGCAGAGAGAGTTTTCTGCGGCGCGGCGCGTCTCAGTACTCACTCTCACTCTGCTTTATACCGTTTATACGGACGGGCTAGTCTGTTTTTAACGCGTGGCTACATCTTTGGAGAATCTTTTAAACTTTTGATTTTTGTTATTTATTTTGCAGCATTTTTTTTATGATAACCCAAAAACTGCAACGCACGCCCGTAGCAGCTTTATTTAATCGTCGGTAGTCGAGTGCGTCAGGCCGCTTTGGAGGTCATAGAAAGCAAATCGTATTTATCCGCGAAGCAATCGAAATAGAAAAAAGCGGCAACCTAAACAAACGCGACGATGCCTTGAACCTTCCAGCAACATGGAAATCCATCATCAAGCCCTCTTACATTAACACCACGATGGCCGAGAACCAAGTGAAGCCGAACACAGCTCCCAAGCAGACCACTCAGGGGGCGGAGCCAACGCCGGCCAATAGATACGACCTAAGACTGAGGCGATCCACTATAAAACCACGCACTGCGGCTGCCACCCTCAGTTTAATTTCTACGACCAGCGAGTAAGCACAGAAGATGCCAAATGACATTTTGGCGAAACGTCTGCAAGTTTCAAGGAAATCAAATTCCCTATAAAAAACTCACATAGGTACAATTTTGTTGTAAAGTTAGTGGTTTACGAGAAAAATAAAAAAAAACATGAAATTCGAGAAAAACTTGGCTTCAATGGCGAGGTCGGTTACAAAACATAAATTGGCTACAGGCACTTTTAAAGAGGAAAGATTCCTCTGTAATGTTCACCTATTGCCAATTAAATATCATGAAATGTCGCAAAGCTATAGATAATTGAAAAAAAAAATAAAATTTACATATTAATTAAATGGGAAATTTTCAAATTCATTTAGCGAGTACTTAAAATTAAGAGCTCATCTTTGGTGAGAATTTTTTTTCATATGTTTATAACATTATTCCGTCAATGGACCAAAAAACGGAGCACCCTAATATATATATATATATATATATATATATATATATATATATATATATATATATATATATATATATATATATATATATATATATATATATATATACAGGTATATAAATAATAAACACTATATTTATTCAACATACTGTATCGTAGGTAAACGACTCTCATGAACGTCAATGTGTATACAAATATGATACATTATATGACGCTGCATACCCAAACAAACAATTAAACAACACTGTAGAAGACCTAATGGCAATGATCCATTTATTAAATTTAAAAAGCATGTCCCAAAGCAATTAGAAACACAGTTCTATAAATTAATGACTTTTTTAATCGGTGGTACTTGATTAAATTTAAAATTGATTGATTATCACAGAATACGTGCGTATGATGCCACATTAATACTGGATGCGTAAAAAGCGTTCGAGTAATAAATTAATTTTATAACCAATAAACCTGTATTAACTAATAAGGGTGTAGAAGTGAAAACTGGAAAGAATTCAAAAACTTTAGATATTAATGATTTACGTTTAGATAGTACACTAAGAAGGTTTATTACGGACAGATTCTCCAACGCTAGTCCGGTCTAATTTGACAACCAAAAGATTTAAACTGACAAGTGTAAGAATAAGACAACTAAGTTTTATACTATACATTTGTTTCAGAGGTCTTTTGCCAATTTATAAAGAAAAGGGCAAATTTAGTACATACTTCCGACAATAATAAAACTAAATTCATTCTAGCAACCCGTTCCAAGATAAAAATTGGAAACCAAGCAAATCGCTGAAATATCAGAATAATTTATGTTTTTAATGAATTATTACCAATGACAGGATTGACAGAACAATAACTTGTCAAAACATAACTGCTTAACTAGAAGATCTTAATTTAAGGGAATACGCCACCCTGACATATTCAAAAAATCGATTTTTTTGGCTAGATAAATAGTTTATACATTAACATTAGAAGACCCCATGTACGGTCTAGGTATCGCAGAATGAAGAGAATTAAAACAAATATTTGATTTTCAGACGCTGACGTCTTACTTTTTCTTCTTTTGCGTTTTTCTCGAAACTACTATTTTCAAAACGGTGTACACGATATCTCAAGATCTACTTAGCCGATTTGGCTCAAATTTACAACACTTCTTTTTTATCATATTATCTACGATGTGACGTATTTTTTCGATTGGATGTCTTGTTCAAAAGTTATGAATTTTTTAAACTCAAAATTTCGATGAAAATTTCAAGCTTTCTTTCAAACAGCTGTCATTTCTACAAATTTTTTAAAAATTTTAGCTATTACCCTTTTAAATAAAAAAAAATATTTTGTTAAGTTTCAGACAATGCCTAACTGAGAAATCACGTACACCACCAGCAAGGATTTTCAAAAGAGGGTCCTACTTACCGGCTCATATCTCCGCCATTTTTTAATTTTTTTAAATCTTTAATATTGCAAATTTTTCATAAAACTACTATGTATATGTGTGAAATAAAGATTTTTTATATACTTAATGACTGCGTCAAAAAAAATAATATTTTTTACCTATTGTTCCGAGCGCCAGGGTGGCGTAACCCCATAAACCAGTACTAAATCTTAAACCTTCTTAGTGAATCTGAACGTTAGATTTAGTACTGGTTTAAATTAAGATCTTGTAGATGTTCAGTTATGTTTTGACAGGTTTTTGTCTTGTCATTGTTAATAAGTCGTCATTAAAAACTAAATCAATGAATTATTCTGATATTTCAGCGATTTGCTGGATTTCCAAATGATTTTTATGTTGAAACGGGTTTCTAAAATGAATCTAGTTCTATTATTATCGAAAGTACGTACTAAAATTGCCTTTTTTTATAGATTTGCGAAAAACCTTAGAAACAAATTCATAGTTTAAAACTTAGTCGTCTTATTCGTCAGTTTAAAACTTAATAATAATAATAATAATAATAATAATAATAATAATAATAATAATAATAATAATAATAATAATAATAATAATAAAGATGTATTATAAATTTAAAATAATTTAAATATAAATATAAAATTGATAAAAGTAAAAAAGAAAACCAAAAAATGACAGTAGTATACTAGTTGGCATAAATAGGTAGGATTTTGATTTATAAGAAATCATTCTTCCAATCCTACCCCTACTAACTAATTTTTTATATTATTTTTAAAAGTTATATATAGCTTAAGCCCCTTAGACTATAAGGAATATTATTAAAAATTACAGAAGATGTATATTTAAACGAAGACTTATATTTTTCAGTATGATGTTGAGGTATTTCTATTCCGCTTCTACTTGCGCAATTCTGTTGTCGAATTTCTTGCAGCATTTTTATATCGGCAGTTTAACAGAACATCTTAAAATTTAGGGCGTAGTGCCAGTAAGCCACTATTTAGTGTAGCGGTGTTAATATAAGACGAAAAAAGAAATAAACTACATAGAATTTTAACTTCTGGTTTTGAACTACTACTTGCCTTTTAATTATTATTAGTCTCAGATTTATTTCAAAATAAGGCTATAGCATAATTCCATAGAAGTTTTTTGTAAAAAATCCTTAAATTATTTTTTCAATTCAATTTCATTCACTTCAACTTTTGTCTCCACTTCTGATATAATATATAATTTTTTATCCATTTCTGTTTCCGTTACAATGCTTTTGTTAGGTAGGTACATATTATGCACATCACTAAGCATTATAATATGATGGGTATAAAAAGGCTCTCTAAAATAGTAAAAATCCTGCGTAAATTCGTTTCAGTAGGTACAGGTGACTTAGTTTTAACAAGGTGCAAAAATGATAACAACATCGCGATTTGGAAATATTGCTTGGACTGCAGCATGTATGTATGCATAAAGGAAACAATAAATGGGAACAGGCATATCTTTGGTTTGGTAGATAGCCACTTAAAAAAGAGAGTAACAAAATAGGGTAAATGCGGGAGAGATGCCGCGTGGGGATATAAGCCACAGGTTACGTGGTACGCTGGTTGTACCTACAAGACTTTGGCAACAGTGACATCGGAAGTCACCTGGCTAGTAAGCGTTGTTTATGCGGTCGGTGGATTTTTCCTTTGCCTTTTGAGTTCGTAATTTAACAATTAATATGGTAAGTAGCATTTTCATTACCTAATATTATATTGGGTAGGTACTTTTCAAACTTTAGTAGCCCATTGCATTTTAAGGAAAATCGGGTTTAATTTATATTATTCGAGTTAGATAGGCTATTTTATAGATTATATATACGCATATTTTAATTTGTTTTTATTTTGGTGTTTTTCGTTTACTCGATACTACCTAATTCCAGATATAAATAATAAATAAATACATGGTTTATTTAGCACTTGGCTAGTAGATACAAAGATCACAATAATTTTTACAATCTATGTCCTAAGAAAAATAATAAATAATATTCTATTTAATTTTGATAAGTAATACTACATATATATACATACATACACATATACATACATACATATACATACATATACATACACACCATCATACACCTACACACACACACACACATATATACATATATTAATCTAATTTCGACCAATACAGACATAGATAGTTGTCTAGGTACGTTTTAAATAATCAGTTATTAGCCTATTAAGTACTTGCACACTTTCTGCATTTTTGATGCCGCCCGGCAGAGCACTAAAAAGGCAGACACCCTCATAAAACAATGTTTTTTGGAGTTGACTAGTTTTTGCTAAGGGAACGCTATAATTTTGTTTAGAACGGATATTATATTCGTGCATATTACATCTTTTTTCTAAGAAGGAATTTAAATATGTGGGCAACATATTATGTTCTATTTTATATAAATATAACAGACATGTTTGCCTTTTTAATACTCTGCGCTACCGACAGTCACCCCAACGCATTTAACATATTCTTAATGGGTGTATATTTATCACAGCCTAATAATATTCGCATTGCTTCATTCTGCTGTAATTGGAGTCTATAAATAGTGACTTCATTGCAAGAAATAAATAACGATATACAATAGCTAAAATGAGGAAAAACAATAGTGTTGTATACAAGTTTTTTCGCCCAGTCAGACAGACAGTAAGATGTTCTATGCAAAAAACCTATTTTTTTCCCAATCTTCTTGCATAAATAATCCACATGATTACAAAACGTTAACTGTGGATCGAGAAAAATCCCAAGATATTTAATTTCATTAACACATTCAATAATAGAATTATTTATATTCAATGCTAAACCCAGTTCTTTGAATGTCCTGCAATTTGTCTTCGATCCTATCACCATACACTTTGTTTTTGATGCGTTTAACTTAAGTTTATTCTTACACAGCCAATTATATAGAATTGCAAGTTCATTATTTAACACCGCAGTTATTTCATGCAAGTTAGAGCCAGATACAGAAATAAATGTATCATCGGCAAAAAGACTAACAAAACATTTTCCTAAAGCTCGATATAAATCATTAATGTAAATTACAAATAGTAGGGGGCCCAACACACTACCTTGTGGGACACCCCATGTACATTCTTTCTTTACCGATACGCAGTCACCTATTCTGGTCATATGGTACCTGCCCTTTAAATAGTTTCCAATCCACTCCAATGCTTTTGCATTTATCCCATAGAGAAGCATTTTTTTAGGAGAATTTCGCGATCAATTGTTTCAAACGCACGCTTCAAATCTACAAATACCCTTAACACAGTTTTTCCTTCGTTGATATCCTGTCTCCACGCTGCACACACATACTGGATTACCGACTCGCAAGAGTGTTGACTTCTAAATGCAGATTGACCTATATACAATAATTTATTGGTTTCAAAATAGTCTTTCAATTGTTAACAGACAATAGTCTCTATTATTTTGTCGATAGTTGGGAGCAAGTTTATTGGCCGAAAATCACTAGGAACAGTAGGTTTTGATACTTTTGGTATCGGCACAATCACACTATTTTTTAATTCTTTAGGGAACGTACTTGTTTCAAAAGAGGTATTTATTAGATGCAAAAGAGGGTAACCAACTACGCAAAATAGATCATTGACCTATTTAATACTCAAATAACTGTCACTGGTACTTTTGTTCTTTAAACTGAATAAAATTCTTCTTAGTTCCGCTAGAGTAATTCTTCTAAAACTTAAAAAAGACGGCGGTCCATATTTGGTATTATCATTCCAGTTTTGCTTATCAATACTTTCTGCTACTTCGCTACTTCTTTCAAGCTATCTATGTAATATAATAATCTATAGAAATCCAAAGAATATAAAATTTCAAATATTAAGTGAAATTGGTTCTTTGTTTCTAGTTAAGCAACTGATCACAGCGGCCGGCGCGGCGGCGTGACGTGGGTTTTGTGGAAAATTCACTTCAAATACAAATACAAGAACCATGCCATTTGCGTAAGTGTAATTTTACAGCAGAAGTAATAATACCTTTGCCGAAGTGTTATTCTAAGCTCAAAATATCTATAATTTATTGATACTAGAGTCGAATAATAGTATATTATTCACGAGCGCTAACGACAGTAATTTTATTATTTACGTGGATGAAATTTGCGACACGAGCTGCAAGCGAGTGTCGTAAATCATCAGAGTAAATGACAGTCATTACATTACCGCACGTAGAATACTATACTTGTTTTACGACTATTTTGTTAAGAAGGCTGAAAATTAGCTTATTAATATTTTCTATAAATCATCTAAAGTCCATATTTTATTGATTGATTTTTAGAAATAAAAATTCTCTCTTAAAAAATAAAATAATATTTCTTTTTTGCAGAGATCAAAGTGGCCGCAGCCAGACCGATGCCGGCGTTTGGCGATGGTACGCCCCAGTACGGTGGTCCGATATATCAATATCAGGGCAAATTATGGATTTAATAGGATTTCGAAGTTATTAATATTACACTGAAATTTTACCTTTGTTATGTTTAATAATAATTAAAAATGTTGGTTAATGAAGTTTATGAATACTAACGACTGCGTTTTATTTCATTATTATAATTAAGCAGAATCGATTTGAATACACTCTCCTCATCGAGCCAACTAGGATCAAAAAATCATAAATCTAATTCACAGAATCATCTATAACAAATAGAAATATAAAAAGCCAGTAAAGGTTGCAAAAAAATTATTTAAAAAACTGGCTTCTAACGCGCATCTCCCATGGGATGTGGGAGAGATGCTCAGAGTTATAGGGAGAGATGGCTCATAAAATTTTCCATAGGGGACAGATGCCTTATTTTGTTTCATTTCTTGTTTGAATAATATTTTATGTATACGCTAAAGGCCTGGTTATTAGCCATCACTTTCATCTAAATACAAAAATACAATGTGTGGCAACTCTCCCACATGTGGCATCTATCATTTTCGGTGGGGAGAGACGCAGCATCACTTTGCAAACAAAATAAGAGCTTAATAACCTATAATATGCATATTAATCTATAAAATAGCCTATCTAACTGGAATAATACAAATACCGATTTTCCTTAAAATTCAATGTGCTAAGTTTGAAAAGTACCCTATATAATATTAGGCAATAAAAATGCTACTTACCGTTTTATCTTTTAAATTACAAAGGCAAAGGAAAAATCCACCGACCGTATACACAAAGGTTACTAGCCAGCTGACTTCCGATGTCACTGTTGCCAAAGTCTTGTAGGTACCAACACGCGTACCACGTGACCTGTGGCGTCTATCCCCGCGCGGCATCTCTCCCACATTTACCCTACATGATATCTGTACCATGTTCCCCACCATGCGACATACATAAAATATTATGCAAACTAGAAGAAATAAAAAACAATCAGGCATCTGTCCCTTTTGGACAAATTTATGAGGCATCTCTCCCTATATCTCTGGGCATCTCTCCCACATCCCAGGGGAGAGACGCCTTAAAAGCCAGTTTTTTAAATATTTTTTGTAACCTTGAATTCGGTAACTTCTTTTTTGGTTTTTTATATTTCTATTTGTTATGGATGCTTTAAATATACACTTTGATATTTTTGTAAAAAATATAATATGAAGCTGACGATTTTACGATTTTATTTGTAAAAGCGTGGCAACTCTCCCACATTTACCCTACCTACTATTTTAAAATATTTTGTTACGAATGCCTGATGATTTTTTTCAAAATTACTCAGGGTTTAAGTCTCAACGAAAACAACAACGGGGTCTCCGGTGGCCGAGTTGGTACGGCGCCAGCTTTGCAACCGAGAGGCGCGGGTTCGAATCCCGCTTCGACCATGGATAGTTTGTGATTGTTGTTGGAAGGTGGTAGAGGAATTCTTCCTCGGCCGAGGTGGTACCACCCCACACATCCTCTTAAAGGGCTGGTGAAATACCTACGGATGTTTCCAGCTCTGGATGTGTGAGTCGATTCCCCAGTACACCCACGGTACATAGTACTTAGACTTCGGTCTTCGTGGACTGTCAGAAGATTAAAAAAAAATCAGCTTTTTCAATTTTTAAAAAACTTTGCACGCCTCAAAACATGTTTTACTTATACTCAATTTGCTTGTGCCCGCGATTTCGTCCGCGGTATAAGAATTTTACTCTTTTACAAACTTTAAATCCCCATTTCACCCCCGTAGGGGTTGATTTATAAAAAACTGTAACACACATGTTTAAACACTTACAGCCAGATTGTCCAATGCTAGTCTGGTCTAATTTGGCCACAAAAAGTTTTAAACTGACAAGTGTAAGAATAAGACAACTAAGTTTAATATTATGAATTTATTTCTGAGCTTTTTCGCAAATTTATAAAGGAAAGGGCAATTTTAATACGTACTTTTGACAATAATAGAACTAAATTAGGAAGTTTCCATTTTTTTCATTTTCTCTTAATAAATAGTCCTACAAATGTAAAAAACATATGTATTTTTTGTTTGTAATTATCTGTAGAAATAAAAAAGTTATCGTCCTTCAAAGTCTGAGATGCTACGCTAACGTTGGCTGACGCTCGATGACGTCAACATACAGCGAGCCGTCAACAGCGGAATAGGCGCCCGTTTAATCTTTAGTGTTATCCGAGAAGACCAACCAACGAGAAGCGACAATATCCGCAAATCCTTTGTTCTTTCGTGTTCACGAATATTTACGAATATTTAACGATAATCAGGTCCGGTACACTGAGGAAAATGCTGCGACCGCGTAAAAATTGTTTGTACACTGAGAAACTGAATTATATTTTATACGAAATTGTAAGAAATTAATCTGATTTAAAGTTTAATGTATATTCCTTGCACACTTTGATCTAAATGTTATTATACAGGGTGCTGATATAGTCTGAAATAATGAAAATATCTGGATAACGATTAGATGCTGCGACCGCGTAAAAATTGCTTGTACACTGAGAAACTGAATTATATTTTATACGAAATTGTAAGAAATTAATCTGATTTAAAGTTTAATGTATATTCCTTGCACACTTTGATCTAAATGTTATTATACAGGGTGCTGATATAGTCTGAAATAATGAAAATATCTGGATAACGATTCACTTTCGGATAAAATGCTCAAACCTCTAAATTGCATCGTTTTTTTCTGGCGCTCTTTTAGTAAATGGGTCTTTTCATATTGATTTCACAAATATTAGACTGTGTATAATTTTTTGTCTCGGATTTTAAACATTTTTACGTTTAGGGCATATAGAAGATATTTTGCGCCTGTCTGTCAGTCGGCTATCTGTAGACAAATCCTTGGAACGCGCTCAGCTCAAGAACTGTTGGATCGATTTTAATAAAATTTGGTAGAGAGATTAGTACTGCCGAGTAGATGGTCCTGTTTTAAAATTAATAATTTTTTCTTTCCAATTGAATTCTAAACTTATAAAAATTTTAAAGAAACAGAATGAATTAAAGTACTACCTAAAATAGGTACTACATGGGTCTAAATCGGAAAGAAATCATAAGCAGGTACCAGTATAACTTATTTTTATACCTAAAAAACCATAATTTGTAATAAACACGAAGGATGAAGGCACTATAATAATAAAAATATGCATGGGGAGAAAATTTCAATAATAATATTTAATAATAGAATAAACCCCTTATTTTTTTTGTTTACACCTTTCTGAATATTTCAGCTACTTTTTTATAACCATTTAAATTATAGTCAGCTATAGCAAAGCCTAAGATTTTACAAAATATTAAATATAATGATTTTTTCATCCCTACTGAATCCCAAACTTATACCCATTTTAAAGAAAAACAACAAATTGAAATTAAATATTTAATGTAATTGCCTAAAATAGGTACTACCGGGGTGTAAATAAAATACAATTGTACCTTATTTTTATACCTAAACAACCATAATCTGTAGTGAACAAAAGAAGACAGTATAATAATAAAAATATCCGTTAGAAAACATCCCAATAATATTTAATTTAACAATAGAAAATAACAAACTTAAGTAAATAAGCTATAATAAACAATTACTTAGGGATAATTAAATGCATATTGCGTTTACTAGAGACTAGAGACACAAGAATACTTAACTAAGTAAGCTAGCGATCCATCAGTAAAGGGACCAGATCTTGTGGCTGCCAAAACTCATCTCTTTAATTTTTAGTACTGTTTCAAATTTTTAATTTCAACTATAATACACTGATCGGTCTTCTCGGGTGTTATTCTTACCGGACAGGATCCAATGCATTAAAGTAAACACGCGAAAGCAGCAGCGGGCAGCTAGCCCGGAGACCATGGGGCGACAGCTCTCTGTATGTTGACGTCACGGCCGCTAAAAGCCACCGGCGAAGGTATTAAATAAGAAATTGAATAAGTTGGTCAATTTTGAAGATATCGAGCTAATTTTTTTTTTGGTTGGCAAGTTAAGTGAAAGACTAGTAAATGATGGTGAAGTTACTCGAAATTTCTGACATAGGAAACTTCCTAATTCATTATAGCAACTCATTCCAAGATGAAAATCATTTGGAAACCAAGCAAATCGCTGAAATATCAGAATAATTCATAAGTTTTTAACGACGACTTATTTAACAATGACAGGACAAGAACCGGTCAAACATAATTGATCAACTATAAGATCTTAATTTCAACCAGTACTAACTAAATCTAAACCTTTTTAGTGAATCTGAATGTTATGTTTTAGAGTACTTCTATGAAGTTTCGGGTTAATAGGACCATTCATATTTTTCTCCATACAAATTTTGAACCCCTGTTTCACCTCCTTAGGGATTAAATTTTGAAAAACCCGTCCTTAGTGCATGCCTACGTTATATAAGAAACATCTGTGCAAAATGTCAAGTTTATAGACCCAGTGGTGTGGGCGATACGTCAGTCAATCTGTCAGTTTCTTCATTTATAAATAGAGATATAGACAACAAAAATTAACATTTGTAAAAGATTTTTGTTGACTTAGGTATGGTTAAATGAAATTAATATAATTTTTTAGTAGAAAATCTTGTTGACGATAGCCAACCCTGTTCCAAGGTGTACCGAATTTTTCTGCTCGTTTCAGTCGACACTTTGATCTTTAAATACGTGCAATAGTGATCTGATCAGTTCTTCTTCTTTACACTATTTATATTACTTAAATTGTTATATTATTCTGTAACGTATAATTTAATATTTATTAACTCTAATAATTTTATTTTTCTTTACATTCTTTGGTTAGCCTTAACGCATGTTAAAATAATAATTTTAAAATAAAATTTAATTCAAATATTTGACTTTTGCCAAAAATTTGGCCTGATATTGATATATAGAACCACCGTACTTTTATCGTGCAATGTCGGGCTGGCCACGGCTCCTTTGACTTTGTTCCCTGGAAAAAGAATTATTTTATTTTTCAGGAGAGAAGTTTTATTTCTAAATTAAATCAATGAATAAAGTATGGACTTTTTTATCTACTATTAAATTTAAGAAATTTGAACCTGTAAAAACTTAGGTTAACAGTATATTTTGACGCAATGATTTGGCAATTGTTTTTATAACCTCGCTCTGGTGTTTTAGAAATTTTGTTAAAGTTTCTTCCTGGCTGGGAAAGAATCGCGAAAAATAAATATGCGTTGATGTGATTGGTCACAGGCCATGAATTACAGATCATTATTTACTACCCGTAAGTAATGACTAATATTTTTCAAAAATTGCATGAAATGATTGTTTCTCATAAATAGTCATTGAAAATTCAGAAAACTTCTATTTTCTGAATCACTACAGGACTGAGTGATGTCAGCGAAAACATAGCTTAAGTTACAGAATGACGACAAAAATACCTAAAAATGCATTTCAAATTGTGACAATAAAGTTTGGAAAATGTATGTACAGGGTCTTCCAACGAGGACTGAACAGGGGCTCATTTTTGAGCTTCCTTGTATTTAAAGAAAAATCTAAAATAGCCAATCGATGTACTTTTTCCTGCAGAATTCAAAAATGAAACCAAAAATTTATTTGAACCAGAAACAAAAGAGTTACGCTATGGATAAGGTGTTTTTTAAATGGAACATAGCTTTTTTTATACGATTTTCGGAACGAGTGATTTTTTTTATGTCCGTTCTGATTAAAATATTTAATATTGTGACAGCTATTTTTATTAAATTTTAATGTTTTATCCAGTATAATTTAACTTCAACCTGTTTGAAACATACACTAGGTAGTAAAGGTAAAATCACCTTGAAATCCTTCAAAGTCAAAAAATTTGACAAATTTACTATAATATTGCCGAAATGAAATATTCATTAGATGAGAGATTGCAGATTGTTATCTTGTTCTACAAATGCCAAGAAAATGCGAGAGAAGCAAGGAGAAGATTTATTGCAAATTTGTCAAATTTTTTGACTTTGAAGGATTTCAAGGTGATTTTACCTTTATTACCTAGTGTATGTTTCAAACAGGTTAAAGTTAACTTATACTGGATAAAACATTAAAATTTAATAAAAATAGCTGTCACAATATTAAATATTTTAATCAGAACGGACATAAAAAAAATCACTCGTTCCGAAAATCGATTAAAATATTTAATATTGTGACAGCTATTTTTATTAAATTTTAATGTTTTATCCAGTATAATTTAACTTCAACCTGTTTGAAACATACACTAGGTAATAAAGGTAAAATCACCTTGAAATCCTTCAAAGTCAAAAAATTTGACAAATTTATTATAATATTGGTTCTTTATCCTTAGAATAGTATTGACGGATATATTTCTGTGAAAATTTGCAATAAATCTTGGCATTTGTAGAACAAGATAACAATCTGCAATCTCTCATCTAATGAATATTTCATTTCGGCAATATTATAGTAAATTTGTCAAATTTTTTGACTTTGAAGGATTTCAAGGTGATTTTACCTTTACTACCTAGTGTATGTTTCAAACAGGTTGAAGTTAAATTATACTGGATAAAACATTAAAATTTAATAAAAATAGCTGTCACAATATTAAATATTTTAATCAGAACGGACATAAAAAAAATCACTCGTTCCGAAAATCGTATAAAAAAGGCTATGTTCCATTTAAAAAACACCTTATCCATAGCGTAACTCTTTTGTTTCTGGTTCAAATAAATTTTTGGTTTCATTTTTGAATTCTGCAGGAAAAAGTACATCGATTGGCTATTTTAGATTTTTCTTTAAATACAAGGAAGCTCAAAAATGAGCCCCTGTTCAGTCCTCGTTGGAAGACCCTGTACCTAACCTTCACTTGATACAAAAAATAAAATGGGGGTGTGCAAAATTAAGTTTTTTAAAAAAATATGTGTATTTTTAGGTATTTTTGGTGTTCCGTGCTAAAATTAGCAAAACGGAACACTTATGGAATCACTTCAGTGTCCGTCGGTCCGTCCATCTGTCACAGGCGATTTTCTCTGAAACTATTCGACGTAAAAATTTGAAATTTAACACAGATAGTGTGGTGGCCCAATTATGGACGTGAAGTATAAAAAAAATAATTTTAATTCCGTGGGTTAATTTCAGGGGGTAAATTGGGAAATGAAAAAAAAATTAATTAATTGTAGGGTGTCAAATGAATGCCTATTGCAACACGAATTCAAAAATATATTATGTGATGTATTTTTATGCATTTTTTAAATGTTTTTCGGGGAAAACGCTTACAAATTGCTGTCCCCCACCCTTATCACCCCAAGGATCGCTCAGAAAAATCTGAAAAAAAAATCATGAACATTGAGAATCAAGTGGAGATTGAAACAAAATTACCAGGATTGAAAAATTTTAGCGCGATAAATTGTTATAAACAATTTAATTGTTTATTTCCTTATAACTGCTGAACCATTGGTTGTAGAGAAAAAGTTTTTCGATAAAAAATATTTTTCACAATGTAAGGAACAACTCTTGTCCTTACACGTTCCTCAAAATTTTTAATTTTGCTCAGTCGAAACGCTCCTCACTCAGCTCCGCGCGTACGCGATGTGATATAGCGTTGGTGCCCTCGGCGGCCGATCGGCGGAGATCGGACGGCCGAGGTTTGCTCAGGTTAAGTGTGGGGCTGATGGTACGGAACACTAATTGTGCAAGTATAGCTTGCACTTGACTGAATTTTTTTAAACTATTTTGGCAAACCAATATAATTTTAAGACGCTTAAATCTACTTAAGTCAAGTTCCATCTCAATACTATAACAGGACAGGGCCTAACATGGGCATTAAAAATTTAACACTATGGTGTATGGTGTATGGTGCACTTGTAAGCATAATAAAATTATCTCACAGCTACACACTTCTTTCTTGGTCTCTACGTCCATGGCGACAAAGCAAAACCGAGAGGCGCCTTCGGAAGTACGAGATCTCTCGGTAATGGCATTTTCTGCAATGTTAGCGCCGTTTTTATTTGCCTTAAATAATTAATGATTGCCGTGTAACTACATAAATACATACCCGGGGCAACTTCACCCGCCCATTATTGCCCGCCTTCAGTCCCTTAGCGTTTAATGCCCATTTATGGAACGGTTTTTATTGAAGAATAATCTCTCACTATCAAGGCCTGTTTTATGTCGCTTAGGCTATAAAGTATAATTAAATTGAAAATAAGTGTATAATAAATTATTAAGTAATTATTTAATAGATGTATTTTTAGCCCTTACTGATGAAATTAAAAAGACGATTAACAAGTTTAAGACTTCATTTGCCGACCACTTATTGCCAGCTTAGTTTTATTTTAATGGGTTTTCCTGCTTTTATTTTCTTTTCTGTTTAAATATTCCTTTAATATTAAGTCTAGATACACAGCTTATCGGCATTTTAAAGTATACATATCAGTGGGAGATTTGTACGAGCAGCAAGGAAGGCAACGAATCACCTGTATACCATATAGTGTGGTGTGTCCCAATAGGTAAAGTAAGAATCAAGTAAAGTAAGAAAAAGTCATGAGCGTCATAAATGACAGAGCGAATATACATATAATATATATATATATATATATATATATATATATATATATATATATATATATATATATATATATATATATATATATATATATATATATATATATATATATATATATATATATATATTAATATTACTTCTTCTGTGCCTTGGACAGCAGGAATTTTTGACCTTAGTCGTCTGCCTAGCATGTCCCAGACATGTTCGATCGGATTCATGTCAATTCACTGTCGGTATTTCCACTTGGTTTAAAAAATCAGTTACACAACTAGCAACGTGCAGTCGAGCATTGTCGTACATTAACAGGAAATTTGCTCGAAGATGTGGAGCGAAAGGTACCACATAATCTGTGCAGAACATCCCTTATGTACCAATCTGTAGTTGAAGCGCCACCAACAACTAGCATCTCTGTGCGTGCCCCTAAACATATGCCACCCCACACCATAATTTAGCCTCCATCGAAAGAGACAGTAGGAGTAAAATAAGATTGTTCATTTTGTTCTCCTGGACGTCGATAGAATCTTTCCCTACCCTTAATCGAATTTACGTAACCGTATATACAATTTATTAAAATCGGTTGTAAAACTAAGCTTTAAAAAAGGGACTACTTTAGTTTGGCCCACAGTGTATATGCATAATAAAAAATCAGCTTGAGTACATTTATAAGAAGAATACAAAAATGTAACCCACCTTAAAGAAGATTTAATTCACTATGTTCTTCTATGTATCTATGAAGATATATGCATAATAAATTCTTGAACCAGTCTATTGCTGTATATGACCGTCTATTTTGAGTAATAATAAATTGTAACGGAGTGTATTTTGTACCATTTTTGTACTTATTTTGAAATTGCATTCTTTAGAACTTTTTAAAACATTATTTTTAATTAATGTCCTCCATGCTTAGCAAATAAAATAATCGATAGAACAGATGTTCACATGTTAAATTGAAGATTTAGAAGGCTTGTCTCCCCACCACCTCATAAAATCACACTCTTCAAAAGATGTTTTTCCTACAATATCTCTAAACTTTATAACAGCCTATATAACCATTATTGCCGCCATCAAATAATAATTTTTATAGTAAAAGCCAAGATGTATGTCAACAAGTCATCGACTAGCTCTAATGTTGCGAGGCAGTTTACTTGAGGGGGGTTAACTAATTTTAGTTCATTAATACCAAATGCTAATGACCTTTCAATGTACTTATCAAAAATACAGGTTTGATTTGGCGCCACTTATAGTAATATAAACGTATCAAATAACCCACTGCCCAATAATTAAAGCTTAAGTAAACTCAAAAAGTGCACATAATGAAACACGATAAAAGTAATTTAAATGTTTAATTAAACAAAAAGAAAGGCATGGTAGAATTTGAATAAGATGTACTTAATAAGAAGGAAAATGATAACCCTTTAACTAGCTCTAGGAAGTTGCAACACCTTTACAATGCTAGAACACTATATTAAATCAGCTTTCTTTATAAATATTATTGTTCAAAACGTTTGGCTATTCTTAGCATTTGCCTTGTCTACGCAATTATAAAACAAAGTACTTAGCTTGTTGGTGATGTTGTTCATAGCTCAAACTCTGAGACGCCAAGAGTCAATTCCAAAACAAATAATATTCTTAGTGGAGCGCACTCCTCTACTAGTCCACTTTATAAGGCTTAGACAGGGACACACGTCCAACATCTTTCAAAACTCTCAAAAATCCAAGCACGGGCACAAAAACATCAAAGGGGCAGTCTACTCAAAGGAATATCGTGCAAATATGCATTAAAATAATTAATTAATTAATCATATAGATAATTAATTAGGTAATTAGGCGGGTTAAATAATTAGGCTGGGCTTTCCCTAAAAATAACAATATTATTATGATCAGATTCCAACACATGAAATTAAAGGTTAGAATCCACGTATATTCAAAATATATATTAAAAACAAGAAAAATCGTCCCTACTTACCCTTTAGAGTCACAAAGATTCATCAGTAAAATGAGGAGGGATGGAACCAGATCTTTAATTTCCTACAAAAAAGGGTCCCTTTCTCTTATTCACCAGCCCTTCAGAATGACATCGGACAAATGATCTACT
The DNA here is from genome assembly GCA_963971165.1 of Philopedon plagiatum. NCBI lineage: Eukaryota > Metazoa > Arthropoda > Insecta > Coleoptera > Curculionidae > Philopedon > Philopedon plagiatum. The sequence goes on along the minus strand of OZ020197.1, from coordinate 33,094,408 downwards.
CAAAAGTCATCAACGTCAGCCAAAACGGTACGACCGATACTACTACCTTGAGTTTCTGCTCTTGCGAATCCAAGCGGTTCACTTGAACTGCTTGAAAATATAACAGTAACGAACGTTACAAACCTACCTATATCCCTAAAAACTTCGAAGCCTGTAATATTCAAAAAAAGAATAAAAAATATCTTACTTAACAATTAGAAATGGATCGTCATTTTTCTCCTTTTTGCCGCTGATAAAAATTTGAATAACTAATAATCTTTATTTCTTTCTAGAAAGGAATAGTTTAAAATTTATTTTGTCTTCTCTTTACCTTTTTTCGTTTCGACTTGCGAACGCTTATTATTGCATTAGTAGTTTACGGGGGGGTGGGGGGCTTGGCTGAACTTTGAACAGTTTTAAATTGTATGCAGCTCCTTTTTTACAATTACAGTGTATATATTATTTTTTCCCTCGTAATGTAAGATTTGTATTTGCAAAATAAAAGCTATTATCATTATTATTATTATTAAATTATAGTTTAGTTGGTATCGCATCTTTTTGATCAAACAAAAAATTACTGACATTCTTCTCGCAAGCACCTTCCTACCAGGGTGTTCGATGAATTCGCCAAAAACAATTCCCTGAAAACAGTTTACGGAAAAAACAAATCACTGAAAAAAAAAACAAGGTGGCCGAGTTGGTACGGGGCGCAAGCTTTGCAATCGAGAGGCGCGGGTTCGAATCCTGCTTGGACCATGGATATTTTGTGATTGTTAACTGTTAGAAGGTGGTAGAGAAATTCTTCCTCGACCGAGGTAGCACCATCCCACATATCCTCTTAAAGGGCTGGTGAAATCCCTACGGATGTGTCCAGCCCTGGATGTGTGAGTCGATTCCCCAGTACACTCACGGTACATAGTACATAGTACTTAGACTTCGGTCTTCGTGGGCTGTCAGAAGATAAAAAAAATTAATCGTAAATGTAGCGTAATTCTAAAAAAAAAAAAATTAAGAAGTGTGCTTGTGAAATGCTGCAACTGTTACTTCGGTGAATGTTTATTCGGTGAAACCCATTTTCGATTAACTGCTTTTCGGAGAACTGTTTTTCGTTGAATTATTTCTCCGTGTTTTTTTTTGGCGAATTGCCCTAGAACCCACACAACAGTACTGAAATTTTTAAATGTAAAAATAGGATACATCATTCGACTAAAATTGAAAGATTTCAAGCACTTAAATGTTCTGAAATGTCGAGTCGGTTAACCTCCCTCAAGCTGCAAATGAATACGTTCAGTCGTGTGAGAAATAAATCAAATAGTAGCAATGTGGCTATGAAAGTAATGTGTTTGCCATCCAAAAAAGTTAACTTTATTTATACTAATTGTCTTTAAATAGAAAATGATAAATAAAAAACTAAAAATGAATATTAGTCAACCCTTACTTTTTTCAAAGACCTGGGTCTCCGTAGCTATTTGTAATTTGTGCAATATTTAGCATACAATATTTTAAGTTAATCCCTGTTTCTTACAGAAATTTTGTCAAAATATTTCTACCATCAGCCTATTAACCTTGTAACCTTTTAAATCCTTTACATTTTCTGTAAGAATGTTTTTATTTCATACAACTTGTCGTGTCTTTTTACCTCAACTAGCTAAAAGTTATCGCGATAATGTTCAAGATTTCATATGTCAATTTTTGAGGTTGTTTAGTTATATCTGGTTGTTGACTGATTATATTTGTCCATAATAACATTTTTAATTTAGTGTTTTACCAAAAACGAATATTGATTAGTAATAAAGCTTTTTTTAAACATATTTAGCGAAGCCTTAATAAACCAAATAAAAGAAAACTAATCCAAAAATTAGTTGATAAATTACTGTATCTCGTGTTTTTAGGCCGTTCATAATATGCAAAACAAAGCAAAGTCGTGAAAATAAATAATTTGGAGCTATTAATTTAGTTTTTTTTAAACCGCTTTTTGGGTTATTGTGATTTTTTTGTTAATTAGACTAACTGCTAAAATTAGAGAAAAAACAATAGTTTGATAACCTCAATCCAGTCAGAGTCAATTTTTCAAATGTATCAAACACACAAACAAGTTCTTTAACATTTGTTTGTAGGTATGTGTGAGTTAGCATTGACCATTGATTTAGAAACAAAAATGAAATTTTTACATTATAGAGCGATCAGGGACCCCACCTACTTCTCGAGAATGGCTGTTGCCAGGCTTTCAATTATGTGGCATATTTGCAGAATAATAAACTATACCTACTAAAATCATGCTAAAATCATAAGTTAATATTTGCACTCCTAAATACCACAGGCTAAGCATATGATTAAGGATTAATCATTGTTTATCAAACTGCATTGTTCTTAATTAATAATGTTGTTTAATAACAAAAATAGTCTTTTTTCACAAGGACCGCACCTTAGAAATAGTAATCAGCTATTATTTACAATATATATATATATATATATATATATATATATATATATATATATATATATATATATATATATATATATATATATATATATATATATATATATACAGTGTAAGTTTTTTAAAACCTGACATAGGCTAACTTTTTTATTTGAAGTGATAGACTAGTACTGCCAAAGGCAAAGTTGTATGAATTAACCTAACTAAGAAAAATCAACAAAACATTTTTCTCCAGCGTTGCCAGATTTCACAGTAGCTACTTAATCAATATTTTTTTAAATGACAACACCGCATTTTTTATCATTATTTAAGAGATCTCAAAGTTATGAATAAAAATGTGTAGTAACATTTTTTTATTCGGGTACCCGTGTGTCAGCAATCGGTTGAAAAAAATTAAAATAATCCGCAGTCTATTGGTATCAAAACGTTTATTTGAGGGCTAACCCAGCACAAATTCTTCAATACATGCTCCAATTGATGCCCTTCTTGTAGTCTGCATCAGAAAACCCGTTTTACAATATTACTGTTAATATTTTCCAATACAGGTATCGGGTGTAATGCTATTATTTGAATTTTTTTGGACCGATTGCTCAAAACGGCTACTCGAATAAAAAAATGTTACTGCAAATTTTTTATTCATAATTTTGAGATCTCTTGAATAATGATAAAAAAATGCGGGGTTGTCATTTAAAAAATATTGTTTAAGTAGCTACTGTGAAATCTGGCAACGCTGGAGAAAAATGTTTTGTTGATTTTTCTTAGTTAGGTTAATTCATACAACTTTTCTTTTGGAAGTACCAGTCTATCTTTTCAAATAAAAAAGTTAGCCTATGTCAGGTTTTAAAAAACTTACACTGTATATATATATATATATATATATATATATATATATATATATATATATATATATATATATATATATATATATATATACTTATATATAAACAATGCATATAACTTGTTAAAGAAATCAAAATTCTATTTTACACTATTCTTTTAAAAAAGTGCGAAGAAGAAATTTGATAAAACATATCGAATTTCAGAGTATTTTGACGCCCTTTCAACACTGCGCCTAGGGTCGCCACTCAATCGGCTCTGTCCCTTCCCCTTAGTTACATCATTGCACAGGAAAATAAATGGGACTGAAACATCTTATGTCAGGCTTAAGTTTTTTGTCAACTAATCAAAGGGAAGAAGTACCTAGCAATTATTGAAAATGTTAATAATCTAAAATCCACATAATTATAATGCAATTCGTCGCTCCTCTTATACTTTTAGTCATTTAAATCGGCTCCCAAAGTGGATTAGTTTAAAAGGACGTCACTAATTAGCAATTACACCGTAAAGATTGTTTTTAAACGACAGCTATTAATTTTAGAGCGCAAAAGAGCATTATAATCAACAAATCTGCTCTTGGATATATAGCACACGGGATTATCGTTTAAAGATGACTGAAGGACTTTTAAAAAAAAATAATTAAGCAAAATTCTTTGGAAAATTGGATTGTTTGCATGGATACGTTGATTTGAGAATAAAAATTAAACTTGAATGACCATGTAACTATTTTGAATTAAAAGTAAATTTTAAATTAACAAAAATTTAAAATATACAGTTTATTTTGATATAAGCTTCTGTGATTCCAAAGGTTAATTATATAGACGATAATATTAATGAAATAATCCCAAAAAACTTACTAAATATGATATTTTAATATATGTCCTAAATTTAGGTCAACCGCAATGGGGCCGTTAGTAGTATCTTAACGATTAGTAAGTTTTTTGGGATTAAATTGCTTTATAGCCTATTAAAGGATCTTGACCATTACGTCATTAATTACAGCATTTAGTGTGGACTAATCCTTTCTTTGTTTTACACATTATGAAGGTAAGTTTTGACATTCATACTTATTTTGTGTCAAACTGCCAGATATACAATATAGACTAAGAGATACCGACGCAAAAGCTTACAGAATTTTGTCATGAAAATTTCGAGGCATTTTATGGTGTAAATCGTAGGGCCATTGCTTTTATTGGTTTTGTTACTTAAATCCGCTCCATGAAGATTGTTTTTAAATGGCAGCTATTAATTTTAGACTGTAAACGAGTATTATTATCAACAAATTTGAGCTTTAACAGAGGCTTTTAAACGTGGTTTTTGCATACACACACGGGATTGGCATTTACAGATGATTGCAGAACACATATATACCAGTTTCTGTATAATATTAACGAAATAATCCCAAAAAAATACTAATTAAGATATCTTTAATACATGGCTAAATTTAGGTTCACCATATTTGGACCATTAGTAGTATCTTAACCATTAATTAGTAGGTTTTTTGGGAATATATTGCTTTACAGCCGACTAATGGATCTTGATCGTTACGTCATTAATTACAGCTAAAGATTAAAGTGCGGTAACGTTACCGCGGTAACGGTAATTTTAGCAAGATAATTTTGGTAATTTTACCAGGCAAACTTCTTTACCGGTAATTTTCAAAAACATTTTCTGAATACAATCGGACTCAGACGAACATCTTTTTCACCAATTATTCCCCACTTAATTGGAAGGATATATTTCTGTTTAATTTTTGTTTGGGTGAACATTGTTTTTTGTTCGTTTCAAGAATATGTATTTTTCTGTTCTGTTGTGTTCGACAATTTCCATGGCCTCTTGCCAGATCGGCATCCAGCCAATTATTTTCTAAATACCCGGTCTGACGCTTATTTGCTACTCGGGCGACCCTCCGAGGCAAATTACACGTCCTCCAGTTTGATGTCGTAACAGAGCCTCCGGATAGTCGGGCCTAAACCCCAAAAGACTCCCAATTTTCTTTTTATTTTATCTTCCACTAGCACACTACTTGGTTAGGAACCGCACGGCTGTCAACCGGACCAGGATATAACCTTTTTCTGTCAGAAACTTGACAGACCCAACCGGAAGTCCCCCTTCTTGGCCGCCATAGACCATGCAGTTTGCAGGTGGATCCAGTCAAGTTTTTAGGAATCACTCCCGCCCGATCTTCCCCGTTTTTTCCACGATCCCCAACCAGGACTCTTCCTTCTTCCCCGGGGAACAAAAAACCACGATTTCCCGCGTTCTCGCGCACTTCCTGTGAGAGAGACTGGCCACCAAAACCAACTTCCCTGGATCACATGTTGCTCGACCGGCGGACGAACGAAGAATCCAATTTCTATTTTTATTATAACATAGTTAAAATATTGTTACACAATGTTACAATTTACAGTGTTACATAACATAATAAATAGGTTGTTTAGGTTAAAATACATAATAATGATCCTGACGATACTAAGAACAAGTGTTTTAAAACATATTTAAAAAAAAAACATAAAAATATATGATATATATTCATTATGTCCTAAATGTTTGTTATTTAAAATATTCATAAAATTTCCAAAATTACCACAAATTACCGGTAATTACCACTAAGAAAAAACAAATGAAAGTTACCGGCAATCTTCAACCCCTATACAGTATTTATATAGTGTGGACAACATTTTTCAACTCTTTCTTTATTTAACACGTTATGTACGTAAGTTTTAACATTAACACTTATTTTGTCTCAAACTGCCAGATATACATTATAGAGTAAGAAATAGCGACGGAAAACCCTACAGAATGTTGTCATGAAAATTTCGCGGCATTTTGTGGTTTAAAACCACTCTCAATTACTATAATTCGTCTTAGAGCCACCCCTTTTATAAATTTTTGTCATTTAATCCCGCTCCCAGAGTGGATTAGTTTAAATGGACGTCACTAATTACACCAGGAAAATTGTTTTTAAATGACAGCTATTAATTTTAGACTGTAAACGAGTATTATTATCAACAAATTGGCGCTTCAATAGAGGCGGTGCGTTGTTTTTGCATACATACACATACGGGATTGGCCTTTAAAGATCATTGAATAACTTTTTTTTAATAATTCAGCAAAATTTTTTGAAAAATTGGATTGTTTGCATAAATATGTTGTTTTGAAATTTAAAATCAAGCTTGAACGAGCACGTAAATGTTTTGATACAAAACTAAATTTTATATCGACCAAAATTTAAAATATTTCTACAGTTTCTTTTGATATATTTAGCTTCCGTGATTCCAAAGATTAATATATAAACGATAAGATTAATGAAGTAATCCCAAAAAAATTTACTAATTAAGATATTATTAATACATGGCCTAAATTTAGTTTCATCGTATTTGGGCCTTTAGTAGTAGGTATCCTAACAATTATTATAGGCCAAGCAACTGAGCAAAATATTAGCGATTTTTTGACATTAATCTTATTAGAAAACCGCCTGTGCCATCATCTGAAAGACGATCCGTAGATGATTCCTGTTATATCTCCAACTATGAAATTTTTTCCTTTAATTTGTTATAAACATTTTTAAGCAAAAAAACGCGATTTTTTTAGTTTTTTGCTTATAAAATGAAAAGTAATGAAGCAATCTCAATGGTGTAAATGGACGATTTGTAGAGTATAAAAATACGAACAAAATGAGAGGTCGAACGTCCCGATAGGGTAAATAGCAACGGTGAAAATCCGGAAAAACCGGAAAATTAAGAGTTATTTTTTAAATTCATAAATCGGGCATTTTTAAACGTAGAGGGCTCAAATTTTGGAAAAAAGTAGTAATTTATAGCTACTTTATGTCTGCAAAACCCCGACGCTGTCCGACGATTAGTTTTGCCACAATCGTCATTTTAATTTTTCAACACACTATTTTGCAACAGGTCTGGATGCTCTATGGATCGTCCGATTTTAATTATTGAAACGAATTTGGAAAGTACAATTTTAATTGAACAATATGTACATTTTAATGTTTCCATAAAATGCTACGAAACCGGTTGGAAAGGCACGTAAAGATGCGTGAAAATGGGGGAGCGCGCGAAAGACGTCGCGTAGCGGTGAGCAGCGGAGCGAAGGGGAGCCAATATTCGCGCGCTCGGTCATTTTCACGCATCTTTACGTGCATTTTCAATCGGTATCGTAGCATTTTATGGAAAAATTAAAATATACTTACATATTGTTCAATTAAACTTGTACTTTTCAAATCCATTTCAATAATTTAAATAGGAAGATCCATAGAGCATCCAGACCTGTTGCAAAATAATGTTTTGAAAAATTAAAATGACGATTGTGGCAAAAGTAATCGTCGGACAGCGTCGGGGTTTTGCACACATAAAGTAGCTATAAATTGCTACTTTTCCCCAACGTTTGAGCGCTCTACGTTTAAAAATGGCCGATTTATGAATTAAAAAAAAAACTCTTAATTTTCCGGTTTTTCCGGATTTTATCCGTTGGTACTTGTCCTATCGGGACGTCCGACATCTCATTTTGTTCGGATTTTTATTCTCTACAAATCGTCCATTCACACCATTAAGATTGCTTCATTACTTTCCATTTTATAAGCAAAAAACTAAAAAAATTGCGTTTTTTTTAGTTGAAATTATAACAGGAATCATCTACGGATCGTCTTTCAGATGGTGGCACAGGAGGTTTTCTAATAAGATTAATGTCACGACTAATCGCTCTATTGCTTGACCTATTAGTTCGTTGAAATCATGCCAAAACGCACGATCTGGCACAACAATTTTGCCGACTGGGATGGTCTTCGAAACTTTTTCTCTGCTTTCCTTTGGAACTCTGTCTGTTTTTCCACTCCTGATATCTCCGAAATTTGCTCTCATATCACAGATATCATTCAAGCAGGCATTGAAAGTTGTATTTCACATACCCGCAAGAAACCTAAACTCCATCATCAAAAGCCATGGTTCTCCAAGGCCTGTGATAAAGCCAGGCTTAGAAAAGCCCAATCTTAGACTGGGGTACCAAGACCCTTGTTCAGTTCACTGCCTCCAAAACCCAGTCTTGCCTCCTGTCACGAAAAAAATCTGGCATCGCTTTCGAACGTGATCTCAGTTGGCACAAACACATTTCTTCGATAGCCACATCGGCAGCTACAAAGCTTGGATTTCTCTTTCGAGTCACAAAATACTTCTCCCCTTCCAACTTATATACCCTCTATGTTTCCCAAATAAGACCCAACCTAGAGTACTACTCCCATATCTGGGGAGCGTCATCACCTTCGACACTTAACATCCTTGATTCTATCCAAAAGAGAGCCATTCGACTAATCAATGACCCATTCATCACAAGAAAACTCCCTTCTCTCGCTCATCGCCGCGCTGTTGAGGATTTATCCATTTTCTACCGGTACTTCCACGGATTTTGCTCTGGAGAACTAGCCGGTATTATTCCCCCCTTTACTAACAGAACAACAAGAGTCGCGTTACGTATGCATCCCTTTACTGTCCAGCTACAGCTATAAAAGATCACTTTTCTCGCTCATTCATACCAGGGTCTCCGGATTATGGAACACATTGCCTGCAGATGTTTTTCTTTTCCGTCCCAACCTAGTGATGTAAGGATACGTATCCAAAAATCCGTTGGATCCGAATATTAAAAGAATCCGGATTATCCGGAACCAGCCGAGAACTTGAATACGGATTCGGAATCAAAATAAATTCGCATCGGGTGGTTACAAATGCAAAGTGCAAAGAGAAAACGGAATCGGAATCGAGTGTAAGCGAACAACACGGTCCGCGATTTGGCATATTTGATATTGTGCTTTCTCTTTCTAATGACATTTCCTAAAAAAAGATGGCATAGTTATCGGGGTAACGGGTATCATATGAGATGAGACCCATTGGTTAAACTAGTCCCGCCTCACCCGAACCGAATTCAAACGAGAACGGCGCGACGCGGTGCCTTCTTATCCCTAAACTTCGACTTCGACTGGTATGATACCGATACCGCATCGACCTACCCTAGCCGTGTATCCGGATAGAAAATGTTTTAGTCTGTTGCATGCATACGTATACATGATCTGTAACCGCTTTCGCGCGGGTCAAGAAATGGATTCGAATTCGGATAATGGATACGGATATTAGCTGATTCCGATTCCGTATGATTCGGATATCTAATGAATACGGATATTTACAACACTATCCCAACCTTCAACCCTTAAAATCCCGTGTCAATAGACTACATTTCCCTTCTTTTCAGACGGCCACGGTATGTTAGTACTTAGACTTAAGTCTACGTGGAAAAAAATCTAAATTGTGACATAAAGGTTAATATCCATTGATCGGTGTATATACTACTACTAAAAACTGTATTTTTTAAATCGTGTGCAATAATAATAAAAAACGTTCCTTCCTTTTTACAAGACTCCTTCCTTAACGACAAATAGAAACAAAGCTATCTGAAATCTACAAAGCCTGGAGGAACGTTTAATAAGTTTATCCGGAATTCTTACATTCATTTTATGATATTGGTCCAAATTGAATGAGCTAATGAGATATCGTAAACACAAAAAAAAACTTTCCCTCTATAAAATTTCTCCCGCATTTAAAAAAACTGTACAATAACAAAAGTTAATAATAACGCATTTTGTTTCTGTCCGGCCTATTTGCAAACAGGTAATTTTAAACGTTAGAGTTGTGTAATTGCAGAATAACATGTCCCATAAATTCAGTTCATTAGGCACAATATAATTATGCATTCTGTATTTAGCTATAATAAAATTATATAGACACACAAAATTGGAATTTCATATAAATACACAATCTATTTGTAAAAAAGGGCTCTATTGGGCAAAAAAACGGGTCCGCCTCAAAATTTTGTAAAATTAGGCAACTGGTTTAACATCAATTCACATTTTGTTAATTTAACATTAGAATTAGAAGCCACTGGTTTTAGCTTAAATTCTGTGCACAGCCTAGTCAACAATGCTAAGGTGTCGATAGCGTGTGATGTTTGTCATAATTAATGATTCAATAAAAAGCGAAGTAAACTGGGTGGCCCCGTTTTTTTGCTTGTCAGTATATTTGGAATATTCTTATACAAATAAAAGCATGCCTATTTTACTAATGGGCCCGACATAGCTCTGTTAAGGCAATTACGAACACGCAAAAACAGAGAATCTTAAATAAAGCTTAAAAATAGGGAATATGTATACTCCTAATCCAAATAAATCTGAAATAATTTTTTTTTATTCTCTACATAAATTTAATATTCATGGTGGTTGTCTATATCTATTTATTTTGGTCTTTATTAACGAAAAAATGGGTCAAGTGCAAGCTATGCTTGCACAATTAGTGTTCCGTGCCGTCAGCCCCCCACTTAAATTATTAGTGGTAATCGCGTTTCGACTGAGCCAAATTAAAAATTTTAAAAAACTTGTAAGGACAAAGGTTGTTCCTTACATAGCGAGAAATATTTTTTTCCTTGAAACCAATGGTTAAGCAGTTATAAGGAAATAAACAATTAAATTGTTTACAACAATTGACTGCGCAAGAATTTTCTAATTCTGATAATTTTGGCTCAATCTAGACTAGGGTTTGCAATCCCGGGATCCCGAGATCCCGTTAAAAATTCAGTCCCGAAAAATCTCGGACCTGGGCACTTAAATTCCGGAATAAATCAATAATTATAAAATAAGTGAAAAAAAAAACAAAGTAAATTAACGCTTCAAGCATCATCTTAATATTTTTCCTAAAAATAATGTTTAACGCGGGATATGGCAACCCTGGAAGATTCATTTAAGAACTTATGTAAAAGAATTTAAATTATTTTTACTTCTTATACTTTTATGTGTCCTCTGCATAAACTTTGTTTTATTTTTATTTAAAAATTATTACTATACAGGGTGTTAATAAAGTATGTGGCCAAACTTTATGGTATTATTCCTTACTCAATTTTAAGACAAAAACTTTATATAAACATAGGTCCTAAACATGGATTTATTAAGAAAGGATTCGATGTCCGTATACTGTGAGCGTATCGAACGTGAAGCCTTATAGGTATTTGTTATTTGTTATGAAAACATTTCCCCCAGGAGATTAGTTTACGAACTACGTAATTGAATCAAGAATGGTAGTAGAAGAGATAAAATAGCATTGGAGTGCTGGAGCTCAGAAGTGTTGCTGTCTGTGCTGGTTGCCTAGGAAAACGGCTGAACCTCGGTCTGAACACTCGGTTACACGTACGTCTGTGTCTAATGGACTAGGAAAGAAAAAGTGCGATTTATAGATTTATAAATGACTAGGAGAGACTTTAAATAAACACCTTTAGAAATAACATAACCTATAAATAATAAAACCTTTTTAACTTAAATTTATAATTATTTAGCAGAAAAATAAAATATTCTAGGCCTTTTATTACTTTTAGTAAATCTTGTGATGCTTCTAACGTATTTTTTGTATAAAAATACAAGGTAACATAAGATGTGGCCAATGTTTACAAATTGTGTTTACAGTGTCGTTTAGAATGGTTTGTTTTGGCTTCAAAGAATGTTAAATCATCCCGTATCCATTCTTAATAAATCCATGGTCCTAAACGACTTTATTTTTAATACACAGTGTGTTAATTTTTTTTAAAAGGTTTATCCTAAATAACTAGAAATCACAAATCGGCAAATCAGTATCAAGTTGAAACTTTGTGACAATTTTTAATGCATAAAGAAGAGTCTTGCTAGTTGTTAAATTTCTTTAAAAAAGTGTTAATATTTTTAAGCGTTTTTCCAAAAAATGTTAAAAACATGCATAAAAAAATACATCATATATATACATATATATATATATATATATATATATATATATATATATATATATATATATATATATATATATAAATATATTGCTGAATTCGTGCTTCAATAAGCTTTCATTTGACACCCTAGACGATGCCCTTGAAATTTGGTTTCCATTTCCCATTTACCCCCTGAAATTAACCCCCAGAATCAAAATTCAACTTTTTGATAATTTTCCCTCAATCTACACCTAATTCTCAAAATTCAAGATTTTTTCAGATTTTTCTGATCGATCCTGTTTATGATAAGGGTGGGGGACAGCTATTTGTAAGCGTTTTTCCCCCAAAAAAAAAATGAATAAAAAAATACATATATATATATATATATATATTGAAACACGAATTCAACAATATATATATATATATATATATATATATATATATATATATATATATATATATATATATATATTGTTGAATTCGTGTTTCAATAAGCTTTCGTTTGACACCCTACACGATTCCCTTGAAATTTTTTTTCCATTCCCCAATTTACCCCCTGAAATTAACCCCCAGAATCAAAATTAAACTTTTTATACTTCACGTCTATAACTGGGCCACCACATTTTATCTCTGTGCTGAATTTCAAATTTTTACGTCAAATAGTTTCAGAGAAAATCGTCTGTGACAGACACACGGACAGGCACCGAAGTGATTCAATGAGTATTCCGTTTCACGGAACACTAAAAAAATATTTTCTACTAAAAAATTTCGTACAAAATTCGAAACTTGCAAAACGCGATACTATTGGTTGTGACATCACATGTCACAGTGGAGGATTTAGGGGGTGCAGGGGGCGCCCCTTACTTACACATCTTACTGCGATCTTATCAAAATTGGCGCTGAATAATTTTGGCTTCTAAACGAAACAAATAGCCTAATAACTCTTTTCTCAAAAATATCTCTTTGGAAAGTAAATTTTTCCGAACAACAGCTTTTTCGAAAACGGATTAAAGAAATTTTTCAAAAATATTTTCTCGAAAACATACTTCGAACTTACATTTTTTCAAAAATGTCCTGACCGCTGTTTCAAAGATGCTTTTTAGAAAACGGATTTATGTAATATTTTGAAAATATTTTCAACAAAAACCCATAATTTCCAAAGTATATTTTTTCAAAAATAACTCCAAACAAATAATTTTTAAAACAGGTAAGTACATAATTCGAAAATGTTTATTTTTTTTAAATAATACCTATTTAGAAAATGAAATTAGGAACTCTAGTACCTTGGAAAATGTTAATAAAAAAAGACGAAAAAAGATCCTGAACAAACCCAAACGAACCTTTTTTGGGTGTGATCAGGTTTCCTTAGGTTTGGTACGTTACTTTCTCGTAAATTACTTTTTCAAAAAGTCGTTGCTTGAAAAAATTAACAGCTTCCAAATTTATCCGCATTTTGCTATCGAAATTTTAACACCTTTTACAATCGTCATGCGGAGTTGCCAAATATTAATGTTGGACAAAACGAATGTTTAAGATGAGGCCTTAATAAATAAAAATATGCTGGTTAAATTTTGCCCACTTTGACAATGCCGATATAAAATATCCCTTTAATACACCCCACTCGTTATACAGCCTATGACGTATTGTTGGCGGCAAAATAGATGTAAATAAATATTCTTCGCTACATAATCTAAGGTCGATCCGTTCCCAAAAGCCAGACAAAGACAGATTTATTTTATACCTACGTGTGTATGCTTGTGCGTTTATCGATCGACACTTTGTTTTGCTCTCTATCAATTAAAAGTTTATAAATGGAAGATCTCGATGCTTGAAAGGGTAATGGGGTAGCACATTATAGCTGATATTTATCGCATCACATATCTCTACATGTAGTCTGTGTGGAGGTTCATTTTAATTTTAATGTTTATAGCAGTATTAATGGATCTGTTTTTTTAATTTATTTTCTAACTTCATGCCATTCCTAACGTCTCTGCAGTGTAATCTCGTCCGTCGCTGGTACGACGAGTAAGCAGGATGTTTACCTACAGTAAAAACTTTACAAAAGATACTTTTATTGTCCATGTTTACAAACGCGATTTCTCAACAATGTTTTGTTTGTTTAGCTCATGAATATAATGATTTAAGCTTTTACGCTATCAAACATCGGGTTACCCTGATATCGGATATCTTTTTCTATTTGTACCTATTGGAAAAAGATAAAAATTTATTAGCTGATAATCTAGTTAGATCACAGTTTTCATGGAAGCATATTTGTCCTGTGATCTTAAGGGTAAAGACAGAAATATGTGCGGCCTATAAACCGCAAAGTCAACCAGGGACAAAAATTAACCTCCAGATTTGAGAGATCAAAGGAGCCGACAAAGAGTTGCAAAATTCTCTTTAGCTTTTCAGTGTAACTTGTCGCATCCCGTCTATTGTGCAATGAATCCCCGTAAGATTTCCCCCTAACGAAGGATCCGTGACATATTTTCAAAACCAATTTTCGAGGACATTTTCGAAAGGAAAGTGAATCTAAATTATAATAAATAATATCAGAAAAATCCTGACAGATTCACCTTTTTTTGGATTTAGTCAGGTTTCCTTAGGTTTGCTCGGGATCATGTTTTTCTGAATACCATTTGGATAAAATTTCCATTAGCAAATTGTCGTTTTCGAAACATTTTGTATTGTTCGAAAATATTTCATGGACCCACCAAAGAAGATGCTAAACGTAAACAGTGCCGTTTCACATTGACCTATGATCGGTACTAATTGTCAGCGCTGACGACGCTTTGACGTACCAATTTGTAACGTTCGTTACTGTAATATTTTCAAGTAGCTCAAATGAGTCGCGTGGATTTGCGGGAGCATGACCTTCCAGGAAGTAAAAGCATGTAAGAGAATTTTACTATTGTTTTACAACGCTTTTTAAATTTATACAAATTCTTTACGAAATTTTATTTTTCACGGGAAGCAAACTGTTTGTAAATTAAAAAGAAAATATCTTCCTATATCTTGAACTTTTATGAACTGACGGTGTATTAAAATTCTAATATAAACATTCCGAGGCTTACATCTTCTATACTTCTTAAAATAACCTCATTAATAAAACCAATAAAATTTTTCCGAGCCCATTACTTATACAACCTTGTAGGTACCCATTTTTAACCTCGACAAAAAAACTGCTCGGATTGATAATGAAATGTATAAGAACTAAATCAGGGAGCGAATTTAATGACTCCTTTTATAATTAAGCAATACATAGGTACATTCAATGTTGCCAACTCGTGGGAAATTTCCCGATTCGTGGGAAAATGCAGGGTCCAAAGGGAAAAGGGAAATTTTCACTTAAAGTGCAATATTCGTGGGATATTCCATACTTAATTAATCCAGTTAAAAATCAATGTTTATAATCAAGAGTATCATATTGGCACACAGCAGAATATCCTATTGGCAGTACTGGCCCCAGATAAAGCCACACCAGCAGTGGTATTCTGTATGAAAAATAGCGAAGGTGATCGGGCTCTCTTTGCAAATTCTTACTATGTATCACCGTTCGCTATGTTTCGAAGAGACCCCGCTCGCTATCACTATTTTTCTTACAGAGTGCCACTGCAGATGAGAAACTGCTCGCCCGCTTACTTTGACCTTGACGCGAGAGATGTGGATGGCCCGCACCAAATACTACACTCGACACCACACCACTCGAATCTAAAATACAACTGAACAACTATATTTTACTATATTCTCTGGTGTGTTGGCGGTGGCGGAGCTTTAAATAAATTCGAGTTAACATGTTAAATGTACACTTTCTCATCTGGTGTCGCTTTATATGGGCTACTGGCAACGCAAAGATTTTCTGTTATTAACTAACTTCAATATATTGATATGGATGAGGTAAAATAAATGCACTTTTTAAGACCCTCCATGACATGTGATGTTATTTCCGGAGGTTAGACAAATTATTTTTCGCCCCTCCCCTCCCTACAAAACCTAAACAATCTTAAACGCTATTTATTATTACTTGGCAACTAGGGGCGTACTTATGGGGGGAGCGTCCCCTCCCCCCGTGGCTGCTCGAGTTGGCTAATTCGATTACAAGTTAACTATTAGAACCTCGAACCAAAAAAACGTCGTTGAGTTTTGGGAAAATTTGCAAAAGGTCGACGGTTTATTCCACCAAACGTAAAAAAGTTATAAAAAAAACAGTCGACAATTTTGAATTTTGTGCTGTAATCTACTAAAAATAACACGCATTTTCAGTATTTTGTGCATTCGTGGGATTTTTCTTTAAAAAGGGAAATTTGGATCATTCTCGTGGGAAATTTTATTTTTAACGGTTGGCAACACTGGGTACATTTTTAATACACCCACGATAATAGTTTTAGCCACGTAATTCCTTAATGACTCTAGCGTGACGTATATTTGATTTTATAAAGACCAGCCATTATTAATGTTGTTTCTTGGAATTATTGCCTCTTAATGATATATTTATGGTACTTGCAAAATTGACCAACTTTTTAGAAGGCTTGTATTCGTATCTTACTTAATAGATTAGCCGCGAATGTGGTTCTGCTTGTTCATAGTGATTAATATAAAATGCTGTTTAAATCGAATCTTCTCTAAATGGGTTTATATCTCCAAGTAAACAGCCCTTTTCTGTAAATCCTCAAAACATTGCATGTCATGGTAACGGTTTGGATATCACTTATACATATTGAATTAATTGATTAATTTTCTTTTAACGATATCGAAACATGAGTTTTAATATTATCTAACTAAAAGAGATGCGATCTACTGACACAGGATTTGAAAAGTTAAAGGTTGGGGGGAAAAAGAAGAATTTGTCAGTTGATGAAATCACCGCCATAACCTAACAGACAACTGGGGGAATAGAGAGGTCTAATAATTAATAAGAAGATAGAGATTTAGAAACTGTACACGGTAGGTTAACACCGACTAAATTTTACTGGGGATTTTTTGGATAAAAATAAGGGGATAACATTTAGTGGGTCCGGTGAATCTGCCTGAACGGCTTAATGTACAAAACTATTTAGATTTTCTCAGGAACGATTTGTTTCAATTATTAGAGTATGTTCCCTTACACGTTCGTCTTGGCATGTGGTACTTACTTATGTGATAGCGCTCCACCACATTTTCCCCACGAAGTACAAAATCACTTAAATACGGTTTTTAATCTCTGCTTGTGGGAAGTGATCATCCATGGCCTCCCCGTAGCCCTGACTTAAATGCACTTGATTTTTACTTCTGGTGATATATAAAACATCTTGTGTATTTAGCTGCAAGGATAGTAGCTGCAGCAAACGGCGTTCGAAATTTACAATCAACTTTTTTTGCCGTTAGAGGAAATTTTTTAAAAAGGTGTCACGAAAGTATCGAGGCAAACGGTGGGCATTTTGCACTAATGGAAACTAATGGAAATTATTTACCTTGCATCGTGTTAATTGTTTTATTTTTAAGCAAGTCTTTAAAATGCCATAAGTTAATTTTCAGTAGTTTAATTTTTCATTATGTATTTCTTTTTTTTTATCTAAGACATGCCACGTAGACTTCAAGCGTAAGTACTAACGTACCGTGGGTGTCTGAAGAGAAGGGAAATGTAGTCTATTGACACGGGATTTGAAGAATTGGAGGTTGGGACGGGAAAGGAAAACATCTGCAGGCAATTTGTTCCATAATCTGCAGACCCTAGGTATGAATGAGCGAGAGAAGTGGTCTGTTCTAGGCTTTTGTAGCGGGACAGTAAAGGGATGCATACGTAATGCGCCTCTTGTTGTTCTGTTAGGGACATTCAAGGGGGGAATAATACTGGCTAGTTCTTCAGAGCAGAATCCGTGGAAGTAGCGGTAGAAAAGGGATAAATCCCCTACAGCGCGGCGATGAGCGAGAGAAGGGAGTTTTCTCGCGAGGGCTGGGTCATTGATAAGTCGAATGGCTCTCTTTTGGATAGAATCAAGGATCTTAAGTGTCGAAGGTGGTGCCGCTCCCCAGATGTGGGAGCAGTACTCTAGGTTAGGTCTTATTTGGGAAACATAGAGAGTGTATAACTTGGAAGAGGAGAAGTATTTTCTGGCTTTTTAGCTGCCGATGTGGCTACTGAAGTAATGTGTTTGTGCCAGCTGAGATCATGTTCGAAAGCGACGCCAACGAGATCGAATGTTTCATTGTTTTGTAGGGCTTGGCCATTCATGTGGAGGGGGTAAGCGTTGCCAGATTTTCTTTTGTGTTTTGTTTTTATTATTTTTATTGATCTATGCATTTCCTAAATCAAAATGTTTATTTATTGCTGAAACTAATTTAACTTTTCAGATTTTGGAACGTTATGCTTTTCCCATCCCAAAAATTTTCCGCTTACCAAATTTTGTGAATTTATTTCAAAATATATCGAGAAAAACGTAAAATAAAATTTTAACTTTAATACCTGTACCTCTCTTATTATCAATTCTTGTGCTAAGATAAGTTAAATCGACCTCAGTTGAGCCAGGAAAGCCACTGCTAAAGTAATTGGTACCCAACACCATTAAAAATAAAACGTCAGATTCAAAATGTTCTGTAAGTTTTTTAAAAGAAAAATTACCACCGTAATCATATCTAGGGTACCGCAGGAGAAAGGAAATTTCTGGACATTTCTTTGGTTGTCATAGCAGCTAGTGAAAATAAAAGCATTTGACTGATTAGGAAATGCAGGTGTGAAATTTTCCTTATAACTACCCCAGAATAAACTAACAATTTTCTTTGAAAGACCATTTCTTCGCCTCACTAATCCTTAGACGATTGAGCATTTTAGTCAATAAGTGAATTTATTAGATTCCCGCAACAGCAGTTTTTCGCACATGGAGCTATAAATCCCTGCACCAGAGGATTTTTCAATTAAATCTGCAGCTAACGATCGAAATAATTTTTAGCTATAAAGAAAATTTATGTGGTGCCGATTTATATTTTGTAATACACCGATTTTACTGAAAAATATAAATCGAGATACATGTTACTTGTAAGTTTTTTTTTTATAGAAATAGTTGGTATTACCAAAGAGTAATTTAGTAATAAGAGCCGAAAGCTTTGTCGGTTTCTTTATTGTTTCATGTATCCAAATTCTGTGGCCTTGAACGGTCTCAAAACTACCTACTACACAGTAAAAAAGTGAATTTTAATTGACAATTTTGTATTCGATTTCGATGTTGGATTGGACAACATTTTTTTTTTATTAAAAAAGTACTAAATTAAATAAAAATGTACTAGATCTTCACAAAACAGATGAGGAATGCGCGTCTAATACACTAGCAAGAGAAGGTATAAAAAACATTTTTTTTAATATCTGCATTTAGGATAAAAAATAAAATAAGTAATTATTCCAAATTTTGAAAATGACACATTTTCAAAATCACCCTGTATCTCAGAAACGTTTTACGAAAAAGTAGCATAGTAGGTACTGCGAAAACCGCGGCTCTCTATCTTCAAAGATAACCGAGATACCCTACAAAAGTGTCGAAAATTGGACACCCTGTATAGTAATTTTTCTTAGTTTTTTTAAGAAATAAAGTAAAAGCAAAATAAATCTTATAATTATAACACACGTTATGACAAGAACAGAACACATCTAATGGTATCAAATACATGAATAAGTAAATTGAAGCACTCTCCCATTGTCAGCCTAAACGAGAGAGACTTGGATAATATTTATTGGCAATAATTAAAAGGCCTTGTCTTATTTATATAAATAATATATTTAACAATAGCCAGGAGTGCTTAGAATGTAATTAAATTAACTTAACTCTGTTACAGGTAATAATGTTTTATTTCTATTTGTCAAAGCATCTTCAGTCTTTACGGAAATAGTGATCACATCACGTTAACCCATGTATTAGCTGAGATCGGATATCCTTGTTTAATTACAGCTAACGAAGAAATATAATAAATCATCAGCTGATCATCGTGTTAATCGGATCATAGTTGCCGTAATCACCTATTATTTATATTGCTTTGTTGTGTTGTTTACTACCGGTACCGATTGATTTTGCATTAAAACGTGTTTACAATTTAAGTTAGGTACTGTACTAATGTACATCGTAAAAATAATCGTAAACTTTTGATTAAAATCCTTAACTACTATTGTGTTTTTTATTCACGTAACTACTATCGTGGGGAGTTTCGGCACCCCAAACTGCTTGCTATAAAACAATGTTTTTTTTTAAGTTTTTGCGTTGTAGGTAGTTGATATAAGAAAAGTACAGACAACTTAAGCAAAAAGAAAATTTTTTTTAAAAGAAAAATACGAATTAGAAGTATTTTCTTAGAAAACAAAACAAAATGAAACACTGTTTAAAAAAACATTAAACAAAAATAAAAACACTTTTTTTTTCACCCCTCCTAACTGAGTTTTCCCTTTGGCAGGCTTGGTAGTTACCCCCTAAAACAAAAATCAACATGTATAAAGATAAAAAAAATGACAGCCATGTCGGAAAGGTATGATTTTGCAAGTGTTTTACGTGCGTTGATGCATATATATATATATATATATATATATATATATATATATATATATATATATATATATATATATATAGATATATATATATATATATATATATATATATATATATATATATATATATATATATATATATATATATATATATATATATATATATATGAAGAAATATTGATCCGGGAGTACATCCGTTCGTTTGTTAAATTCCTGTTGGAATCTGGCAGACGTTTCGCCAAGGTCTCACTTGGCATTATCAATGCTTACTCGTTGCTGTCAAGTCGTAAACTGATGAATCTTTGTCGTGACTCTCGATATTTATATATATTTATATATATATATATATATATATATATATATATATATATATATATATATATATATATTTGGAATATCTAATGTTGTTGCCAACTCACTTTGTGAACAGTGTCACATTGAACAACAGTCTGTGAATGGTTCTTGCAAATGTTTCTTGAACAAATATTGCAACTCGTCTTGGTTTTACGATCCATTTCTCGAGGAGACATGTAACAGCGTCTATATTTTCTTATAGCTCATGCTTCGACTGGTTCTCTAGTTGTAACTGGGTTATCGCCCAAGAAATTCCCATTAATAGTCTTTAGGTCTAGTGAAAGTTCCCTTATCTCAGATCTTCTGTAAATTGTAAATTTACGACGTGAGTTATATCACCACCTCGACGGAGATAATGCTGAATATGCATATCGTATAACAATATAGAATGCATCCAAAGCCAGGACAAGTCAGTCAGTTGAAAACCATAAATTGTTAAACATATACTTTGTAATAATATTTTTGATCATAATTTTGTAACTTAGAAAAATAAATAGTTTTTAAAAACAGATTACCACGGTCGTAGTAGTTAACTCGTGACATGTTGATACTTTCTTCTGAAGTTGATAGAAGTAATAAGTAACTATTAGCATGTGAAATATCTAACATAGCACCAAATATTGCCATTGGTCATCTTCTGGTGCATTGTTGGCAAGTATATGTGGCACATCGTTGATCCAAACCTCCTTTGGTGCTGTTGTAAAAGTTAACTATTTCTAAACTCAAACAAGCTTGACTTCTCTTCGCTAGATTTATTTGGAGGAAACTGTTGGGGAATCTCCCATTTATTTTTCCGCATTGTGCCTACGTATGTTAGTCCTACACTTTTCAGTTCAGAAATTAGCTGAATTTAACTAAACCAGTTATCCCCAGTTACATTTCGGTTATCGTTTTTGATATTTAGAAACTGGTCTGAGGCACTAAGAGTAGGTACCGACAGTTTTTTTGGTTTTGGTTCTGTGGTTTTTCCTCTGTAGACGTTTAATACATAGTGTGATTTTGCATCACATCAACACATTATCTTGATACCATATTTCTTTGGTTTGCTTTTTAGGTACTGTCTAAAGGAACAGCACCCGCGAAACCCAACAAGCATATCATAAACAACAGAGTATTCACTGAAAGTATAATTGGCTTGACAATTTGAATTGAAAATACTGTAAATTTTTGAAATTGCTGCAAGTTTGTCTCCGTTCTGAATTTTTTCTTGGCTGGAGGTTGGTCATTAAATGTCAAGGCAGCGAGCAGAAACAAAAATCGGTTCTTAGACATTGTACCTCTAAAAATATTTCTTCCAGTGTCGTCAGTGGAAAAAAGACTGTCAGCATTTTCGTGATTAGATTTAAAGACTCCTGCTAACAGCAATAAACTAATAAATGCTCTGAATTCAATTGCATCTACATGCCCCACGTAGGAAGCTGTGTTACCATAAGAAGCAGTTAGATCAATTATGTTAGCGTGGTGTGTTCTAGTATTTCCTCCAAAATATCCTCTCTGAAGAGGACTGACCAGGCTTCTATTCTAATGGTGTTTTAGGATGTGCATTTAGTGCTGGGCCTTTTATTCCAGGTAAATGAAGGACAATATTTCAGCTTCTTGTCCTACATGGAACAGGTGGTTTTTTGGACCATTTGTATCTGTTTCGTCCATAAACATATGCTGGTAAAACATCATCTACATCCATTCCGTCAACATTATCTGCTTCAATTTCGGAGCCTGTAAGATGGTCGCTATGTTCACTTGCTGCATCACTTAAATCACTATCCGTCTCCTGACTTGGTTCTGAAACCCACATCATCATAGAAGTTTTCAGCTAGATTTTGCAGCTGATTTTGTGTAAGTTTTCTCTTCATCTTAAAAAAAAGACTAACGGAACTACTATCGTGGGGTATTTGGACACCCCAAACGCTGTTTTTTCGGAAATATTTTTTTTTTCCTAAAAGTCGTTTCACCGTGTTAAAGAGCCTTTCAGGAGATTACC